>OX327693.1:23958084-24559626 GCA_946807835.1 Ailanthus altissimus
TGAATTCTGGTGGGCTCTTTCTTTTGGTATAAAAGCTGAGGATAGCTTTGTTTCGATGATGTGAGGTTATGTAATGACTCAAATCCCACATTGGGCAGACTCGTCCAAAGTCAAGGTCTTATAAACAAAATCGTGAGGGGAAAGGACACGTACGTGAACCCCAAAATGGATAATATCTTACACAGGGATTCAGGTGGGCTCTTTTATTTAAATAAGGCATTTACTTTGGACGAGTCTGGTCTATGTAAGATTTGGGTTGTTATATAACCCCCCATTATCAAAACAGAGCCATCCTCGGCTCTGATACTAAATGAAAGAACCCATCCGAATTCTTGTGCAAGGTATTGTTGATGCGATAATTCTATATTTTAAAATTAAGTGCAAGTATACACTATCGTGTGCAAGTATACACTATCGTATGCAAGTAATAAAGGGACTAAATAAGTCAGATGTCGAATCCACATGGATAATTTCTTCTTTTTAACCAATTACTAAAATTATGTCTTCCTAATAATTATTTAGAAAAATAAGAATCTAATAATGAATGTAGAAAATATAAAAACAAAACACAATGCAAAGAGAATTAGGTGATAGCAATGTAGAGAAAACCTAGGATTAATACTATCCCTCAATATGCTTTCTAATGATTAATCTCTAATATTTAACTCTCTTAATCTTTGTTATTGATCAATACACTAATGTATTCACAAGCCTCTTCCAAGATCATGCAAATATATATTAATTTACCAAATACCTATATTCTTATGGTACTTGTAATAAATTAAGATTCATTAAGATTAGGTCTTATTGATCATACATGCCAATTAGGTATATTCTTATCTTAAATTGAAACTTACATATGCAGCATTGAATGTTACTCTACAATCATGCATCAAATTACCTAGGTCTAAATATTATGATTCCTCTTTCGAGTTTATCAATAATATTACTAACTCATTCACCATATATTGGCTAGATATATTAAAGCATTAAGATCAAGTAATTTAAATATCAAAGAACTAAGTTTACTAAATATTCAAAAGATATGGCAACTAAGTACACATATTGAGTTCAAGTATTAACCCTAGAAAATAAGTTTAGTTCATGGCTACAAAAGAACAGCAGTAAAAATAATAATAAATCATGATACAATCAATAGTAAACCGATATAGACGTTGAATTGCTCTTGATTGCGCTGCCTAAGATACTCTTGATGCCGAAGAATGCATTGAATCTCTCTCTAAGGTTGCTTTAATTAAACTCTTATTGTTCTCTAAGACTCGTGCTATGTATTCTTGGTGTTCTTGAATGTGTCTTGGGTGCTCTAGGTTGATTCTTAACGTCTGGGAACGAGTGGCTTTTTATAGAGATTGATATGAGTTTGCAAAATCTCAATTCTCATCGGACTAGGACCCGTGCTACTGCCGGGGCGCTATGTAGTTGTCGCTGGGGCGACACGTGGAAAAGGCTTCACTGCTGGAGCGGTAGGATGTTAGCACTGGCCCATCGCTGGCTCGATGACTATTTGGCGTTGGGGCGCCAGATGCGACTTAAACATATCATTTATCTTATTTCGATCACTGTTCTAGCATTAAGGCGGCAATTCTAGTGGCGCTAAGGCGCTGGACTCATACTTTAAAAAATTTACATTTTAGTCCCTATTTTTTCCTTTTGCATCATTTCTTTAAATTTCGTTCAACTCCCTATAAATAACAATAATGCACATAAATAGCCATCTATTCTCATAAAATAATAAAATATCAATAATAAAATATATGATAAATTTGCCTTTATCCATTGTCTGCTTTGGGGTTCACGCACGCGTTCATCCCCCTCACGATTTTATTCTTTATGAGCAGAACGCATCGTCATCCCCAAAAGGCACCTCGCAATGGTAGGGGGGATTTCTCTTTATAAGGCCTTCACTTTGGATGAGTCTTCTCAATGTGGAATTTAGGTCGTTATATACCAAGGCACCAAATACTTGGTGATTGATGAGGTATTATATCGAAGGGGTTTCTCGTACCCCTACATGAGATGCCTAAGACCCTTGGAGATAGAGTGAGTCCTGAGAGAAATCCACGAAGGAGTCTACAGTAATCACTCAGAGATGGAAGAACTAGCTCACAAAGTGTTCTGAACTGGGAATTACTAGCCAACCGGTCTACAGGATGCTAAGAGCCTGGTTCAATGCTACGACACATGTTAAAGATTTACTGATAAAATCTAGGCGCTTACGAAAGAGCTAACCACATTGAGTAGACCCTGGTATTTTGTCCAATGGGGGTTTAACTTAATCAGACCTTTGCCTAGAGGCAACGAGTCTTCCAAGTATATGGACGTGGCAATTGATTACTTCACCAAGTGGAACGAGGTCAAGTCAATGTCAAAGATCACGAAAAAAATAGTGTCTGGGAATGTTTTTGGTGGAACATGATGTGTCGATACATAATCTCTCACACTATCATCACTGACTATGAAAAGCAATTTGACAACAGTAGCTTCAAATAAATTTGTGAACACCTCAGAGTGTGGTTATCGTTTACCTCCCCCTTACACCTCAAGACCAATGGCCAAGTTAAATCTTCCAATAAGTTGGTCAAAAAGCTACATAAGAAAAAGTTGACAGAAAAAAAAAGACCATGGGTGGAAAACCTACCAAAAGTACTGTGAGTGCTCCGAACGACCAGCAAAATGGCCATAGGCGGAACCTCATTCTCAGTAGCTTTCAGGAGCAAAGTAGTAATTCCCGTAGAAATAGGAACCCCAACTCACCGGGTGCTTAACTTCTCCGAAGATGTCAACAACGAGCTGATGCAAGGACGATTGAATTCAGTCAAACAGCTCATGGACCAGACCTAAATATGAGCATCAGCCTACCAACAAAGGACATCTAGATATTACAACAAAAGGGTCAAGGCTAGAGAGTTTGAATAGGGATACCTGGTGTTGAGAAGAGTAGTGCTCAACATAAGGAATCTTGCGGACGAAGTCCTTGGCTTAACATGGGAAGGGCCATACAAGGTCCTCAAGCATATTCGAGGAGCATATGATCTCGAAAGGGTAGATGGATGAGTCATGAGGAAACCATGGAATGTTGAACTACTGAAAAAATATTATTCCTAACTCTGCTTTACTTTTTATGTAACTGTAATTCTCTGTATGCGAATATCATTCTTAATAAAGTTATTCGTATTCTTGCATGTATGTCCATAGAAAGTGAATTGCTCAGAATATAAGATGGGATACTTACAAATGTTGCCCTCGGGTTGTCTAATAAAGGCTCCGTGATGATTATTTTGAAAAGATTGTTCGAATCGACCCGAACAGGTCAGCACTCTATAAAAGATACACTTAAATCATTTAAATCATCATATCATGTCATCCTATCATATCGTCATCATCGTTATAGCATCATCATTACATCACATAGTCATCTCTACTATTGCATCATCGTGTCATCCTCATTTCGTCATCACTAACTCGACGTTCACAGAGTATTTCGCTGTAATCAGTTTAAAGCTTACGGAGCATTTCACCATCACTAGCTTGACACTTACAGAGCATTTCCCATAACTAGTTCGACGCTCATAGAGCATTTTACTGTCATCGAGTCAATGCTCACGAAGCATTTTGCCTTCACCAACTCGACACAAGGATAACTAAGATGGCTTGGTAGGGGCGATGACTGTGGCATTCCTACAGCAGCATCGTGGGTTACACTATAGCACCCATTAAAGAGAGTTTGACTGTGACTTTTCCACGGTATCACTGTAGCCTTTCCACAGTACCCATAACACGTTGTTCAGCATTATTACGCTGAGCCGGTCTCCCGAAACTACTAAAAATTATTGGGCCAAATTTACAACTCTAAGCCAACCGTCATTTTTCTAATGATTTCTCAAGTCACAAGTTATTAATTCAATGACATAATGCTGAACCATCGTACTCTACCTGCTCTGATATGGATAATTGTTCGGTCGCACCTCTTCTAAGAAGGGCATTACAATTCAACTATCTTTGCATGATGATTCTCATCACAATGGCGAACCAGTTATTATTTTGGCATGCACAGAGAAGAACCAAGTTCAAATTCCTTAAGGCAGGGGAAGAACTACTCGTCTATAATCAAAGCTCACCAAGGTGTTCAGAAATAACCACTATTGTTTGAGTATGGCAGGCGATTCAACAGCATGGTTAGCTTTTCTTATTACATGTTTTATTATCAACTCGGTTATATTATTAATGATACCCCTCACATGAGAAAATGAGTTCACAACAAAAAATTAAAAAAAAATAAAGCAGCACAAGGAATATTAGAAATAAACTAAACTTGTATTCATTCTCAAGGAGCATTACAAGAAGTTCCAGACCTTATAAAAAGTTCTAAACTTTGCAAAAAGGAGAAAAAAAATGAGAAGATGGAAAAAAAAGAAGAGAAGGTTAAAGGGATGCTTAGCGGCTTAGGCGACTGGGGCCATGTTTAGCATCTTTAGGTCCACAATAGGAGTAAGAGGACCAATTGGATTTTTAATTAGTCCAAGGGATTGAGCGGTAACAGCTACAGTAGCTTGGCCCTAATCGGCAACAGGAGCGGCTTCGCTGGCATCTACAACTGCAATATCATCACCAGTAGTAGTCGTATAGGCATGAGCAGCCTCATTAGCACCACCACCACTATAAGACACTAATGCCTTTTTAGCATCCTGGGCTTGGAGGTCCCTCCTTCATAATATGAGCCCTTAATGGCCAGGTTCCACAACCCTGGGCTTCATGCTCTTCAAAGAGATTAATTGGCCTCAGGAATCCCTCCGTCACTCCTCAGCGGAAGCCTTCATCATGATTGGCGAATTAATGGTTCCTTTGATGCTTAAGCTTGACTGCCAAGGAATTTTTGCTCTACTCGATCAGTTTCCTCTCCCGCAGAGCCACCTTAAGCTGTATCTTGAGTTTTTCACTTTGTCACGTCAGCTCGGTAATACGGCTCCCTGCCATGACTAGAGAGTTAGTCATCTTCTGCTCAACCAACCTCTACTAGTGGTTAAGATCTGACAGCTTACTCTCTACCTCGGCCCAGGTGGTCATCATCTCCTCCAGCTTGGCCCTTGCCTCATTCATCATTCTCTTCTCTTACTCAGCGATCATCTTCACTCGCTGGGTCTCGGCCTTGGATCGAGCAAGATCATCCTCAGCCCTTTAAGCTTGAGCTGTCATACCGAGAATCTTGGCCTTGAACTGAGAAAGAAGAAAGACGGGCTACAAAAAAAAAAAGCCAAAACAGGCAAATGTGTAAACAGTGAATAGAACACTTATATTAAAAACAGACCTCATCGTGATATTGAACCCGGTGACATGGTCCATAGAAGGTACATGACTAGCCCAGTCTGGGGTAACGTACCTCTCCATCTCCTATATCAGAGACAGTATAAAGCTCAGGTCCTCCCTTACCTTTAGGGTCAACATGGAAGCAGACGCACATAGGGGAAAAACTTTGCTAGATGACGGCTCCTCCTGCCTTTTAAAGCTGGGCACCCCCACGACTCGGACATTTGAGGTTGATTATGTTGAGGGCCAAGTTGGTGAACCTTGCCCCCTACCTTGAGTTTAGGGGATAAGGGTGTCTTGTAATTGAGGAGGAGTCTAAACAGAGGCTCGCCCTCTCCCCGTAGAGCCACTCTGGGCTTGTCCCTCCTTTTGGACAGTTAAACTTTGTGTGGTCCTTTCTTCTGGGGCCCGTCCACCAACAGCCTGACCAGACGACCCTCTCGCATAGCTTCTTTCCAAGCTAGGGCAAAATAATAGCCCCATAATACTGTCAGGGTTCAGAGAACCTCGGCCTGAGGCAGATGAGCCTTCTATTCAACTCTGCTTTCTCCTTTCACTGCTGCCTTGTTGAAACATTCCAGCATAAGCACACGCAGTGTAAGCTCAAATAGTGCTAGAGAAGGATTGGTCTAAAGCAAAGAAAAGCAAGAGCTTACTTCGAATACAGGGCAAGGATGGCATAGAGGTAACGAGGCCCACTCTAACTAAGCTAGTCACGTTAGCAACACCTACACGGGGCAAATGTGTTAGAGAGTGGTAGTTATCTGGTTGAGTGTTTGTTTGGACACCTCAATGTCAGTGGCCTAGGTCATTGTAACAAAGTAAAAAATATTAGTCGAACAGCATGAGGTAATGAAAAGAGCTCGAGGTATAAAAAGATAAGGACCTGCATCAACAGAAAAATCAGTAAGGACGACCCACTTTCCCCCATCTATTTTGAGGAGCCTCTAACTCAACTCTCCCCTAGCAAAAACCCACTTCCCTCTTCCAGTCTTTTACAAAGATGGGTTGATCAGAGACTAGATTTTAGAGGCCGTGGAAAGAGAGGTAGTAATAGCCCCTTGGGCTCTTAGCATTGCTCCTTAAGTGGTATAGGTAGCATAGTTGATGAAAATAGGGAGGAGACTGCTATGCCATTGCCCACAGAATATACAGACCAGTTAATACTCTCCAAAAATTGGGCCCTAGTTAAGAAGGAGCTATTACTAGGCAAGCCAGCATCTTAGCAAAATAATGCTACATGGGAGGCCTGAGGCTCAACCTCAACAACTCCACATAGATGGCTACCTCACCATTAATAGCGGTGCTCAAATAATCTTCCTCAGTAAGTAGCCTAAGGGTGATTGATCGAGGGATGTCATAGGAGAGCCTAATGAGGTCCAAGTCACCCTCGTTCAAGTAGGATGTACAATACTTGGTGTTCAGCTCAAACCTTACCACCTCTACGCCATCTGCCCCATCAGGGTCCTCAAGGTTATTACCCTCCCCCTCCTTAATGCTGAAGACCAGCTCTGCCTCAGTAATGATCACTCTTACAGAATAGGGCACGTCACCTGTTAAGGTGGATGCCCATCTGCTACTTCTGACCCCACTACCCTCCTGACCAATGGGACCTCAAAGATCGTTTCTTCCTCCTCCTCAGCCATGTTTATGGTTGGAATACCTAAATTGTCTCTAGATGACATTGGAGCACCGAAATATTTCCTAAAAACTATAGACACTACAGGACAAGGACAGAAATAAACCAACCACACCTAGATAATAGTAAAAGCAGGCAATAAACGTCAAAACCAGGAAAACACAAGCAACCAAAGCAAAGAAAATGTGACAGAAACCCAAAAAATGGCCCAAAAGACTACCAAGTTACTTATAAAAAATGAGGTAACAATAGAACACCCCTATCCCCCCAATGAAAGGATATTGAAAGAAAAAGCTTCAAAAAAACAAAAACGAGAAACACACGAACTCACCAGTAAGAAGCGCAGAAATAAAAAATCTACAGTGACAATAACCAAGAACCGTTAAATAGGGAGGATGCCTTTAAAAAGATGAAATAACATTAATGCGACAGAATGATGGCAAGGAAGAAAAATGCATAATAAAGAAGCCGAATAAAGAAGAAGATAGCTATTTATAGGCAACAATGGAACAATTAAGACCGTCCAGATCAAATGGACAAATAGAATTAGTAAAGAACCTAAAAGTCACCTATTGAAAAAAAAAAGAGCAAGACCTCTGGTTTTTAGGCGTATTAAATACGTGTCTCTTTGAAGAATAGTAACCTAGACCGTAAGATCTAACAGATCAACAGTCTAGATTACCTCAGCCAACTAAACGCCACTTGAAAAATGAAAAAGACATAACTTTTGGGACTTGGATGATCTCAGCCACATGATCGAGGGTAAATCAGCGGTTAGTAGCAAATTTCTTATTTAAGAAGCTTCTCACACTGGCCAAGAATGACGCTTGAAAATACTAGTCATTATTATTTGAAGGGACTTGTGGGAAAAACTGCCATTGCATGGCAATACCTCTAAGAGCAGCCATAATGTCATCACACCAAGCTGACCAACCCTAACACCCTTAACCACAGACAAAACACTTGATAGTATCACTCCCTAGAAACCCATTTGAATAAGCTTGGACAGGTTATGAATTGACAAAACTGAAGGAAGACAAGCGGGAATTAGGAGAATAATTCAAGCCGACTAGAACAGAAAAGATTTTTCAGTTTTAAATAAATCAAAATTAGAAACTGACGGACCCTTGTTTTTTTCCAGAAAACTACCTTGGGGCCCAAAGCCTCTAGGCCCAAGAAGAAGTCAGCCCTCAAAGGCCCAGCCAGAGGTCTTCTTAAGGGATAGCCTTTCCCATAGCCTATTGCTCTTTGCGGGATAGCCCACTCTGTAGGCATGCCCGTAGTGATAGCCCTCAGGCTAAGTCTTGGTAGGGTTAGACAGTACAGAACCTGCTCGAATTCAGCAAACTTGATCAGAAACTTGAAGCACCTGCTCGGCAGAGTCGGTCAAGATACGACCAAGATCACCATTTACACACCAACTAGATCGATTCGTCTTGGCACTTGTAGATCAACGAGAAAATCAGGTTGGCTCTACAATGGACTGTCCCATCAGATATAGCCAGTGTAGTTACCAATAAACTAGCACTTTGGGACAACTCCAGACCATAGGCAAGTCGAACATGGAAAGACTATTAGGGGAACTAACCTCAGACAGATCAAAATTAGCCTCACACTTAAACTAACCCACCAATGAAGACAGACATAAGGAATATATCGAGAATATACTTAAACGGATGTCAGAAAGATATCCGACGTATAGTAAAAGTATGTCAGAAGATTTGCAGAAGAATATCTGGCGTGTATCAGAAGCAAAATCAGAAGCGTGCCAGAGGAAGATCTGTAAAAGGATATTTTGCATATGACAGAAGTACAATAGAGGCAGAATACCCAAAGTATCCTTTGAAGAACAATACTATAAAAGGGAGAAAAAGACATAGAAGTGGGGATGATGAAAAAATGCCATTCATCATAAATACATTTTTACTTCTTTTCTCATCAGATTCCTATCATAGAGACATTTTCTGACTTAAGCATTGGAGAGACTTCACTGAAATCCACCCTGACAAGATTATCACGATGGTAGTGTTAGTATTTTATAGGTCCCACCATAGTTGACGGCGAATAGAAGGTCCAAGCTCATGCAAGTAAGCCCAACCAAGATAAGACCCAAGAACTGATTCCCACTAACAAATGAATTTAAAACTTGATAACCCGAAGAACTTTTTTTTCGATTAAGAAATTCAATTGAAGCTTTTGATTATAATCTTCCAACTTATTTTGAATTAATCTTATGATAGAGATCCTAGAAGCTGAATTTGAGATTAAAAAAAATAATCCTTTAGTCATTTATTTAGTCGTTCTGTAGAACAACTGATCAACAAGTATACAGAAAGAGTTTTGATGCTCTTCCCTCATATGCATGCATGGACTATTCCTGGACTTAAGTGGCCATGTATTTTCTCATTTTATTATTTATTTCAAAAAAAAAAACATAAAAAGCTCGTAAAAATGTAAATCTGCCACCAGAATTGTTGCCTATTGTCATTAGTCTCCATTGAGCTCTATTGCGCCAGCTACTTTTTGCCGTTAATCAATCCCTCCCATCATTGTTGTTGTTCAGTGCTAAGACACTAAAAAACAAATCCAAACTCAAATAAACTACTTGTAGAAGCCATCAATCCCTGTAACCAACAATTATTGTTGCAACCGTTGTCGCCAATACAATCATCGTTGTCCACAACCATTAAAGCTTCATCTACGATAACAACTACTAAACATAAATGACCACTAATAGATGCTTATGACGATCTCTGGTCTGGAATCACAAAACTTACTCTTGCATCGTGGTTGCCTATCGATGATCTAGTGGATGAATGTAGCGGTATACCTCAATTCACTATCGTTTATTGCAAAAATATGGTGGCCACCACTTTGTTCTTGGTTTTGGCCATCCACCTATGATCCATTAATAAAAGCAACCATATCATTGTATAGATCTCAAAATTTGAAGTCCAATGATGTAGATTTGGAGTCCATCCTCCACCAATCAACACAGCTAACGCCAGCTATCATTAGTGATCGATGGGCACCTAATTCTTTTAAAAAAAATTAATTTTAATTTATTGAAAATATTTTTTTATTTAATTTATTTTAAACTTAGAATATTCAATTAATTATTAAGGGTGTTGTATTATACATATAGAAAAGAAATAAACTTAGTGTCAATAAGTGCTTGTAACATAATGGTTAAGGTGCTTGATTTATAACCAAAGGTCTTAGGTTCGAATTCTAGTGTGTGCATCTGTTTTTATCACTTTATTTTTGGACTCATTAATGGTAAAATAGGCATAATAATCCTAATACAGGAATATAATGATACTTTTAATGATTTTGACATGTTGACCATTAAATCAAATAGAAAAATAAGCATAATAATCATAATACAGGAACATAATGATACTTTTAACGATTTTAACATGTTAACCATTAAATCAAATAGAAATCATTTTCAACAAGGGTCTCTATAATCCTTTTGAAACTTCAAGAGTCTATAAATCACTTTCGAAAAAAACTTGAGGGTTCCTGATGTTCTTTACCCTTTAGTTTAATGTAAAAAACTTACCGAAGTTTGAGATGTGTCTACAAAATTGGTAGATGACTAGAAATACTGCATTATTCATTGCATTTGATGTATAATATCTACTTTGTCCTACTCTATCCTTCTTATCACTGCTTCTTCTATCCACTTAATCCTTTTTGTCGTCTCTACTTTGTCCAACTTTATCTGTTCCTGTAAGTCATCAATCTTCTCCACAATAACCTTATAATTTGATGTTATGTTATGTTCTTTCAAACTATACGTAAATAATCATAATTAATTTGCAAAGTAATATTCATCAAGTTCAATTTGTCAATAAATGAAATAAGCATAAAATGTTATATTGTTACTCCAGATATTTGTGGGGTTCTTCATCGTAACCATACGCAACATCTATATTATCCCCAAGGTCAATAAAATGAACATTTTTTATTGTTCAATTTAAGGTCCCATGTTAGGTCCTTGATGAAATCCCCAAACTACACATGATTTTGAAAACCTCCTCCTCGTTCTCGTGTTGTTTCAATATTAACTTCTCATACACCTCTAGAATCTACAATAGCAAAATTATATATATTATAAAATTGTTAATTACATAATTGATAACCACTAACAAATATATTATATATGTGAATGTGGTAATATAGAATAAAACCATACAAGATTCTTTTTAAAGTATATTCTTCAACTTCTTTGTACAATGGAACCTCTTTAGGAAATGGTTATCAATTCAATGTAGAATCATCTCCTCACATATTGTTATTGTCTTGTAAATCAAAAGTTAAGATAATAAAAGTAACAAATTAACCTCAACACAAGATAGTTGAACACTTTTTCTTTTAAATATAATAATGAATTGACAAAATTACACACTTGAAAGTTATACACATTATATTTCTCCACATTGTCTTTCTTAGCATGAGTTTTTCTAACTTTCTCTAACTTTTTCACCGTCATCATGCTAAATAAGTCGTATAATACCTCTTTATGTGATGTTACCCTATAAGTATTGATTAAACTCATCCAAATCATCAACTATATTTAGCACAAAATTTTGAATGCGTCTACAATTATCATGTGGCACTAAAACACAATGAAAGAAATAAAATAAATATAATTTTACTACATCTTCATTGTCTTCTTAATTCAAATTTAATATACTGAACCTAATATCTAACTCTTTGTATGTCAACTTTTTTCTATCACCAAAATATTTGTTCTATAATAGATTTTTAAGTTTTCTTGTTAACTCTCAACCCAATGAATAATCTCTTATTTTTCCCTTATTAATATAAATTTTTTACGAGAGAATCTAATGCACTTATTAGTCAACAAAAACAACGTTTCTTCTTATAAATTTTTAGTTTGAACTTGCTTTAATAACTTCTTGAACCAATATTTCAAAATAAAATATTATTCAAACCTAAAAAATTACTCATACATGTCCCCCTAAATAATTCTATTTGAGTAGGTGTCAACTTATAAGGTCTAAAGTTTACCACTTTAAGTACAATGTTAATAACGCTCAGTAATACTCATCAATCGAAACTATGGAATATTTGAATGCATTATGCTTCTCGAAAAAAAATTAAATTACAAAAATAAATATAAATTCCAATAACTAAACAAATATAAATTAATTACATACAATAACTAAAACATATATAAATTAATAAAGATAATTAAAACTTTAATTAATTAATTAATTATCATAGGGAAAAGGACAACTATACTCCAAAAGTATTATGAAAGGACAATTTACTTACTCTGTATTTGAAAATACTCAGATACACTGTTATCCATTAATTTTTTTTCTATTAAGTTGAATGATAATTATTATAGTTACTATAAGACCCTTGATTACTATTGACTAATAGTTGACCAGTGTTGACCAACTATATACTGTGTTGATTGACTGTTAATCGGCACCAAACATCTCACTATAGAACATTAGATTCTAAATTTCGTGATCTACATTATGATAATGTTATTTTTACCAATATAGTATCGTAAGAACTTGAAATTAGTAAAAAAAAAAAGTAATAGTCCCATTATTTTTCTTACTAAATTTGGTACCCTACTGATATTTTATTGATAAAAATAACCTTACCATTATGTAGATCCAGAAATTTGAAGTTCGATGGCATCTATGATGAATCAATATGGTGCTTATCAATGTCAATAAATAGTGGTCAACACCAATCAACATGTTCAACGCTAGTCAACAGTGATCAACATTGGTCAACGTTGGTTAGTGCCCGTCGAATTGTGCTATATGTTTTTTATGAGTAAAAAATTTTATTGCCCTTACTACTATCTAAAATAATGGAAAATTTTAATAAAAGGAGTGTATTTGTATATTTTCAAATTAGGGTGATTAAATTGTCCCTTTTACAGTACTTTGAAGGTTCAATTATCATTTTTTATATTATAATATTACAATAAATAAATTAAATATACTTACTAAAGAAATACAAATTAACTAAATAATAAAATAATTAATTACATATAATTAACAAATTAATCTTATTGTGCTAGGTAATTAGCGCTGCGATAAGTTTTATGGTGCTTTCGATCATTCAGTGCAATAATATTATCACAAAACCACAAAATCATCATCACAAAATCACAATCATTAATTTGATCACAAATCACTCATCTTCACTTTTCCCCATTTCATCAAATCGAATCACCATACATACTTCACTTAATTACGAAATATATATAATTAAATACATTATCTCATTTTGTTGTTTATTCAGTCAATCTATCGTCGTCAAGCCACCACTGTGGGTAGGGGAAAGTTTAGGGATTAAGAAAATTTTGAGTTGAGAAAGAAATTAAGTTTGAAGATATTTTTATGCAATTTTAATGTTTTTGACTACGAAAGTGAAAAATTTTCATATATGATTTAATTAATTCAGTGCCCCCAATTTTCGATTATTTTTGAAAAAAATTCAATTTAATAGTCCCCAATTTTCGATTATTTTTGAAAAAAATTCAATTTAATAACAAAAACAAGGATTAAATTAGTAGTCCTACGAACAATCAGATCCTAAATTCCAAACATGCCATTATGACAGGGACTTCAACTTGAATTGCAAGTCATAAGCCATTAGCTAGCTGGCATCAGTTTGATCACATCACAATTTCATTAGGGATAGTACCCTAAAAGAATGTACTTGTATTGTTTTTATGAAATTAATAGGATTATAATTTTATACTTAATAAGTGTTCATAATTTTATAACATAAATATAAAAAATTATTTGTTTATTTATGTGATCATAACCTTAGTATATAACTGTTATATACAAGAGGATTAAAGTTATGGATAATAAATAGAAAAAATCTATAATAAATTAATTAAAGTTTACGATTTTTAATTAAATATTACTAGTGCAGTCTACCTATATTTAGAATGTAGTGATTTGATAGGGAATTAATTAAGTCTAATATTTTCATCTTTCAAACTTAATATTTGTTTATAGAAATTAAGATTATTTGGCTTTCTATGTATATTATTATTATTTTTGTAGGTTTGGAGTCAATGGAGTAAATATGGTCAAAACTCTAATGAAAATAAGTCAAAACATTAAATTGTTGCAATATCTAATACAGTAAATTGCTACATTAACTAGCTACAGTGGTCGCTTCAGTGCTCAATGCCCAAAACAGTATCGACAGTGCCGCAGTGCCCAGAATTCAGCCCCGCGGTGCGAGAACAGTTACAGTGAATAGTACTATAAATAATAGCTTTTGAACAGTATTTTTACTATAGTAACTCATGTATAGTATTTCTAATTTGATTTGTATTTGATGTTTAACCTTAATTTGAAGATATAAACCTATAAATAGAAGGCCAAAAATCCTAATTAAGGGGAAAGAGAAAAAAAAAGAATCAAGAGGAGAAAGAAAGTAAAGAAAGAGCAATTTATAAAGAATCAAGAATACTAAAAGATTGAAGGCTGTAGAAAAATTAGTTATATCTTTTCAACTCTTTATCTTTTTAGTTTTTCATGATTTCCATGATGTTATTATTGATAAGTTCTAGAACTCTTTGTTTTACCGTGATCTAAGTTTTTTTATTTCTAGAGTTAGACTTTTAAACCTAGTATGAATTTTAATTTTGTTAATTTTAGTTATAAACTTAATACATATAATTGATTCATTATATCTTGTACTTATTGCTTTTATTATATCTAGCAAATATTTGGAATGATTGAAGAACCATGATTGACAGATGGATTCATGTGTTTAGCCTAAGATAGTTTGATGCATGATTATAGAGTAATAGTTATGAGTTCCATCTAGGATAGACATATATCTAGGTGGCATGTATGGTATAATTTGGACTTGATCTTAATTTATTACATTCTAATTTGATTACCATAGACATATAGGTGATTGTTAGAATGTCACTCGACTATCGATAGAGAGTTGTGATGAGATTAGTGTCTAAACTAATAATTAGTATTAAGAGATTAATTAAGTGGTTAATAAATCTAATAAAATATTAAGGGATGAGTCTACACCCTAGATTATTATCTTTTGGTGAATTTATCTTTTGTTTGTTGCTATTTAGGTTGATTTAATTGATAGAATTATATTAGTTAAATAACTTTCAGATTTTAGTTTTTTGAATAAAAGTTAAGTAGATATAATTATATATTATTTGATATGATAGTGTGCGCTTGTGCTTAACTACTATAACACAAATCATGATTTTATCTGAATCACTAATGTAGTGACATTATGGTGGAGACACTTTATATAATATGATTATTTAGGACTGGATCAGACGTAGTTTGAATTCTTATGTAAAATACCGTTGTTAATTAAAAATTCACATAACGTCAACTAATGATCATATGCAGATCAACCTTAATCTTGAATAATCATAAACTCCTGTTTGTCTCATTATGTTATTTAAAATACTTATTACAGTTTGTCTAAAGAATAGGATAAAAACTTGTATTTTAGTGGTATAGTGAGATAAGCGGTTCGGAATATGATTTATAAATACGAAATCCGTTCCTTCTTAACAGAAGTTAGAAAGAAAGTTTTCTTAAGGGTTAATTCTGGAATTGAACAGTTAGAACGCTCAATTTTTAAACACGATTACAAATTAACTATTCACTAGTGAATTAATGGAACTTTAGGATAAATAAGTAATTAGAGGGATAAAATAGTAATTGATCTATGAATTGTATGAAGTGATTAAATCGACGAACTACTCTAAGTTTTTTGAATAAATTATATTTACAATTTCAAGAGTGCAATTCCAAGTTTTTATTAGAATAAAACTGGAATTAAAATTTTGAATTAATTAATTAAAGAGTTTGATTAATTATTCAAAAATTTATTGGAGTTTTAAATTGTAGGTTCATAAGTCCTCAATACCAACTCTTTAGTTATTACAGTAAAAAAATTAAAATAAATTGTGTTATTGCACAAATTATTTGTATCCAAAAAATAGTTTTCAAAATATATATATTTTATATTTAGATAAAATTAATTAATTAAGAATTAATTAATACAAATAATATCTTATCCAAATATAATTAAATATTTAATTTAAAAAATTAAATAAATAAAATCGTAAAGATAATTTTTGAAATTATCAAAAAGAATAATTTTAATATTTATCTTTTATAAAAAGACTAAGTCCATTTATTTTAGAAATCTAACGATGCTTAATTGTTGGGTATTATACGTTAACTATAAAGAATAGGACTCTACATGGTTTACATGAATTAAGTTTTTTTTAAAAGATAATGATTTAATTAATAAATATTATTAATTAAATTATTAAATTAAAATAATAATAATTTATTATTTTAAAAATGATAACATTATCTAAAAATGATACACACATATATGTAAAAAATAAAAAGAACGTATTTTTCTTTTAGAAAAAAAAATTGAAAACCTACTCCTCTCACTGTAAAACAAGAGGTTTGATTTGGAATCTTTTAATAAAAGAAAATCTAGCATTAATTCAATGTATATTTTTATTTTTTGTTGAATCTTATTTATTTTAAATATAAAATTCATATATTTATAAAAAGAACGTATTTTTCTTTTAGAAGAAAAAATTGAAAGCCTACTTCTCTCGCTGTAAAATAAGAGGTTTGATTTAGAATCTTTTAATAAAAAAAAACCTAGCATGAATTCAATGTATATTTTTATTTTTTGTTGAATCTTATTTATTTTAAATATAAAATTCATATATTTATAAAATCATGTGATAAAAATAATTTTTATTTGATAAAAACAAATATTATAAAAATTTTATTTTCTATTTTAGTACGTTATCAACGTCATAACACCAACACATTTAGCCCATTTAATAAATATAAAAATTTATATCTTAACTTCTTAAGTTTAACATTTGTATATAACAAAATTTGTGACGCAAATACTGATATTGAGGTACACTTAAATATACTAGACATACAATTACAATAAAATTTGTGATATGAGAACAAATACTGATGTATAATTGAAAATAAGTTTTACAAGGCAGGACAAGAAAAGTGACCCCCAAAACAAAAGGAACTATTTCAGCATCCTAATATCTGAATCTGTGGTTGGGAAGTGCCTGAGAGAATTGAGGGTAAGAGTGAGGTGAATTTAGTATCAGCCAATTGTAATTGGAAAGACAAGGATTCTCGAGGTTTCGACCGGGAATCCCTTGGGTTGGTCCAATGGGCTACAATTGACAATACCCAGATGTTCATCTGAACTTGTACTGCTTTTCAATTTTTTTATTATGAATTATTCAAAGGAAGGATTTTATAATATTTAAAAAATGAAATAAATCTAATAGTTGCAAGTATAATTGGACAGACGGGACTCCTAAAACTGCAATCCGTAGGAATAGGATGGTAGGCTAAAAATGTGCGAGACTGATACACTCAAACCATTTAAAGCGCAATAACTAGCCAGAGCAAGGGGCCCGGGGATTTGATGTGGGGGGATGAAATCGCAGCTTCACTTCACAAAGTTTTGAGTGTTTAATGAGATTGTGACGTGATGGCACAAAATTGAGTCCCCATTGCCATTATCAATTGCTACGCAACAAATGCTACAGCTATAGCTTGAGAGCTACCGCTTCTGCCTTCTTCGATGAAAGACAAGGGCCTTGGAGTTTGAACACACAAAAGAGGGATAATCCTCCTTCGATTTGATGGGGCAATGTGCAGGGTGATGATCAAATGATAATATGTAATGCATATGATTATAATTTGAATCACTAAAAAACAAATATGAGTAAGTGCACCACCACTTCAAAAGTATGTAACCAAAAAGATTGGCGTCGTACATCCGAATGCAAGATGGTTTTTACCTAAAACCCTTTTGAGAAATTTGGTATAATAGATAGATGGTGCTCTTTATCATTTGTGAATAGCAAGAATTTTGAGTTTTCTTTTGCCCCCCATTACAATCAAAGTAGTTTGATTAACATTAAGTCTCTCCTTTTACACATTTAAATTTGTGGTCCTAATTAGTAGCTACAAACATTCTCTAATTCCTGACCACTTGTTATAATAAGCCATAGTTATTGATTCTCACTTATGGGAGAAAATGATTCTTGCTAAATTGACAACCAAAATGGTCCAGTATGAAACCATCATCATCATAAAAAAGAAATTTAACAAACGCATTAACAAGTATAATGCTCAAACAAAATTATTGCTAAACCTTGTGAAATAAAAAAAAAAAGAGTGAAAAATCATTATGTAATAAAAACAAAATCACTTGGTGAATTGGTCCAACATGTTCTATTAATTATTACAGCCTTTGTTTTTGTTTTGTTTTGTTTTTTGTTTTTGTTTTTGTTTTTGGTTTTCTTTTTTTAACATTGTACATCTCAAAAGTGGGCTCATTATCATTAAGTGTGTGACGTGTCCCAATAATTTGGAAGCAGAGTCGCACACGGACCTTAGCCATGAGTGTTTATCATGCACAAAAAAAAAATACAGTTTTCAAAGACAATGGTAAACAAAATTAACCCTAAGGAGGGTAAAAACTGCTTTCACTCCTTGGTTGGGTGAAAGTAGAGAGGAGAATTGACTAAATTAGTTTTTTGTAAAAGCAAATATTATATTAGTGATTAAAATTAATATATTATATCTTAAAATCTATTAATATATAATTAGAGAAGTATTGAGATAATACATTATATTTACTTATTATTGTAAGTCTAAATTCAAATAATTTTTTACAAAAATATACAATTTAAATTTTATATCAAAAAATTATTTCTACAACATGAGTTTATTGTCTTTATTAAAAATAAAGAATTATACCTTTATACAATAGAGACAAAAAAAAATTATTATGTAAAAAGGGTAAATTAAACTACACTATATGATTTGTAACATTATTGAAAACTTGCACGGTAAGACCAACCTCGTCTTTAGAAGTTTGCACAAATTAAATATCTCTAAAAAATAATAAAAAATTAAGAGAGAATAGAGAGGGACCATAAAAGGAGGAGGTGTGACCTTCGAAGAGGGAATCTTCAATCGCTCTTCGGTGAAATAAGAAGTGGGAGGGGCTTAAAGGGTGGCGCTAGGGTTTCGTTTTTAAGTTGAGAGCTTTTTTTTTAATCAATCTTCGACTTCGAAGCCCATATATGTTGACCACATTAAATTTAAAATTTTGAAATTGTTCCAATAAGTCATCTACAATATAGAACTATGCCATAATAAATTTAAAGATTCATATAGTGTAGAAACATTGTAGAGTGGAAATACTAATTGCAAATAACAAAAAAAAAAAAGTGAATGTTGAATAACTACTTAATAATGTGAAACACATGTTAATGGTGATTATAAATATAAGTAAATGTGTGAAAGTAAAAGAAAATTTTATATTTAACTAAAAAAAAAAAACGGAGGAAAACTTATATATGTTTTATTTAATGAAGAAGAAATCTAACAGGGAAGTACAAATGAAAGACAAGTCTAAGAGTAGGAATATGCAGCTCAATCCGCATTGCTCCATAAATTCTACGCTACTTAAGAGTAAATCAAAGAGGGGAGACATTTGTACGTACGATGGATAAGCTAAAGATAGGGACAAGTGAAAAAACAAAAGCTCTCGGCAGTCAGCACAAGCAACATTTTGAAAAATCAAAAACATGCCTTGAAACGGATAATTTTTTTTTTAAAGAAAAGAGAAAAAGAAAGAATGGTGACTGATGGGGTCTCTCTCTCTCTCTCACTCTCTTTCAATCTTCAAACCCCAACAAAAAGCAGAAGACATACATTAACCAGAAAAAAAAAAGAATCTGAAAGAAAATCAGCTGGCTGCTGCTGTAGCTGCGAGTAACCTTTGACTGCCTCGTAAATCATAATTGATTTAAGCCTTAAGATTCACCATAAAATAACAAGGCCAAAGCCAGAAAAAAGACTTATGTGGAAAACAAAAAGATAAAGCAAACGGAAAGCAAAATCTTCTTGGCATTGTTTAGGGTTTTTTTGACCTTTACTTTTATTTTAGTTATTTTATTTTTTTGGATACTATATCTTTATATGTGGAAGATTTGCTATTACTAGTCCAAGAAAGATTGTATTACTGATGACATAATGTTGTATCTTTATCATCACCCAATTTGTGAACATAGCTTTTTGTTCTATTTATCTCTACTGGGTGTAATAATTTTTAAATTATGGTTTGGTTAGATTCATTCACATATATTTTATCATCATCCTTCAATAAATTTTGGTGGGTAAGTCTAATCTATACATGATCTGCAAAAACTTTTTGTTTTTTTTCTTCTGTTTGGCAATGTTTACTGCAGAAGCTTGAATCTTCCACAGGAAAATCTTTGTACCCGAGTCATATCCCGACGCATATTGTTTTATGAAAACGACCATTGAATGTGAAATAAAATATCAGTATAGTGCATGCATGAATCATGAATGCATGCCGAAACAACTTAAAATAACATTACTTGGTTCATCCAAATCATCCATTTTGAAGTTGTGAATAGTGAATCTCCAAACCCTACCTTTATTTTACCAAGTGATGATGTACGTAATATTTATATCATGTTATCAAGTTCATAAATTCTCAAAAGAATAGCATAGTTAATTTACTTCTTCCAGTAAAAAAAATTCCTCTTTTTACTAATTTTAAAAAACTAACCTAACTACTTATATTTATGGCTTTAAATGAAAGAGATTTGGTATTCCTTCTAGTCCCCATGCAATTGAAAGATCCGTAAGGTATCTGCTAATGTTCATAGTCAACACAGAAAAAGAAAATAAAGATGGAAGACTGACCCTTTGGTTGTTTTAATTTTTTTTTTTCTTGTGTGAAGACTGAAGAGACTATAAATACATTATTATGTCAGTGTTGAATCCATAAACATGGTGTTCCCCTTGATGCCATTCTTGATGAACTCTACCAGAGTTAGATTTCCCTAGAAAATGTATTATTATTTTGGGTGGGTTGCTATGCTATCTCTTTCTCGTATCGACTCATTAATGGAAAAGATTGACTTTTAAAATTTCAAAACTCTCCAAGTTGAGCATAGAATATTTTTGTAAAAAGTATTTAATATATTTTAAAAAATAAAATATTTAGTGTTTAATTCTTGAAGGTGACAATAAAAAGAGTACGGTGTAATAGGTGTTTCTATTTGTATTTTAAATAAATAAATAAAATTTGTATTATCATCTATCCTATGCATGCACACAAGAAATTACATTTTAAAAAATAAAAATAATGTTATATTTTTTTAAATTTTTTATCATAAATTTTTTATTTTAAATAATATGTCAAATAATTATTGAGTGGTTAATTTTTGTAATTTTTAAAATTATTCATTACAGAATTTTATTATTTAATAATTATTTGACATATAATTTAAAATAAAAAAATTTAAGATATAATTTAAGAAGTAGAACATTATTAAAAAAAATACCCTCTCTTTTTCCTCCTTAAGATAGTGCATAAAGTAATGGGCATTTAAACTTTATTTTTTTTTATAGTATTCTTGTTGAACCCAAAAATATTAGTTTTCACTTTCGTATACTATTTGTAAAATAAATAATGGTATATTTTTTAAATATTATTTTAAATTTTTTTATTATATATGAATGATAAAATAATGCAATGAGTAATTTAAAATTTATATCATTTTATCGTTCAATAATTATTTGATATATTAATTTAAAATAAAAAAATTGAATTTTTTTTAATAATAAAAAAATTGAAATAATATTCTGTAGCATTACCCAGATTCATCAATGTTTTGAAAGAATAGAAAGAGGGTACATCTAATAGTAGGGCCACTTTGTTTTTGCTCTTTAGATATCCGATTACTATATATGGCCCCAATAGCACTTTAGTTTCGTTGATACGTGTCTTGGCTTTATAAGTTTCTTCGTATTATTCAATTTTCACTCTTTTTCTCCTCCTTATTGCTTCAAATGATTCCATGGAGACCCACATTAGAAGAAGGAAAATATAACTTCTTGTTGTAGTTGTAGTTCTAAAATTCATACAAAAAGGAAAAGCACATCACCTACCGTTTTTCACGAGGCCATTGATTTTATGCTGATTATATCACCTTGATTTATCAAATCAAATGGAAGTCCACTCATTATACATGCTTAGAAAATAGACATATGGTTTACGGTATTCCAAGTGGCACTTTGCAACTTGAGTTTGATGCTAGTATATTTCAAATTCATGACATCAAAGAAAAAGTCCAATAGCCGCAACCAAATATGCAAACATGAATATTCTTTCTGTCATCTTATATGGATTATACAATATTTAAGATTATATGTATATGGGTTACAATCTTAAATTGAATCTGGAGTTCCAAGTTGGGATTTTGGGGAGGGGGGAGGGGGAGAGAAGATAAAAGAGAAACAAGATAACCCTAAAATGGGGTCATTTAGGGGCTTTTTTTTTTTTAAAACAAATTTTGGTGATGGACAACAATTCAACTTTAACAAAGTCTTAATCATCTCTAATTGGGACCAACAGCAGGTGATTGTGCCAGTGAGGAGCTGCACTTAAATGCGCATTTGGGGTTAGTGGTGGTTTGTGAAGTTGTAAAGGATTTCCATTTGGGATTGTGGCTTTGATTTTGTGCCCCCCCAACTTGGATTGTCCCGCCGTCAAGCTTATTAAACTAATTGCCCTTAAAGCATAAAAAAACTCGCCCATACAACAGGCCAACGCTGCAGTTTATAGACTGGTGACCGGTCAATCAAACATTTCAAACTTGTGGAACTTTCCTTTAGGAGCCAACTTGGGCGGCGGGGGCACAGCATTTGAAGCAAGATCATAGGGGAATTTTAGAGTACTTACAAATGTGCCCAAAACAAGATCTTTTCATTACTGAATTAAGGACACTTGACCCAGGAACGAGGCACCTAAGACACAAACAATCACACGAATATGAATCTGACCAGACCAGCACATACATAGTAATGTACCTACAGTGAAAGATTGGTAGCTTCTAAGAGCTAAAGAAAAGGGAGAAACACCAACACCCAAAAATTTTGGACAACTGCCCTAGTTTGTAAAGACAAAAACCTAGATTGAGCAAAAAGACCCTCCAAATTGCATGGCAACATAAAACATTGCCTAAATTACTTGGCAACCCATCTATCAACATACACATTGTTCCATATTCCCAAAAATAAAATAAAGAAACTAAATATAAAACCAAAATAAGACTAAAATGAAAGTTTATGAATCCGCAATTCTATTGTCATTAATCTAGTCTTTAAACATTGCCATTAATTAATTGCCTCCTCACAAACTTGGAGATCTTAATAAAGATTTTTTCTTTAAAAAAAGTGCCGTACACGATAAACGCCTTTGTCTACCGGAGAGGGGCTTCACGGCCTTCTTCAGTGGATCCCCTCTCCTCTCTTCTTCTCATTTTTTCTCCCTCTCTAGTTCTTCCCTTCCCTTTTTTTATTTTTATTTTTTCTTTTGGTGTTTTTCTTTTTTCTTTATGGTGTTTTTTTTATGGCGTGTTGCCGATTTTTATTTTTATTCGACTAGTGAACCTTCCAGTTATGGCCAGAACATTTACCCTTGTTGTTCCTTAGGACCGTTGAGCTTTCATTCATGGATGGAATTTTGCTGGCCGCCTCTATTTTATCTTTTATTTGTCTGCCCGATCTCCACTATCTCCTTTTGGTTTAAAACTGTTATTGAGACACCCGTGGCATGTGTCTTTCCCCTCCACTGATCTTGGGCCTGAATTGTTATTTGATGACCCATTTTGGTTGTACTAGAAAATATGTGCTATCGATGTTATTCAGGTTACTGGTGTTCTTTCTAGCTTCGATTTTGTTTGGCCGCTAGGATTTCTCTATTGGACGTTGACAAAAATCTTTATAGCAACATATATCTATTTTCTTGGCCACCCATTTCAGCCCTTATCACTGAGGTTGATCACCTTGGGGAGATGTTGCTGCCAAACGAGTATACTGTGGTCACTAGCAGTCACTTCTTACCCAAATTCGGTGTAATGCATTTTTGGCGATCCTTTTTTATCTTTTGCTAACAATACTATTAGCGGCATTAGATTATTTTGGTTGTAGCATTTGGATTTAAAAGGTTGTGTGGAATGTATTTGTTGTGAGTTTGTGTGTTACTTGTAATAACCTCTTGTATGAGGATATGTTGTGCTTTTGAGGGGAGCTTTAGTATTTCTCATTAGAATAAACCTCGTGTATGAGAATTTTGTCCCTCATTATGAGGATAGTTGCTCCCTCGTTAGGAAGGGAGTTAATCCCTTATTAGCAGGGCATTTAATTCTTTATTAGAAGGGTCCAAAAGTTTTAAGTATAAAGGTTTATAGTAAGTATAAATTGTATCGTTACAGTAATTTTTTATTTTTATAATAATAAATCCTATAATATTATTGATAATATTTGTAATATTATTGATAATATTATTAGATTTTTATCAATAATAAAAAAACATTGCCATTAATCTAGTCTTTAAACATTTCTTACTCATGAAAAAAATAAACCCAAAACATTTATATGAAAAAAAAGAAAAGAGAGAGAGAGTGTACACCAAAACAAAATATTGTACTGCTAGACAAATACCAACATTCCCTTTATCTTTTTTTTTTTCTTCTTTAACTGCTTTAACTTTGATTGGAAGACCAGAAACGGGAAACAAGATGTACAGCTACAGAGGCAGAGCTCACTAGATCTCACCGTCTCTACACTTTTTGCTGACCGCGGTCAGCTGACCCCATGTCGTTTCATGTTCATTAGTCCATCTAAACGACATTGCCCATTTGATATTTGTGGTAAAAAATATACCAGAGAAAGAAGAAAAATAAAAGGAAAGCCCATTGAGACCAAGTCTATGTCTCTCTCTACACTTTATTCTGTTCAAATTCGATACTTAGCTGTTTACTAAGAACGAGGCTTAAGCTTTGCTTTGCCTTTGCTTTGCTCTTTGTTTCAACAAAGACAAGAACCAAGCTTATAAGCCTTCTCTCTCTCTCTGAAAACTTTTCTCTTTATCATACACTCTCTCTCTTTGTGTCTACCCCAGCATTGTCTTGTTCTACTTCAAGAATCTTTCTTCTCATTTTCACGCATTCAAGTCTTTGTCTCTCTTTCTCTTTCAAGTGTTGTCTTTGTGCTTCATATTTTTCTGGGTTCTTGCATCTTTGTTGTTTAACTCTAGCGTTCTCATTAACATAATATCACCAGAAGAGCAAAACAAAACAAACCCAGTTGCTTGTTTTGTGATTTTGGTGCCTTGCTAAGATACTGACCTTGTTTTTGTAGTAAAAGTTTAGAATCTTGGGGGAATGAGAATCCCCTCGAGTTTATGACATATTTGTTAATTCAAAGCAAAACTGGGAATTGGGAAATAGTAAAAAAGGAGAGAGAGCTGTATATGAAGTAGAAGTGAAACAATGAGAGATGGCAACTCCAAGAAAAGCAAGGTTTTTTGTTATCTTTTTTCATGTTCTTTTTCATTGGAATGGCTAATGGAGTTGTTTCCTGTTTTTGGTTGTGAATTTTTTGGACCAAAGTGTGACGGTGTTGTTATTAACTGTTGCTTTATGTTTGTGAAGCTCGCATGGTCCAAGAAAATGCTCAGAAAGTGGTTCAATATCAAGAGCAAAAATGAGGAATTTCAGGCAGATTATCCTGTTTGTGGAGGTGGCTATTCTTCTTCTCCTTGGTTTTAAGATGAATCTTTTAATTAGGCAATCTGGGTTGGTTCCTGGAAAATGTACTTGCTCTTCAACTTCATGTTGTTCCAAGTTTGATTTTTCAGAAATTTAATTATTCAGTTAACTAAGCCAAATAGTAACCTTATGCCATTTTGAGCAGAGGTTTCTCTTCCTTGGAATCCATCGAATATTCAGCATTTGTTGTTCTTTCCTTTTCTCCATGCTTTCTTAGGAACCAAACGAAGCATCTGTGTATATTCCCTCTATTCTAAATTAGCTAGTCCAGCTTGCACTCTGTTTCTCTCTTCTGCTTTTTCTTTTCACAGATTGGTACTATGAAGAGCCAATTCAATTAAATCATATCATTCTTTTTTTCTGGAGTTTCTTCGTATGTGTTGATTACTTTGTTGCTTATGATCAATACTGATGCATTAACAATGATTTCATTCATCAGGAGGTGACCAAGTGGAATATAGGACTAGCTTCTCAGAGAGAGAGCCTTGCACAATCAAAAAGAGTAAAACAGGTTTACTATCGCTAGCCACACTCTTCCAAACCCAACATAATTTGGCAGTTTCCTTTAGAAAATGTCACAGGGACTTGATATTTTTTACTTCTTTAGGGTTATTCCCTCTAATTTTGTCCTCACTTTGTTGCAGAGAAATTTAACAAAAATGGGGAGCCAGTTCGGAGAGGGAGAATGAATCTTGACCACCCTCGAATTATAGATGTGCAGAACTATAGGTATCTTACGGATTACAGTTCTACTCTTCTAAAAAATGTAGGTTTCGTGATTATATATGTGGGTCTGTCATGTAGCAATGCTAACCTTTTCAATTTTGAATTTGGAGCAGTGTTTTTGTTGCCACATGGAATGTGGCTGGAAGATCACCACCAAGTAATTTGAGTCTTGATGATTGGCTTCATGCCT
Source organism: Ailanthus altissimus (assembly GCA_946807835.1). NCBI lineage: Eukaryota > Viridiplantae > Streptophyta > Magnoliopsida > Sapindales > Simaroubaceae > Ailanthus > Ailanthus altissimus. The sequence continues at coordinate 23,984,719 of OX327693.1, forward strand.
CACCTCCTGCAGACATTTATGTCCTTGGGTACGATTTTGTCTTACTTTTGCTCACATCTTTTCTATGACTCTGCAAATGACACATTACTCATTGAGCATTTCTGTTTCATGTCAATTTTAGATTTCAAGAGATAGTTCCTCTAAATGCTGGCAATGTCCTTGGGGCAGAAGACAATGGCCCTGCCAAAAAATGGCTGGCTCTCGTTCGAAAGACTCTTAACAATCTTCCTGGAACTAGTGGAAGCAGTGGTTGTTATACACCATCTCCCATTCCCCAGCCAATTGTGGAGATGGATGCAGATTTTGAGGGATCAGCTAGGCGGAAGAACTCATCCTTCTTCCCTCGTCGATCATTTCAGACAACTCATAGCTGGAAAATGGACAATGACCCATGCATGCCACAGCCAAGACTTGAACGTAGATTTAGTGTTTGTGATAGGGTGATATTTGGCCACAGGCCAAGTGACTATGATCCCAATTTTAGATGGGGTCACAGGCCTAGCGATTACTCTAGAGCTAGTGATTACTCAAGGCCTAGTGATTACTCAAGATGGGGTTCATCTGACGATGATAATGGGCCAGGGGATTCACCAAGTACTGTATTATACTCACCAATGTCCTATGGTGGATCTGCGTCCATGGATCATGGTTATAGGATGCCTGGGAATTCTAGGTACTGCTTAGTTGCCAGTAAGCAAATGGTTGGCATATTTCTCACAGTTTGGGTGAGGAGTGAATTGCAAGATCATGTTAAAAACATGAAAGTATCTTGTGTTGGCAGAGGACTGATGGGTTACCTTGGAAATAAGGTATATCTTCACTAAATCATGGTAGCTTCATTTGATTTATTTTTACATCTAGAGTAATTTGATTGCCCCATGTAATCAGAATCACTTATAACTAAAAGCTTGTTTTGGCAGGGATCTATTGCTGTCAGCATGTTGTTGCACCAAACAAGCTTTTGCTTTATCTGCAGTCACTTAACCTCAGGACAGAAGGAGGGTGATCAGCTAAGGAGGAATGCTGATGTCATGGAGATCTTGAAAAAGACAAGGTTTCCTCGAGTTAATGGTGCGGGTGATGAGAAGTCCCCAGAAACAATTCTTCAACATGAGTAAGTTCCTTTCTCATTGACCATCTACAAGCATTTTCTCATGTACTTGCAAAGGAGTAAAAATTAAAAGAAAAAGGAGATTAGGGTGGAAACAGCATTGAAATGAATTAGCTTGTTTCCCTTGGACGACAGCTGATTTGTTATAAATGATACTGAACATGAAAATATTCAACTGAAATGACATCATATTAACAAATCCCATGCATAAACATATGTGCACAAACACAAATTTCTTTTCCCAAATACCAGGTGTTTTACAACTATTTTGCCTTCCTCATGCATTTTTATCTGCATTTTATTCAAATTTGTAACTGTGTGCATTTGTTCCAGTCGAGTAATTTGGCTTGGGGATTTGAATTATCGTATTGCTCTCTCGTACCGATCTGCAAAGGCACTGGTTGAGATGCAAAACTGGCGGGCATTATTAGAAAATGATCAAGTATATTTACTATCCTTTCCCTGAACTGTTTTCCCTTAATTTGTTTAAGATGTGCTGCTTCATAACTTTGAATAACTTTGAATCTTACTTGTTCATGGTTTTCTTGCAGTTACGGATAGAGCAGAGACAGGGTCGTGTTTTTATGGGGTGGAATGAAGGAAAGATTTATTTCCCACCAACATACAAGTATTCAACTAATTCAGACAGATATACAGGGGACGATATGCACCCGAAGGAGAAACGTAGAACACCCGCTTGGTAAGAACAAGTCTCCTACCAGAAGGCATGAGAACTTACTTGCAAGGGATTTACTCAAACAAAACATAACCATGAGCTGATATTAAATAGAGATGAAAAATTTAACATTTAAACTGGGTGGCCCATGTTTGGCCATATTCATAAATATTAACTAGCAACAGTGATAATGCAACGGACTTTTGCATGTCTTTTAGGTGTGATCGAATTTTGTGGTATGGAGAAGGCCTTCACCAATTATCTTATGTACGTGGGGAATCTAGATTCTCTGATCACAGACCAGTTTATGGTATATTTTGGGCCGAGGTTGAGTCAACTCATAGCCGATTGAAGAAGAGTACGAGTTATTCTAGTTCCAGGATTGAGGTGGAGGAGCTTTTGCCATACTCGCATGGCTATACTGAACTAAACTTTTTTTGAAGGACAAGGAGATAGTTTTGATCCATATTAAGGTATGTTCTTTCTTTTCACCCTTACACAAGCAAACAATGCAATAGAAGTTCACATCATCGCACGTATGTAGAGTAGACAATTAGTCTTGCAATATTCTGCTCGACCCCTTAAGGCTATCCTATGAAGGAAAAATCCAAAGGTTTATAGTAATTTGAAACTACTGGTGCTTTTCAATGATCAAGTGCTTTCAATGGGTTGTGACAGGCTGTAAATATCTATGGAAGAATTACAATGTCTTTCTGCATGTTGAGTATGGCTAGCATCCTCAATCAATCAGGTGAAAGCCCTTATTATGTCTAGTTTCCCAGCTTTTATTATGGTAGCCGCAAGTACACATATAGGTTGGCAAGATAGTGGTCCTCCAGGTTAAGCACTTTGTATTTTATATCTTGAACATTGAAGATATACTCACCCCATCATTCCAAACAAATGGTATCATGCGGAATCTAGTTATTTAGCACATTTATTATGCTATATGAAAACACAACTGAAGACGGGATATGTACTTGGCATATAGTCAAAGTGTTTCATATTTACATTCTTTCTTCCCTTTGTAAGTTTTCTCGAGAAGATTTTGTGCTTATTCCCATAATTATGTAGAATTTGGTCCCCATTTGCAGGTGGAATCACTTCAAAGAACTTCATCCTTGAGGGGTGATGGAGACAATCCATTGCCCACTAACCAAAAAGGTTGGCCAGCCTCTCTTTTCTTTGTTTTGCTTCGTTTTGGTTTCTTTGCCTGATCTTATCTTTACTTTTCTTTGATCAGGTATAAATTTTGTAATTTGACTGGATGACTAATTTCACAGATAGCCAACTCCTTGTACTTTAGATCATCATATATTGATAGCAGTCTAACAAACACCTACCTTCATGGCATTCAAAAGTTTCTGTACTGCATCCGGTACAATGAATAGGTATTTTATTTTTGAAACTTAGAGGTTATGTTTATGCTTAAGTTAATGATAACTTGCCCATCTTATAATGATCAAGCTTTTTCTTTTGCAGGATGAACTCACACTTTAGAAAGCCAAGTGGGTAGATGAGGATTATTTTGTTCATGATTCTTTTGTTAGTTTAGGACATATATTTGATGACTGAAAGAATATGAAACATGCTCAATTTAATCATTTGTGTACTTTTTGTAATGCAAAGTGAAGAAGTAAAGATTCGATGGATACTCAATTACCAAAGTAATAGAATATATATTATATATAAAAATATATATATACATAAAGGAATGTTGTGTGATTGAAATCAGAATGCGCTCTTGCTCTCTCCCTCTGTTGCTGCTAATGATTTTACTGAGAAAGGTAGTTTTCTTGATAATCTCACATGTCTACTGCCATATGCTTTTCCTTTTTACTGTGGTGTGAATAACAAACTAGAAAAGCACAGGGCAGAATTTACAGATTTTGCAGGCATATTTGTTATTGGAAGCGATGATTTAGAGTCTCCTCTTTTAGAGAGTAATGCATATCCACATTTGTCTTTTGCTGTTGCATTAGATTATTAGTTGTTTTCTTTCCTGATGGGCCACAAGTGAAAAAAAACAGTGAAAGCAGAACTAGCGTGGCAGAAATAAAGAAAGCGAAAACATGAGTGAAAATGTGACTGATATATGCCTTTCAAGAACTATAATTGGTAAATGGGGTACTTGCACGTTTATTGATGCATGCGCTTTCTTCTCTCGCATGCATTAATAAACATTCACGGGAAGCATGATTTTCTTGGTTCTGATTCTCAAACTCTTTTTTATTAATTCTTTTCTGTTGGGCTTGATAAACATGTTGAGAACAAAACATGACATACAGATTGGCATTATAACAGGTCAAATCCTTCTTCCACCAGCTTTATCCTTAATCTATGATGATGATGCTGCCAAAGTTGCTCTTTCTCTCCCTTTCTCTCACACACAAACAAAAGTACAAAAATCAAAGAAAAATGTAGTGCTCCGATTAACAACTTGGATATTTTAAAGCCACTAATATTGGCATCTTACTTTTGATGATTGGAGCAGCATCAATTGAGGACGTTAATCCTTGGCTTTACTTTGTAAGGCTATGGGTCCAAATGGAAAAATGTTGTTTTCGTTTCTTTAGCCAAAATAGGATTTTTAATTCAAGGCCTTTGACTTAAGTATGAACTGTGAAGCTAAGAGCTTCCCCAATTTCTTTTAACTCCTCCATGTAGTGTTGTAACTACTTGCCACATTTGCAAATCTGCTGAATTAGAAAAGAATGTTGTAAGTAAAAAAATAAAAAATGATTAAGGAAAGCACTTTTTTTTTTTTACTTTGAGCGTAAACTAGGCTTCTCAGATCAAATCTTTCTGGGAAGCCTGACCTTTGCTTATGCTGCAGCAGTTTTGATTTAACAATTTAACGAAGATATTTCCCTCTATATGTGATTAATATTAAATCCTTGGTTTTAAAAACAATCCACACATGTTTTAGAGAACTCAAAGCATAAGTTGACGAATCAGGCAGTGGAATTTCTGTAAGTTTCATCTCAACTAGGTATTTGGTTGGTGTGGAAAAAATATATGCTGGCATCTACTCTTATAGCGTCTGCATCAAGCATCAACTTAGACAGATGAACATATTTTAACACATGGTAGAAATTTGTCCCTATTTCTCCATTCAATAATAGAGCAGATATATACTTGTTTTTGGATTGTCCTTAGCTCAGATAGGTCCTAACTAAGATGGAAGATATATCGCATATTAAATTCAGCAGTACAGAAAATTGTCAAAACCCAGTTGTCATGTTCATTTTTTGATTCAAGTTCAAGAGACATACTTAGCTTGTTTCTATAGCCTTTGTAGTTGGTCCCCACTCGCAGGCGGGAATGGCTTCAAAAGAGCTAAACCCTGATGAGTGATTGAGATGTAAGACTTGCTGCTGTGCACCAATCGAAAAAGGTTGGTCCTTACTGTGCTTTTCTTGGTTCTGCTGTAATTGTCTATAGACAATGTCATTTTCTTTGATCTTGATCTCTAATACCATGTCTAAGCTGATCCTCTAATTTTCACACTGCGGCTTTCCCACTGTTAATTCTGAAAAGATCAGAGTCCTGCTTAACACATAGCACTTGGTAACAATTCTTGGCCTCTGTTTATTGCCTGTTAACGTTATATCCTTACAACTCAATGATGATGGAGAATCATCTCAAGATTTTCCATTCTTTTTATTTTTATTGTTTGTGTTGTGTTAGACAATAAATAATAAATGTCAGTTAAAGAAAGATGAAATGCAGCAACTACTATCATTCTGAATTCTTCTCAAGATCTCATTAAAAGAGGACGTAGATATTTTGTTGGTGGTTATTCAGTACATAAGGCAGAAATTCATCGCAGAGACAAGACATGATCTCTTTTATATTTTTTTGGCTGCAAATGCTTTACTGATAAAAGTAGCATACTGGCCCTTCTTTTTTCAGCGAGTACCTGAGGTGAACAACCAAATTGAAAAAACTTTACTCATCTGATAGTGACACCAGAAAATTATAAGCTTTAAACTATTTCCCTTTTTAATTATTCATTCATCTTTGCTGTTTATTTAACTGACTAGTTCTCAAATTCATGAAGAACATGAGGAAAAATAAAACTAGAATAAAATGTGTTGAAATTTAATAATTTAAAATCGAGTTTGAGTTCGATTTTGAGTTGAAGACCAATAAGGAGTTGATACGTGATCGAGAATGCGTTGGATGGACAAAAAAGGGACGGAAATAAAGAGCTGAAAGCGAGGAGGGGCTGAGAAGCACGTTGGAGGCTTTTTTAGGCCTTAGGGCTGTAGTGCCAGCCTTGATAGTGGCTGAGTGCCGCGGGCCTGCCTAGATGGCGCTACGGCACCACCTTGAAGTCGCAATGGTGCTAGCTTATGGTGTCGCAATGCTAACTTTCAAAGATTTCTTGTTTTAAGTCGACTTTAATTTTGTTCGAGTCAATTTTGGTTTTCTTAAATGCATGTATTTTTATTCCAATTAGAAATAGTATTTTCAGAGATGTTTTAGAGTTAATATAAATTTTTGTAAACCTATTAGATTGTGAAAGCATTAAAGACGTGAAAAGAGAGTATCAAATAGAGAGCTTATAGAACGTTGAGTGCGCGGAAGAGTGTCATAAGAAGCGCTTGAGTATTGTGCATGCAAAATATTACTAGTAGATCCTTTGAGAGCTCGTCCTATTGTTGAATTTCTTATTATTGTGAGAGATCTTTGTGATTTGAGAATTTTTTATGAACTAAATAATAAAGTAGTTAAGATTTTATGATCTACTGTAGATATAAGTATTTAGTGTCAAAGCACATAAATTTTTTGTGTCTTGTGTGTAATTGTTATTTCTATTTTATTTTGTATGATATTTTTATTTTTATTTTGCGTGTAAGCAAAGTCTTTCGCATACACTAGAATCTTAGGGTGCAAACTGTGCTATATTTCCAATGAAATGGTGTTAGGATACATAAAAATCCCAACAAAATGAAATAAAGTGGAAAAAACAAATCATCGACAAAAACCAATGAGAAAATTTATATGATCACAAATTGGGTGTCTCATTTTCTGAAACCGCGGCGCCAGTCTTCTTATCATGTATTGCTTGAAAAATGCAGGGTGAATTTTTCTTTCCTGCACATCAATATTAGAGCCGCCTATATCAGTGGGAAGTGATAGCCAGATTACCAAGATAAATGGTAAAAGAAAGCCAAAGCTTGTGCTTCTTGTCTCTGCAATGCAGATCATACCATTGGTGTGGTTTTGTTCTCCGCTTCCCTAGTCTATAACCATTTACTCTTTTCGAAAAAGGAACTGTATTTCAACGAGTAAATGACACAGCCTTAATCCTTTTGATAGTTTCACTTTCCAATAATTTCTTTACCAAAAAAGAGCAATATTTATCCATTATGTAACTAATAAAAAGCTCCTGTTACAACATATTAACCTTTATGGTTGATCATGAAATTGGTTTGTTTGCTGATCATTCTTATGATAGGAGGATTGAGATTAGGATCATGTTTACAATCATTGAATGAAGATTAAAATCATCCTAACATTATGGGATTAATAACCTCTAATTAAGGTTTACAAACTGTTAGAACATGTTCCTTCCAAAATGTACAAAGACTTAAACTTTCCGGTTCTGATCTACTGACATTTTCCAACAATTAATCAACAAAATAAATGCTGTTAATAAACATGCATTCCACATTGGTTGATAAAATCAACATATCTGGCTTTACACACCATAGACTCAGAGAAAATAAGTCTCAACAGTTGTAACAATGAAATATTAAAAAAAAATCTATTCTGAAACCAATCAAACACTTGTAACTCTATAGAACCAATCAACCTGTCCACTATGGAAAAATTAGTGTGACAAAGCCATCCTTGCCAAAGAGCAAAGCTGAATGCAATAACATACCAGCTCTGCATCTCAGCAGTTAGCAAATGAACTTTCAGTCAACTAGTTAAATCTTTTAGCACCAAACCCTTGCCTGTCTTTTGTCGAGATCATTCCACCGAATGTCATTTTTGTTGTTTCTTTGGAAACTTTTTTATCAAACCCATCCAAAGCAATCTGATCATCTCGGCATTCAGGAGAGCAAAATGCACTTAGGTGACTGCAAAAGCAAAGTATAATTTGATCAGTATAAGCTGCACAATAATAGATAATCATAAGCCAAATTGCAACCATACAAGGGGATTCTTATGTAAACTATGGCAAACCAGGGAATAAAGGGTTCTTTTCTACTTCTTCCACTAACTTGTCAGCGCTGATTTTATTTTCAGTATTAAGTTTGAACAAATTAACAGTATAAAGTATAAACTTCGGTAGTTTGAGGGGTACATATTGTAACTTAATTAGCAGAAGAAGCTGGGAGCACATTCAGCATAACTGTGATTAACTGGCTGTTTGCTTTGAAGATGCATAAACCAAGATAAAACAGTATTTGAAAACAGAACTTGAAGATATATGATTTAGAAACACACGTAAATTCTTCTATTTCCCCAAAATATGACTGAATCCATTTTCGAATCACTTCCACCTCACATCTTCAAAATGCAAAATGAAGTTCTTATTTTTCCTTCTCAATCCGTTCCCCAAAATTATCTATTTGTTTTGCTAAATTAAGGAAACCCGCATAGAACAAATCAGAACTATCTGGTTATTGAGAGATTGCAGGACTTAAAAGAAAAAAAAAAGGCCTTACAATTATTTCATCAATTATCAATAGGGTATAAAATTATAAAATCCTCTGTTGAGATTGATGATTTTAAGGGTTAAAAATTCATGATAAGTTATTCAATTTCCGTAAGCTTTCTCCAAATCCGAACAATACTAAAACAACTAAACATAACAGAACAGAGCAAAAAACGACAGATAGATACAAACAAGAATAAAGAATGCAACACATACCCATACATGAAAACATCAGCAGTCTCCTTTAGCTTCTTCTTGCACAAAGAGCAAGCCTTCAGAAACCCACCAAACCCATCTTCAACCTTCTTATTATTCGACAGTGAATCATCCTTCTCAACGTCAGGTGACCCTAACGTCCACGCAAGCAGGCGGGGAGGCTGCCGCTCCTCACGTGACTTAACATTGGTGACCAAAGCCGGACGCTTCTTGTTCTTGATCTCGGAAAAACCCACCGGCGACTCAACCGCACGGATTTGATTGAACACGCTCAACTCCCCCTGGCTCGAAGACCTAATGGCCCGTCGTCTTACAGACATCAGAGATGGCTGTGAGCTTTTGGGTCGGGGACTTTTTGGCGAAGGTTAGTTTCTTGGAAGGCAAGAAAAAGAGGAATGTGGGTTCTTGGAACGGTGAAATTTAAAGAATGAAAACATGTCAAAGAAGAGAGGGATTTTGTTTTTGTTTTTGTTTTTGTTTTTGTTTTTGTGTTTTAGGGTTTGGAGTAGAGTCGATGAAGGAGTCTGGGTTTGAGTGGGAGTGCTGAGTGTTAGGATTAGGAAGTTGAGTTAGTTGAGAATTAGGATACGGATTTTAGAGTTCGCGCCCTTTACGATTGGTAGTGCAAGTGGAACCCATCCTATCATATTTTGTTTTGAATATTTAGTCCCATGAAATCATTATATTGTATTATTTATATTATTTTATTTTTATTCTCACCGTTAAGGGGTGAACCTAAATATATATATATATATATTTTTGTTGATTTTTTTTTATATACCCATAATTTTAGAAACTTAATTAATTTAGCCATTAATGTAATTTTTCAATTTTTTTAGTTAATTTTTTTAAAAATAAATAAAAATACCCTTTCACTATTTCAACACTACTAACTATAATAAGTAGTATCCACTATAATAACTTTTTTTATTCAAAATTAATTTTTTTATTTATTAAAATTATATTTATTTTATATTATTTATTTATTTTAATTAAATTACTACAAAATTTAAGTAAATAATATAATTATTAAATGTAGTTAAATTAAACTAAATAAATAATATAAATAAAAATAATTAAAGAAATAATTTTCATAAAAATACAAATTTAATTTGTATTTTTATTAAAATTATATTTATTGATAATTAAATAAAAAATACAAATTTAAACAACCATATTTAATTTTAAATAAATAATAGAAATTAATCATACTATTTAAACAAATACACAATGAGAGCAGGATAAAAAAAATATCACGCTATATTGAGGGCGTGATAAAAAACTATCGCGCTAATATTGAGGATGTAATAAAAAAGTATCACACCCATATTGAGGGCGCGATAAAAAAATATCGTGCGCAATAAAAAAAATATCATCCCATATTGAGAGCGCGATAAAAAATTATCACGCTCATATTGAGGATGCAATAAAAAAATATTGTGCCTAGATTGAAGGCGCAATAAAAAAATATCGTGCGCACATTAAAATGCGATAAAAAACTATAACGCACATATTGAAGTGCAATAAAAAACTATCACGTCCAATTGAGTGCAATAAACAACTATTGCACCCAAATTTGGGCCGTGCCCCCCCTTGTTTTTTTTTGTTGAAAATTATTATTATTATATTTTATTTTTACTTAATTTATTTGTTTCTTATTATTTATAATAGAATTTTAATTTATTATATTTATTTTATAACGTATAATAACTAGTCTATATTTTTTAAAATTATATTTATATTTATCTAAATTTAAGTTTATATTTATTTATTAAATTAATATTTTTAATTATATTATTTTTTAATTATCTAAGTTAATTATATTATTTATTTAGTTAATTTAACAATATTATTTATTTAAATTTTGTAATAACATGATTAAATTAAATAATTAACAAAATATATAATAAAATAAAATAAATATAATTTTAATAAACAAATATAAATTTAAATAAATAATATAAATTCATTTAAAAAATAAATGGTATAAATTAATTATATCATACATAATAAAATAAAATAATAAATAAATTAGTTATAAAATAAAATAAAAAATATTACTGTAGAAAACACTGATTACAGTAATAATACTATTCATTTTAACGAATACTGTTAAAATAGTGAAGGAGTAATTTTATCTATTTTCAAATTTTTTGGTTAAAAAAATTACATTGATAATTAAATTAGTTAAGACTCTCAAAATTATGATTGTTTACAAAAAAAATTTCTTTCTTTTTTTTTTTCAAAAAGAAAAAAGCTCTAATTTTTGTTTTAAAACACAACTAATACAAAAATAGAATAAACAACACCTTTTGAAGTTAGGCTGAATTTCTACGTATGACTATTTTGAAAATTTGGATCACATTTTAAAATAAAGAGAGTTATACATCTTTCTGAGTGTCTTACTAAAAAAGTGATGCGAATTAAAAATCTCTTTTATATTTCTATTAGAAGAGAAGAGTTAAGAAATGGGGTTGGCCTGCCCCCAAAGAACTAAATTAGAATCTGAACCCGACAAATTAACGAGCTGCCTCTGCTTAGAGAAGAGTGGCAATTTTTACGTCCAAAATTGGGATTGGGACTTGGAGTTACATTAACATTTGATCCTTCCAGACAGAAATTTCTCTTAATTGGTGGGACTTTTACTTTATTAAATAACAGTAATTAAGAATAACAAAAAAAAATAAAACCCTGTAGTAGATTTGAAACAAACCTGTAGTAAATTTGAAAAAATTCACAAAATTCAGGCAGATTATATCTAATTCGAACGTGGGTTTAATTTAATTTTTTTTCCCCAAATCAGGGTAAGTGTAAGCCCACACTCTCATTCATCTCAAATCTTAATTGCTTTTTTAGTATTACGACTAAGTGCTCTTAAATATTTTTTTAAGTATTTGACGAGTGTTTAAGTTTGTTGGAGGCTATTTGAATTATAGAGTGCTACTTGAATTAAATTTTTTAAAAAATTTGTTGTTTGAGATAGATATACGGACTTAGTCCGTAATTTATTAAGATTTTAAACCTCTATTTAGTAGAGAAATATTTTACGACATATGTGATGGCATTTAAAAATATTTCATAGCATATTATTTCATCTTATATGTACACTGTTAAATCGTTGTATAACATCTAAGATTTTAATCGTTGATTGGTAGAGTTAGTAGTATAAAAGTAGGATATCTTCAGTTGTACAAAACATTTCATAGTTTGTATTCTCTTCAGCAATATAAAGAGTTTTTTCTCAAATACCTTGTGTGCGTGTTTTCTCATCTCTTTGTAGTGTTTTTTAGGCTTTTTAGCACACAATGTGTCTAAGGTCGCACGGTTCTCGAAAGGTCCGTGACATTTAGTATCAAAGCCAGTTCAAATAAGATGGGGAAAGACGTTGCAACAACATCAGAGTTGACTGAAGAGAGGGGTAGGGATCCCAAAGCTAAGAGGCACAACAATGTATCTCGTGAAAGTCCATTGATCCAGGTCATGATATGGGGAACATGGTGAAAACGTTTAGTGACGCTATAAGAAAGGCGGCGGATATCCTTTGGGAGCTAGAACAGCAAGTGGAGAAGCTCGAGGTGGGCCTCAACACTCAAGGAGAAGAATTGCGCTCCCTCATTGACACATCCATTGAGACTTACGCCGATAGTAGAACTAGATCAAGGCATTTCAAGAGAAGGTCTACACCACGATGGACAAGATTCAAACCCAAGTAGAAGAGTTGCGTTGAGGGTTTGAGATTGTTAAGGAGGAAGTGGTGCTGTGCAAGCAGGCAGAAGCAAACGGGTCTGTTGCTACTCAAGTTACGGTGGCTGCACTGAGAGTTGATGCTTCTAAGCCCAAGGAGTTTAGTGGAAAGCAGAACACCAAGGAGCTCGACAACTACTTCTGATAGATAGAGAGATACTTTGACGCCTTGGGTGTACGGGACGAGGATAAGGTAAATACCGCGACCCTATATCTCTCTGACCATGTAATTCTCTGGTGGTATAGGAAAAGTAAGAAGATTCATAAGGGTACTTGTACCATCAACACTTGGAAAGAGTTGCAACAAAAGCTGAAGCGTCATTTCTATTCAGAGAATGTAGCGCACGATGTTAGGATGTGATTAAAGGAGTTGAGACAGACTAAGTCCATTAGCGAGTATGTGGAGGAGTGTTGTCTATTAATGCTGCAGATCCCCAATATAAGTTAAGAGAACTTGCTGTTTAATGTCCTTGACGGATTGCAAATATGAGCGTTCAATGAGCTGAAGCATCGTGGAGTGCAGAATATATCTAACACCTTCAAATTGGCAGAAACGCTCACAGATTACTGCAAAGGTGATGCGGGAAAGTCTAAGAATTTAAAATCCAATCATAGCAAAGGTGGAAAAGCCAAGGAGTCTCACAATTCGTAAGATAAGGAGGAAAAAAGTAAATCACCCATAGGGAGAGAGTAGAAGCACAACAGCGGGAGAAAGCCAAGATCTAATTGCTTATTTACAACGGGAATCATTGGGTAAAGGAATGTCCAAAGAAGAAGGCTATCAATGCCATGTTGGAGACTCAACAAGCTGGTGAACAGAGGAAATTGGGATGTCTGTAGCTGCTTAATGCCCTCAATGCCAAGTGGACAGCCCCTGCGCCAGCGAAAAAGGCGCTGATGTACGTTGAAGCTTACATTAACGAAAAAAAGACCCAAGCGCTAGTGGATACTGGAGTTACACACAACTTTTTTAAGCGTGCAGAAGCGGAACACTTGGGCTTTAAGGTGGAGAAAGGGATCAGTTACCTTAAGATTATGAATGTTGCAGTTAAACCACTAGACGAGGTTATTTGTGGAGTTGAAATGCGCCTCAGAAAATGGAGGTAAATTTTTCGGTAGCACCTATCAATGATTTTGACACTGTTCTTGGTATGAATTTCTTATAGTAGTTTAATATGGTACCACTTCCCTGATATAACTACGTATGTATCCTGGAGGAGAGACCATGCATGGTGCTGACAGTAGACAAGCCCAGAGGTGGGAAATCTAAGCCCAACGCTCATACCACTCTCATTTTCTCCATACAACTGAAGAAGGGAGCCAAAAGGGGAGGGGGGGAAGAGACATACCTCGCCACTATATAAGAGGTGAATAATGAGAAGAACAGAGGCATAAATGAGTTGCCAACAGAGATGACGAAAGTGCTTTAGTAGTATAAGAATGTGATGCCAGCAGCACTACCTCAAAAATTACCACCAAGATGAGCAATCAACCACAAGATTGAGTTGGAGCTGGGATCTAAGACCCCTGTCAAAGCGCCTTACCAAATATCTCCATCGAAGTTAGTGGAGTTGTAGAAGTTGCTAAAAGAGTTGTTGGATGCGGGGTTCATCCAACCATCTAAGGTGCCCTGTGGCACACCCATGCTTTTTTAGTGTAAGCATAATGGATTATTGTAGCTATGTATAGACTACTGGGCACTGAACAAAGTCACTGTAAAAAATAGGTATCCCATTCTTTTAATTACTTATTTGTTTGATCAATTGGGGTAGGTAAAATACTTTTCAAAGTTGAACTTGAGACAGGGTTACCAGTGAGGATAGCCAAAGGTGATGAATCGAAAACTACCTGTGTAATGTGTTATGGCTGTTTGAGTTTCTTGTTATGCCATTTGGCCTCAGTATCGCACTAGCCACTTTCTGTACATTGATGAACTACATACTCCAGCCCATCCTCGATAAATTCGTCGTCGTGTACTTAGACGACATTGTTATCTACAGTAACACTTTCGAAGAGCATGTGAAACATTTATAGGCTGTCTTGAAGGTGCTCTGCGAGAATGAAATATATGTAAAGAGAGAGAAGTGCTCATTTGCCAAGTTGGAGGTAGACGTCTTGGGGTCACAAGATCAAAGACGACAAGTTAATGATGGATAGGGCGAAGATTCGCATTATAATAGATTGGGAGGCATCCATGAGAGTTACCGAGCTGCGGGCTTTCTTTGGATTAGTTAACTATTATCGGAGATTCATCAAAAGCTACTCCACTATTGCTACACCCCTTATCGACCTGTTGAAGAAGACTAAAGCATGAGAGTAGACAAAGGAGTCGATTCAATGGGCTTTTAATCAATTAAAGAAAACGGTGATCGAGGAGTCGATTCTAGCATTGCCGAACCACTTGTTACTGTATAAGGTACATACTGATGCATCTGATTTTGCCACTGGTGGTGTTTTGATGCAACAGAACCATCTGATCATCTATGAGTGCCAGAAACTCAACAAAACGGAGAGGCACTGTACGGTGTAAGAGAAGAAGATATCGGGGGTCATCCACTGTCTGCATACTTGGTGACATTATTTACTTAGGGTGAAGTTTATAGTAATGACGGACAACATGGCAACGTGTTATTTCCAAAGCCAAAAGAAATTCAACCTAAAGCAAGCCAGGTGGTAGGACTTTCTGGCGGAGTTCAATTATGAGCTCGAGTACAAACCAAGAAAGACAAACGTGGTGACGGATGTCTTAAGCCAGAAGGCTAAGTTAGCAGTTGTAAGCAAGTTGGAATAGAAATTACTCAACCTATTTCAAAAGGGAGTGAAGTATGATCCCATAGCCACACAGCTCTCCACACAAGTACACGAGGAGAAGACATAACAGTTTTGGACAGAAAATGAGCTTCTCTACACTAAGGGTTGTTGGGTATATGTGTTAAAGTGGGAGAATTTATAGCGTAATCTCATTAAAGAGTGTCATGACACGAAATGGGCAGGACATCCAAGACAGCGGTATACACACGCCTTATTGGAGATGGTATACTACTAACCACGTATGTGGGAAAAGATAGAATAGTTTGTCAAGATTTGTCTCGTGTGCCAATAAGACAAGATTGAGCAGTGGAGTCCTGCAGGACTATTTGAGCCACTGCCCATACCAGAGAGACCTTGGGAGAGCATCTCTATGGATTTCATCCTAGCCTTACCAAAATTCGAGGGATGTAGGACTATCATTGTAGCGGTAGATCGATTTTTCAAGTATGCTACTTTCTATTGGGATTTGTGCTATGTGCCATCCCAAAATGTATAAATATTTAATGATAGTATTTATACAATTATCATTTCTAATAAAATCGTTAATATTATTTATAATTAAAATGGTAAGATGCTTGTAACGTTTTAGACATTGTATGATCTAAATGAGTTCAGATCTGGTCTAAAGGAGTTTAGATCAGTGTTAAGAGTTAGCAACTCTAATAGTTATAAATACTAAGAGTTAGTGCTACTAAGAGTTAGTGATGCTAACAGTTAGCATGTTCATATAGTTAGCGAAATCCAAGCAGTTAGAGTCTTGTCTGAAATGAGACAATGACCCATAGCTACAAGGAGTTGCAGATGGTACTAGAAAATATTATTATGCAAGTATGTTCTCAAACACAATGTTCTTGATCTAATTTCATCGATGCGAGTCTATCGGTGGAACCCATTAATATAGATTAGTGTATGTCTATATCTGGATGGTCCAGATGGTTAATCTTAGCAAACCATGAGCTTAGTATAAAGCTTGTATAGAGATGCAAGTATTCAGTAAGGACTGGATATTGAACAAACTCACAAGGACCTTTAATAGACATCTCATGAAGCCGTCAATGGAAGGTCTTTCGAGTTGAATAGTATTTGTGGTCCTTTAACCTGAGCGCCATGGTGGGCTTGTGAGTGATCCGCTATACTTTGGTTCCACACATGTCAGAAACCTTTTTATGGTCTGATTTGTTCAATGATTTGATTTTATCATTTAACCTTGGTAGTAAAAATTAGTAAGGTAAAAAGTAATTATTCAAAATTATTTTGAATAATTAAATTATATATTATTATTATATTATTAGATAATATTATAATACATATAGATCATGGCATTGTATTTTAATACAATGAGAGGCTTAAATGTTGGCCATTTAATTATCCATTATAATTAAAGTAATTATATTTGTTAGATAAAATTTAATTTAGGTGGCCATTATTCTAATGCTTGGTTAAATTAATCCTAAGTGGGAGACGAACAATAAAATTAATGGAGCACTTAATTTTCTTTAATCAAAGTGTTGAATAACAAAAATATTTTGGCAAAATAATTGAGTCAATTGATTCATTTTTGGGAGCAAAAAATTCGGCCAAAGAAGAGAGGTAAGAGAGAGATTTTGAGTTTTGTTCTTTCAAGTGTTGAAAAATAAACAAAATTCTCTTCATCTCTTTCTCTAATGGATGGCTAAAATGAAATGGAGAAAAAGATAATTATTTTAGAAAAGATTTGTTCAAAATAATTATCATGCAAAAATTGTTTCTAAGAATTATACAAGAGTTGTATGTTAAATATTTCTAATTAATACAAGAGTTGTATGTAAAATATTTATCATCTCCATTTAAGAAACAAAATTGTATTCAAAAGAATTTGAATATATGTTGCTGAAAATTCTAAAATTAGGCTACCATTCTAGCTCTTTAATCCCACCAAAAGTTATAAATTAGAATTGTTTAACATATACTTCAAGGTAAGCTCTTCACATGAATTGTTGGAAGACTCGAAGAATTTGTAAAGCTACCTTCATTAGGTAAGTGTTTTTACATAATATTTTAATACAATTGTTCATCATGTATAAATTTGTATAATAGTTATACTTATGTATATATATATATGATATATATGTTTAATTTGTTAAATTGGGTGTATTTGTAATATGCTTCCGCTGCGTGTAGTAATTTTTGAAATTATGTATACACTCGTATGTCACACACTCGATCACCAACACTTTTATACTAATACCCAAGGAGTGTAGTGCGAAAAAGATAATGAGACTTTTCTTTAAGCACGTTGTCAAATATTTGGGCTTATCGAGGGTGATAGTAAGCGATCGTGACATGGGATTTATAAGGAGATTTTGGAGAGGGTTGTTCAATCTCATAGGGTTAGAGCTTCGCTTTTTCACTAGTTTTCACCCACAAATTGATGGGCATACCAAAAGGGTGAATGCATTATTGGTGCTATACTTGCGGCACTTTGTGAGCGTAAATAAGCAAGATTAGTTTAAGTTACTCGATGTAGCGTAGTTCTCATACAACTTACAGCAGAGTGAGTCAACGAACGAAACCCCATTCGAGCTAGCTACTGGCCAGCAACTTCTCATGCCGCAGCGCTAGTATCTAGCAATACGGGAATGAGTCCCGTAACTTACAAAGCTGCAAAGTCCTAACAAGAGTAATCGGACAAAGCGCGAGTGTTTATGGACAAGGCGATAAAGCGGATGAAGAAATAGGCTAACGATAAGTGGAGGTATGTCGAGTATAACGTGGGAGACTTGGTGATGGTAAGAATCCTTCTGACACAGCACAAGTCTACACGCCCACTTTATAAGGGTCTTGTTCGGAAATATAAGAGGCCATTTCTGTCACGTCCCAGACCCAAAAGATCCAACACACGACATTACTTACATTTATTCAATAATGTGCACTCATAAATAATATTACATAAAATTTCAAACTTTAATTCAACATAGGAATCCTTAGTAAGTTGCTAGTAAGTTCAACACTAAAATCAACCCATAACCTAACATATAAACATAAATTTCTATTGACAATATTTAAATATTCATTTCAATTTCTTTCAGAATTATAACAATTGAATTATGATTGGGGCAATTAGTAAATCGGAGATACGTAGAGTTTTGTCAAAGATTAACACTCTACTACATCACCAGTAGCAACTTTGTTACCAGAAGCCCATAATATATTCATTGCAAATTCTTACTTAAAATCAACCCATAATCACATTTAATAAAATAATACATAAGTATTTATTCAATAAGGACAAATCAAATATCTTAAACCACGTGTCCCTAAATGAAACATTCAACAACCTAGCAACTTAGGGAATCCAATGGACAATAGATGCCTTGCCAAATTCACTAAGCACACATATACCTTATTTATCTGAAATCACCATAAACTATAATGAGTATAAAACTCAATAAGCATACTAGTTCTTTATATATCAAAATACAAATACATTTATACACACAATACATATGTATGATATACTGTGATAAATCAAAATCATAATCTTATCAAATCACATATCAGGTAAGTGCTTATACATTCTTTCAAAATATATAATAGGAATATCATCACTCAACTACTACTTAGTAGGACTTTTATATCACATATCACATAATAAGCTAAATGTCACTCGTAAGTGACATATCGTATGAGAGAAATAGTATAAGTGCGGTTTAAATTATATATATATAATACTCGTGCCTAAAGGTAAGAGCTCAACGCTTACCTTGATCATCGGTGAGTCCTCTCATATGCACCAATACGTCACCACACGAATGTGATGACTTACTCTTCCTTTAGGTACCAATAGGATCCTCCCTACATACAGAACACATAACATATACCAATCCCGAAGGAAAGGCCACACATAAAGGCTCCACAAATCACATAAGATGCCTACTAAGTTAACAGTGAGTTCAAGCATCCTCAAAACACAAAATGTTTCTCATGGACATATCACACTTTAAAAGCTTTCTTTGTTAAACACATTTCATTTTGAAAGCTCACTTTTAAAAACACATATATGTCCATGTTCAATGTCAATGCTCACATTCATAAACATATGTATTTTAAATTTCATATCAAATATACTTTGGCATAACATAAACATATTTCTAAGCACATTTACAAAATCATACATAAACAATTATTATGTTTATTGTAATTTCAATAAAAGTCTAGTATACTTACCTCTTAGCACTTTCAGCTACAAAGCTTAAATCTTCTTAACCTATCAATGGAGATTAATAATTTCATGAGTCTCAACATTCATACAAAATACTTTAAATAGCTTACAAAATTACACATATTGCACTTATCACATCGAATTGGTCTAATTACTTGGTTTCTCAAAACCTATTATTCTGACAACTTACACTTAACAAAATTTTCTTATACATCAAATGATGTCCAATTACTCCAAAATTAGAATATATCATTCTTGACTCATATATCCTTCTTATATATGAATATTATATCATAATTCCTACACAATCCATTCCATAAATACCATCGAATCCAAACTATTACCCTAACAAGATTAAGATATATACTGAATAGTATTCAATCTCCCAAATTTATAAAATCATATACTAACTCAAAAATTATAAAATTACCACAGAATTACTCTTAACACATATCTCAATCCATGATAAATATTTCACTTCAAAATCACTGCCAAAAGTATTTTAAAACTATTTTATTCTATAGCTTTAAAATCTGTTAATCAAATATTGCAATGCGCTGACACTTTTTAGAAAATCATAACAATTAACCACATTGATCTAAATTCTCCATTATAAGTATATTATATTAAACATATAAAATTATCATATTCCATAAATTCATAATTTTTGAAGATCATTCAGTAGATCAAAAATTATTTTTCACTGTATCATACTGTTAACACAGAAAATTTCTAGAATTTCATGGTCATTTTGGTAAATTTACTACAAATTCAATTTCTGAAATTTTTAATCGATTCAAAGTCTCAAATGATTCTATACATGTCTAGTTTAATAGTTCAAAAATAAAAAATCAGAATCAAAACACAATAATTTATAAAATATCTGGATCAAGAGACTATCAAGTAGAAATTCTGCAATTCATCATGATTTATCAAGCTATCTACATAGATCATCATCAATTCTCACAATATCTTACGAAATACACATTAAATCTTCAATTGTACATATTTTCAAAAATCAAAACTTAAAAGAATTAACTAATTTAACACCAAAAAACTAAGAAATGGTTATAATATACTTCTTAAAACTTAAATTCTAACTTTCTTCTTCTTTTTCTCTTTCTCTCCCATTTTTTTCTCTACTCTAAAAGAGGTAGCTCGACCAAAATGAGTGAATCAGAGTTTCAAACGTGTATTTTTATAATAAAAGGCTAATTTTTAATATTTATGAATTAGCCCCCAAAACTTTCAAAGTATTACAATTTGGTCGGTAAAATAAATCTAAAGTCTTGCTAATAAACCCAATACTAATAGTATGTTCTTAACCTATACAAACACTACTAATAACAATACATAAATCAAGTATCACCCACATACAAATAAAATATGTATATTTATATATATATATATATATAAATACATATTCTTATTAGTTGTGGATACTGGTTACTATAATTTCCTATTGCCAAGAGGGTTGGCAATGTCTCGTATAAGGTGTAGTTACCTTCGAGACTTCAGCTACATTCGATGTTTCACGCAAGCTGCCTAAAATCATATCATGGTGATGCGGAGGACACGGAGCATGGGCTACAAACTAGGGCACCATTAGAGGTTTTCACATCTTATGACAAGGAGGCGAAACTTATCCTTGATGTGGGATAATGCTAAAGAAGAAGTACCCTCTAAATCGTGAGTATTTCGTTAAGTAGAAATGATTGTTTGATAATGAAGCAAGCTAGAAACTTGAGAATGCACTGTGGTAGTTTGAGAGCAAGGTACGTGAGTTTTAGTGACGACGCGACGAAGGCATAGGGTGAATTTGGTAAGGGAGAATGTCAAGCTCCAAGTGCTTTCAAGCATTTTCTCAATCACTTGGTGAGCGACTAGGCCTGCTAAAGGCTACTTAGACCATAGAGCGCTATGTGAACCGATGTTTCTAGAAGGCCCGTTGTTTTGGATAGGGATACGGGCTTAACCCACGACTTATTAGGGTTGTAAACCCTTATTTGACATAAGAATATTCCACAGCATATATGATGACATCTAGAAATATTTCATAATATATTATTCCATTTTATATGTACACTGTTAGATCATTGTATAGCATTTTAGATCATAACCGATGATTGTGTAGAGTTAGTAGTATAAAATGGGGATACCCTCAGTTGTACAAAGCGTCTCATAATTTGTATTCTCTTCAATAATATAGAGAACTTTTTTTTAAACACTTTGTGTGTGTGTTTTCTCCTCTCTTTATAGTGTTTCTTAGGCTGCTTAGTGCGCAACGCGTCTAAGGTTACACAATTCTAAAAAAATCCATGATATTAGGCAATCACGCTCTCAAGACTAAAGTGTCGAGTCTCTTACAACGCCACGAATTCTTTTGATTTGACTCTTAAGAAAATTAATTTTATTGGTATGATCATATCAATACTTATTAAAGGGATATCTTGTAAACCATAGAGTCATCTAACGTACAAATTTCTTTATTAAAGGGATATCTTGTAAACCATAGAGTCATCTAACGTACAAATTTCTTTGACCACATTACAACCCTTGCTCAAACACTTTTCCATTCTTTTTCTTACCGTACATTTATTATTTCTAAATTTTATCATATTTATAAAATCACCCACCTTTCAAAAGAAAAAAAAGTCTTCATAAATTCCTACCAAACATCCCTAAAACCTAAATAGTCTGTCATCTCTAGAAACATTGTATCTCCTTCTTCCAAGATCAACCAGGGACTAATTTTGAAGCATCATGTCATGCAACCTATCTATAAAAAAGACAAATCAACATATAATTGCCTAGTGGCATTGAGTTGAGACCGCACTGTCATTAATATCTATTTCTTATGTGACATGTGTCATAATAATTTTTAAGATAGTGGCACTTGCTAAGTAGATATTTCTTAATACAAAAAGAATATTCTCACATTCTAAGTATGACACGTACTCCTAAAGATATTATACTATTTTCTCTATTAAAAAGTCTTTAAGTGGTCCAATGAGCTCACACTAGTCTCTAGTATATAAGCTTCACTTTCTTTGAGGAAGGGAGAGAAGTGGTTCATTCATTACTCTACTTTTTCGTATTCATCTTATTCTCCTATTGGAGAACTCTCTTCCTCTTTATTTTCATATTATGGTTGCCTTACAATCTATTTAAAAACCTTCTATCATTTAATAAATCATCAAGAATCGCACTTTATCTTTATTAAAAAAAATATCCATCAAGGCATATAAAAATGATCTTCACAAGTCCATGGAAGTGAAAAATATATGAGACTCTAAATTATAAGTGTTACTACTTTTATTATAATTTATGACTTTTAACATCTCTTTCATATAGTGAATTTTGATTATGAACTTGTAGATGTAAGCTTGTAGCTTGAACCAAGTAAATTTGTGTGCTGATTTTCTTTGTATTACGTTTTTTTTATTAGTTTTTATTATATTATATTTAATTTAAAAACCATAAGATTTATGCAAATATATGTCTGATTTAGACCTTAACCCCATTTTTACTAAGTTGATGATTTTAAAAATTCTTCTTTGTACTAATAATGAGTTGTGATCTCAGTCCGGATGAGTTTTGTTGAGTCTTACTTTGTTTTAATTACCTCTGGACAACTCACTAATCTCAGTTCTAATTTGAATCATCTCTTGTCTATTTTGTGAAACTTAAATCTCCTCAGCATCTGAAATATATTTTAAACTCTTCTCTACTTACTTCTGTAACTTCTAAATATCTTCTTTAACTCTAAACACAACCTCAACAATTTTTTTTTTAACTTAATTAAGCTAAATTTTCCTTTATAAATAGTTCTTCATTTATTATTCTTAAATTTTAATAATTTTTATTGGGTTATTACTTTTTTTAAGTAAAACAAATCTTTATTCACACGAGAAGATGGTTAAACTCTTAAACTTATTAAATTTAGACATAAACAAACACATTATTTAAAATAAAAATTTTAAAATAATATTTAAAGTATTATTTTTTAATTTGTAATATAAGTTTGTATCCTAGTTTAAATATCTAAATTACAAATTTTTAAAAAAAAAATCTAACGATACTCGTTATGTAAAGAGAGAGAATTAATTGTCTGATTTAATGAAACACTTGTCACCTCGCATGGATATTTAGCGCAAGTGTAATTGAGTGCAAGCATGGCTTCCATCTTCCATAAAACTACGTGTGAACTCTCTTCCATGTATTAAATATCCCTCACTCGTCTGGTGAACTAGATTAATAAAGAAAGCTTGTTTCACTTTTCTTCTCGTGAATCTACCTGCGGCCACGTTGATCAAAACTAATTATAAGTTTCTTTTGTTATTCTACTTTTTCACTGCTACTCTCTGGCTATCATCATCTGCAAGCTTGTTGTCTATTGGCAACCGAGAACGGACCTGGACCTGTGTATACATCATTTGCCGCGAAGTGGCGGAGGACTTTACTGGTTTGTTTGCTTGTGCAGCTGTTTGTGATAGGATATATGGTGAAGGCGAACCTCCAGGGACCTCTTCGTGGGAAGTGCAACTGCTGTGCCAGCAAAGCTGTCTACCATTGGCAAGCAACTCGAGACTACAGCAGTAGTGCCAGAGAAACTGCGAAGAGCAGGCGACCAGGTGGCGAGAGGGAGAACGCGAGAGAGAGCAACGAGAATATCCAGAAAGAGAGAGGGAGCAGTACAAAGGAGTTGTTGAGGGAGAAAACTTTTTTTTTTTTTTTTTAAATTATATTGAAGTGAAAAATTTAAAATTCAACTTATAATCTTGACTTGTTTGCGTAATGAAATAATCTGTTAATCAAATAAAAATAACAAAAATTTAAAATAAAAAATAAAGAGTACAACATAATCTTACGTGATTCAGCTAATTGTATAACGAAATAATCTGTCAATCAAGTAAAAATAACGAGAATTCAAAACAGAAAACAAAAGAGTACAACATAATCTTACGTAGTTCGGCTAATTGCTTACGTCCACGGTGGATCCAAAGATCCTAACCTGTTTTATTATAACTCCCTAGAGATTTTATAAAAGAAACTCAATAAAAAACTCTCAAAAGGATTTAAACGTTTAATGAACCCTTACTCTACTACGAATAATGATTACTCAAACAATGGTTCCACCATAACGCACACAAGCACTTAGTGTTTACCCAGTTCTTCTCCTCTCTTAGAATCTCTCTTAATGTTTAATTTAAAATCAAGAGTTTACAAGTGTTTATATAGAGTGTATTTCTCTCTTAATGCTTAATCTAAAATTAAGGGTTTACAAGTGTTTATATAGGGCGTATTTCGTGCCTACTAACCCTATTCTTTATTGAAGTAAGAGTCCACTTGTTTTGGAAGTTCAAAACTTTTCAAAACTTGAAATCTCGAAGAAAAATAGACTTCTGATGCATTTGGCTCTGCAGCGCTCGTCCTTAGGCGCTGCGGCGCTGAGGACCCATCGCTGCGACGCTGGGTTGTTGTCTTGGGCGGCGCGGCGTTCAGCCTTGTAGCGCCTATCTCTCGTTTTCTTGCTTCCTCACGTCTTTGAGTCCCGTTTCGCTTCCTCCTTTGTATCCCACATATTCTAGACTTCTCCATACGTGTTCCACATATATTAGACTTTTTGTAATTCTTCATTTTGATATTCATCTCAATTCTTATCTAATCAAAATTATTGAATCATCAATTTTTCAACAGAGATTAATAGTAGAGTCTCACGAGACCCGAAAGAGGAATACGAGAAATGCAAGCAACTATGCAAAAAGCAGGAGGCAAGGCAGGAACCGCAATGCAAGAGAAGGTGCAGGAGACAATACGAAGGGCAAAAGGAGCATCAAGAAGGAAGAAGCAGAGATGATGATGGTGGTGAGAATTTGAAGCGCCATCATCAAGATCATGACGACCCAAAGAGAAAATACGAGCAGTGCCGGAAACAATGCGAGAAACAAGAGAAAGGAGAGAGGCAGCAATAATGCAAGAGCTGGTGCAAGGAAAATCAGAAGCAGCAACAACAGGGCAACAATCCTTATTACTTCCCCACACAACAGAGTTTCCAGTATCGATTCAGCTCATCAGAAGGTAATGTGAGGGTTTTGCAAAGGTTCAGCGAGAAATCTAATCTTCTTCGGGCCATTTTTGAGACCAATCCCAGCACATTACTTGTCCCACATCATACTGATGCAGAAACAGTTTTGGCTGTCATTAAGGGTGAGTAATTAAAACTCGATGCCATTCTATTAGTTTATCATTTAATTTATTTGTTTATTTATTTTTACACAGGAAGAGGAGTCATTACACTTGTGTCACAAGAGAAAAGGGAGACGTTCAAGATAAAGTATGGAGATGCACTTAGAATACCAGCAGGGACTACTTTCTACTTAATTAACCAAGATAATGTTGACACGCTACAAGTAGCCAAGCTCATTCAGCCTATTAATACTCCTGTCCAATTCAGGGTATTAATTTAACAACGCCCCATTTCCTTCAATTAATTAATGTTTGGCATACGATGAAATTTGATATTATTTTGCTGTAGGATTACTTTGCAGCTGGAGGAGGAAATCCTCCACTGTCATATTATAGAGTCTTCGGCTATGACATCCTTGAGCGTGCTCTAAATGTCGGGTTAGTAAATTGTCGCTCTTTTTGTTTAACAAATATTGATTTGATTTGGCTACAATATATATATATATATATATATATATGTTACTACATATTCTGATCATCGTATATGTGCCTTGTGACTGTGTTTTACTAGACACCACGAAACCAGCTAGACATTCTCTTTGCAGGGGAGCAGTGGAAGCAGGGCACATAAAAATGGCCACAGAAGAACAGCTCAAAGCATTAGCCCATCATGCTTCTAATTCGCCGAAGCATGGAGACAAGGATTTCAAGGGTCCGTACAATCTGCTTAGCCGAAAACCTCTATATCGCAACCAATTCGGACGGTTTTTTGAGGCTAGTCCCGACGATTACAAGCAACTAAAAGAATTTGATGCCTCTGTCACTTTTTGTTAAAATCAACCAAGTAATATAAGAAAGCAACTAATTTCCTTTTGAACCCTTGAATATAATCTTTCTTTTCTTGTGTTTCTAATAATGCTGGCTAGTACTGTATCATGTAATTTCTATTGTTGGCATTTTGCAGGGAGTAATGATGGTGCCACACTACAATTCTAAGACGACAACAGTTGTTTTTGTAGTAACAGGAAGTGGGCGCTTTGAAATGGGTTGCCCGCATCTTTCAAGCCAGAGCTAAGAATCACCAGGAACAGGACAACAAAGTGAGGAAGAACAACAAAGCAGTAGACTCCAAAAGATCACTGCCAATTTGTCATTTGGTGATGTATTTATAATCTCTCTTGGTCATCCAATTGCCCTGATTGCTTCGCAATATGAGAAGTTGCAAACAGTTGGATTTGGGATCAATGCCTTGAACAACCAGAGAAACTTCCTTGCACGTAGGCTGATTATTTCTTAGTTCTTATTCCAAGCAAAGACCAAGATGAATCATTATGCGAATTTTATTAATTCTGGCGGGGGATCGATCTTACTTATTCCAATATCTGCTTCTGTTGTGAAGGGAAAAATAACATAATGAACCAAGTGCAGAAAGCGGCCATGGAGATTGCATTTAACGTACCAGCAAGATTGGTTGACAGGATATTCAGTAGCAACCCCAATGAATCTTATTTTGTAGCTGCATGGCCTGAAGAGCAGCAGCAACAACAGCAGCAGAACGCCGCAGAGGAGAAGCAGCAGCATAGGGAGGGAGACGAAGGCCAGTGGTTGCCACCAATTTTTGGACCTTGTTCGTTTCTTCTAAGTAGTAGAAATGAAATGAAAAAATGAGAGAGAATATGTTGTACATGCATATGTGCGCATGGATTATTGTGTTTAATATGTAATAAGGAGATGAGAAGTGTAGTGCAAGTATGGACAAGAAGTGAGGTTTTGGTTTTGTATATGCATGTAGAGTATTTGCTATCATGCTATGAATAAATGAAAAAAGATTTGTCTTTTTATTTTCTTTTTGGTTCTTCTAACTTTGATATCGGTATTATAGGCTCAAATATAGAATTTTGGTTATTCCCGGTTGTATAGATGCTGAAGTATAAGTTGATGTGTGTAAATTGAATTCTCAAGTGAGCAATTAATAAAATTCTTTCAAAATTTTCTCTACATTTTCTTGCTATTTTTCTCAGCTGCTAAACACATTTACTAATTGTTACATGGTATTTCTGGTTGTATAGATGCTGACTTGTAAGTTGATTGCTTAGCATTGGATATTTTCTTATTTTCTCGCCTTTTTCTTTCTTTTGAAAGTTAGTTAAACTTGTGCCTATACAAACAAGCTTTCCTCTTTCTATTTTCATAAATGCGTGTAATTAGAATTCTCAAGTGAACAATTAATAAAATCTCTCTCAATATTTTCTCTACACTTTCTTGTTATTTTTCTCAACTGCCATACACATTTATAAATTATTATGTGATATCAGAGCTTCAAGAATGGCCGACGCCAATACATGATCTTCAACACACACTGTTACTCTAAACAACAATCTTGCTTCAAACTTGATAGAAATAATTTCGTGATCTGGAGATCACAAATCCTCACAGCTGTTCAAAGCAATCGACTGGAGGATTTTATTACTGGTGAAAAGATCTGTTCTGTTCAGCATCTAAGAACAATTAATCCAGATCAATCAGTCACTGTAACTAAGAATCTAAAATTTAATCAATGGGTAAGGCATGATCAAACATTACTTGCTTGGCTGTTTTCGACTATACATGACTGCATTTTGAACTTAGTAATTGGCAGTAAGGCAAGCAATAGCTTATGGATAGCTGTTGAGAAAGTTTGGATCTCAGTCAAAAGCAAAAGCTACTCAACTCAAGATTTAGCTCTCATTTGCGCAGAAAGCTTTACTTTCTGTGTCTGATTATTTTCTTAAAGTCAAAAGTCTTATTGATAAGTTGTCCACTGCTAGTTACTTGATTGATGATGATGTGTTTATTAGACATCTAATTTCTAGAATAGGATCAGATGATGATCCAGCAATGGTATTGATTCTTAGTCAAATCGGTTCAATAACCTTGAGTGAAGCTTATGCAATGTTACTGGCTCAAGAAAGTAAAAATCTACAACATAATGTTAATTTGCACAATAGTATAATTGAAGTAAGTTATGCTAATAGATTTCAGAAAAGAGGAAATAATAACTATACTAGTGGTAACTTCGGCTCTCAACATGGAACTGGAAGTTACAATGGTTATGGCCCGTACAATAATAATCTCAATAGAGGCAGAGCTGTATTTGGTGGTTTTAATAATCAAGGAAGAACTAATGGAGGTTTTGGCAGACATAGTTTTCAAAGGGGAAGAGGCAATTACTTTGCCAACAATAATAGACTCATAGTCAAATTTGTAAGCGACAAGGGTGCATTGTTGTCAAATGTTTCTATAGATTTGATAAAGATTTCTTCTCCAGGTCAAAAAATCCTTTTAATCATCAGTCAAAAAATGGATTCTTTCTTATTATGGGACAAAATCATGATACTCATGGAGCTTCATCTAGCTCACAGACTCCAAATACTTCCACTGTGAATAAATATGCATTCTTGGCATCTCAGCAAGTTGCAGATCCTATGTCTTCAATGGAAGCATCAATTTCAAACAACTAACTGAGGAAGATTGGTACAGTCCAACAGCTCCCATTGACTCAAACTGGTATATAGATTTTTGGTGCAACTCACCATTTGATCAACAATGCAGATAATATTGGTGGTAAGTTACCTTTCACAGGTAATGACAAACTCATTATTGGTAATGGCAGTAGATTAAATATCAAGTTAATTGGTAACTTCAAGTTGAAGTCTTCATCTGGTACAGAATTGATGCTTCTTAATATATTGTTTGTACCTCACATTGCAAAGAACTTAATCAGTGTATCTAAATTGATCAGAGATAATGATGTATCTATTGAATTTCATTCTGATGTTTACTTTGTGAAGGACAAGATGAAAAGCAATCTGCTGCTGAAGAGTATTGCTGAAAGAGGTCTTTACAAGTTACTATTATCAAGTTCTCAGCCTTGTTTAGATGCCAATTCGTTTCTTTCAAGAACACCAAGTCAACGCTTTCAATATTCCTTTCCCGCCAGTCATACAACTTCTGTAATATCAGTAAGTCAGTAGACAATTCAAGCACCTCTTTAAATAAAACAGCTTCTCCTAATTAAGCTCTTTTTGCAGGAGTTTTACCTTCTTCTCATGTCAATACCAATTTATGGCATTTGGGATTAAAACACACAAACTGTTTCACTTTTATGCATGTTCTCAAGAATTGTAAACAATTGCATATCAATAAAACTTTGTACAAACCATATTTTTGCAAAGCCTACCAATACGATAAACTTCACAAACTTCATTTTCCATCAACAACAATAAAATCATCCACTTGTTTACAATTTTTATACACTAATTAATGAGATCCAGCTCCTATTTTATTAAGAGAGGGATACAAATATTACATTAGTTTTGTAGATAATTTTACAAAGTTTTGCTAAATCTTTCTCTTGAAGGCAAAATATGATGCTCTCAATGCATTTATTGCCTTTAAAATACAGGCTAAAAAATAGTTTAACAAACCTATCAAAACCTTACAATTTGATTGGGGTAAAGTACAAACCATTTTGCTAATTACTTAGCTCAAAATGGGATACAGTTAAGACTTAGCTACCCCCCACACATTACCAAAATGATGTTGTTGAGAGAAAACACAATTATTTAGTTGAAACTAATCTCACTCTCTTAGCTTAAGCTCAATGCCACTCATCTTTTGGTGTGAAGCTTTGCATACAGAATGTTATCTTATTAAGCGAATACTAACTCCAATTCTTGCTTATCAATCACCATTCTTTAAACTATACAAAATTTTACCTGATTATAACTTTCTCAAACCATTTGATTGCTCCTGTTATCCATTATTAAAACCTTACAATACTCACAAACTTAATTTTTATACTTCTCATTGTCTTTTTATAGGTTATAGATCTCAACATAAAGGGTATAAGTGCCTTCACTCATCTGGCAAGATATATATTGCTAGATATATCACATTTTATGAAATCAATTTCCCTTATACAAAGTTATTTCCTCATTCATCCACTAGTTCATCGCCTTCTCTTATTCCTCCAATCTCTTTACTCTTCCCACTTATTCAGTTGCTAATAGTACTTCAAGAGTTCCTTCTTCAGTATATACAACTACAGCAGTTGCTTCTTTTGGGAATGGTGCTTACGTACCATTCCTATATATAGTAAATATTTTACTAATAATCGTTAATACATAATTATAAAGTAAGAAGCTTGTAACTTTTTCAGATATTGTAGATATAAAGGAATTTAAATTTGATATAAAAGAGTTTAGGTCAGCGTTAAAGTTAGTAATTCCAGAGATTTAGAATCTTGTCTAAAATGGGAAGACAAATTCGAGAATAATATAGTAATGATGTAGTTGCAAAGAGTTACAAATGGTGCTAATAAATGTCATTGTGCAATATGTTCTCAAAAACATCATTCCTG
The DNA here is from genome assembly GCA_946807835.1 of Ailanthus altissimus. Lineage (NCBI taxonomy): Eukaryota > Viridiplantae > Streptophyta > Magnoliopsida > Sapindales > Simaroubaceae > Ailanthus > Ailanthus altissimus. Next base: position 24,015,744 of record OX327693.1, read on the forward strand.
ATCCATGGTTACTGACACGGGTCGATCGGTATTCCTTCTGAATTAGTGTATGTCTATATCTGAATTATTCTGATGGTTATTTTTAGCAGACCATGGACTTATCAAAATTTCATATAGGTATATAGGTATTTAGTAAGGACTGGATACTGAACAGACTCATAAGGACCTCCAATAGACATCACATAAAGTCGTCAATTGAGAGTCTTTTGGAGTTGAGTAGTATTCATGATCCTTTGACTTAAGCGCACCGCTGGATGTCATTGGGTATGGTCCGATGCTCATAGAGTCTGTTATGTGTAGATATGGGATCTGTTAGCTCATATGAGTGAGTTATATATCCTGATGCGTGTAAACATGAGATTTGTCAGCTCATATGAGTGAGTTATATATCCTGATGCTCTGAGATTGTATTTCAGGAAGTCTTGTGACTATAAGCATAAAACTAAAAAAAGAGTTTTCTATAAAGTTAAACAATATTGTAAAGGAGTTTGTGGATATTGTTTATGAAAATACAAATCTAGAGATAAGTTCATGGTCAAGTATATAGAGATTTGACGGTGATGATCTATATATCTGCTTTTTCAAAGATATAAGTGACAGAGGGATTATACAAATATGGTTGACCTCAACTTGAATGGTTCAATGTGTCATTCTGTAATATCCGTAACGTGTGTATAGGGTATCATTTACAGACTTGCGCAAGTGTTCTATAAAATAAACATGTGAGAACTTAGAGAGTTTTACAATATGAAGTGTACTCGTTAGTACGAGAGTAGTAGGATGAATCGATCTGGGAAGGTTTTGAAAATGAGGATATGTTTTAGGATCTATTTGAAAAGTAGGAACCATAATTTACAAATGTTGTAAATAGGTCCCTATTGTATGGAAAAATATAAATGCACACATGAAATCTATGCATGGCCATTGTATGATAAATGACAGCATGCATGTGACAAATGTTAACTATGCAAAGTGTTTGCATGGATAAGTGACATTTGTCACTCATGCATAAGCCTACATAGCATTTCATGGCTACATGTAAGACATGTGGCCACTTGATAAATCTTTCACTTTATAAAGCAAATGAAAGAGTTTATTTGTATAATTTTCAAGTTATTGAATGCAAATTCGTGCAAAGCATTTAAGAGAAAATGCAAACTTTAAAAAAGTTGCATTTATGTCCAAAAATACCATATTAAGCATTTGATGCTTCAACTAGTTTAAGTGTTGAGTTTGTTTTGATTCTTGCACGAAATATACATTAAAGGCTACCATTTTAACTACTATAATCCCACCAAATGTTGGATTCTAGAATTGTTCAAGAGAGGACTTCATTGTAATCTCAACAAACTTCAAAGTTTAATAATCTTCACCAAATTGTCTATAAGGGAATGTATTCGATTCTTGTACTATTTTTGATTCAGTTGTAATGTGTATATATTTATTATATTATTTTATTCCGCTGCATAATGTATGTTGGACATGCATTTAATATTTTTTAACGTGTACACAATCACATGCTTGCACTCTTTAATGCACTAACAGCTTTTTCATCAGAACTTATGGCAGATCCTCATCCTCTTAACACTTCCCTTAACACCCACTTAATGATCACAAGGGGGAAAGCTAGTATTTCTAAACCTAAAGTTTTTGTGCATAATCCTATACTATTGAGTGTATATCTATTAAAGCTACATTACTAGATCAAAACTGAAATACTGCTATGTAGGATGAGTATTATGATTTATTAATGAGCAAAACTTGGTATCTTGTTCCTCTTTTTAAAGCCAATGAAGTTGTGTCCAATAAATGGATTTTTGAGAATCAAGCATAACTTTGATGGCTCTATAGCTAAATACAAAGCTATATTAATGACTAAGGGATTTTTACAAACTTAAATGGATTATCTTGAAACATTCAGTCCTGCGGTTAGGCCTTCCATTATAAGAATTATGTTATGCTTGGTAGTCATGATTCATTGGTGCATTAGGCAAATTGATATAAACAATACCTTCTTGAATTGAGACTAATCTGAGGCTGTTTATATGTTTAACCTAAGGGGTTTGTTGATGCCACTTATCTTGATTATATGTGTAAACTGCATAAGGTCATTTATGGTCTCAAACAAACTCTTTGAGATTGGTTTGAGAAACTCATATCAACAATTTTACAGTGGGGTTAATCTAATTTTAAGTCTAATTCATCATTGGTTTTCCTTCAATCTGGTGGCACACTACTTCTTATTCTCATTTATATTGATGACATCTTGATCACTGGTTCTAATTCTTTTGCTATTGAGGCTCTCATTCAAAAACTTAACAATACCTGTGCTCTCAAGGAACTTGGTGAATTCAATTATTTCTTGGGTATTGAAGTCATTACTTTTTCCTCTGGTCTTCATCTTTCTCAATCAAAATATTATGGATCTTCTCACCAAGGCTAACATGGCTTCCTATAAAGGGAACAATATCCCTATGACAATCAATGGTTACTCAAATTTGATCAAGGGAATCGGGATTTATTTTTTTATGCCTCCTTTTATAGAAGCATCATAAGCACTCTTCAATATATTACTATCACAAGGCTTGATATTTCCTTCCATGATCACAAGTTAAGTAAGTTTTTGTAGGCTCCTACAATTATATATTAGTAGGCCTGTAAAAAACTCCTTCGATATCTCAAGGCTACTACTAATTATGGTGTTCTATTTGTGTCATTTGGTGCATTTGATCTTCATGGCTTCACTGATGTAGACTAGGCCACAGATCCTAATGATAAAAAATCTGTTAATGGCTACCATATTTTCTTTGGTAATAATCTCATTTCTTGATCTTTAAGAAGCAACAAGCAGTTGCTTGTTCATCCACTGAGGATGAATATCGTGCATTAGCATTTTCTCATGCTAAGGTTATGTGGATTAAAGGTTTATTATCTAAACTTTCTATTACCTTTCAGCAACCACCTATTCTTTGGTGTGACAACTAAAGTGCTCATGCACTTACTTTAAATCCCGTGTTTCATTTTAGAGCTTGATGTTCACTTTCTCCAGACAAGGTTGCAACCAAAGATCTTAAAAATCGATTTATGCCTAATCATGATGAGGTGGTTAACATTTTTACCAAGCCATTAACTTATCTCGCCTTTACTACTTTCGGCACAAGCTCATAGTCTCTCCTCGACCCTAAGCTTGAGGAGGGATATTATGATGTATTCCTCATTGTATAGATTCTGATGTGTAAGTTGATGATTCACATTAGATATTTTCTTAATTTTTCCCCTTTTCTTTCTTTTGAAAGTTAGTTAAACTTGTGTCTATATAAACAAGCTTTTCTCTCTCTCTGTTTTCATTAAGTTTATGTAATGCGAATTCTCAAGTGAGTAGTTAATAAAATCTCTCTTATATTTTCTCTAACTTTCTTGTTATTTTTCTCAGCTGCCAAACCCATTTACAAATTGTTATAATTTTTTATTCTTCTAACTTTGATATCAGTATTATGGGCTCAAACATATAATTTTTGGTCATTTCTTTTCGAGTAAAATTCTTTCCCAACTTATATCACCATAGATCTCCAAATTTGCCTTTACCATCGCATATATCTTAATAATAAAAGTTGATTCTTCTGGCTCTGGGACAAATTCTTTCCCCATTTATACACAGTATCTTGTGTATATTAATCAACAAAAATTGGAACTAAATGCACATGGATGTATTATGTGTTATTCATTTGTCTACTAAAGTTACACTTGTCAATTTATGTTGCGTGAAGCCATTTGAAATTGATATGGTTTATGAAATTTCTAATTATGATATGCTTTCGTTTTATATTGGTAATCATAAAATCGGGTGCATAACTGATGGAATTATTTATTTATTGTTCAAATTATTAGATACAAAAGAGTTCAAATTCTTTTAAGGATAATAATCTCAAATGATCCAAATTTTCAATCAAGCCCATTATATTTTTGTTGACAAATAAAAGAATGAGAATATTAAATATTTCCTTACTAACTCACATGCATACACAATACAAGTTTAAATATGTGTAATTAATTACCATATCCTGCAGGATTTTGCTCACAGATATGCTGTGATAGTCCCATTAACACATGACATGAATGATCTGCCTTTAAGAGGATTCTTCTCATTACTTCTCTCTTACATCTTCATAATTTCTTGCTTTGTTAAAGCATTGCTGCTGCCCAGCTACATGTTCGAAGCTTGTTGCAGTTGTGAAGAATATATATGGAGATGGCAAAGTTCTCTGCATTTTTTCACTCGCTTTTGATCATCCTTGTGCTTGCTTCAGGTATGCTCAATCTTCATAGGTTGATAATAAACATGATATGATGTAAATATAGTAGAAAATGAAACTCTAGCTTGTTCTATTTGTTGCCGTGGATAGTGCATATTGCATCTTCAATGATGGTTGTTGTTCGCAGTGAAAAGTATTGTGCAGAATGCGAACGTTGCTGCCTGTACGAAAGCTACAATTGGAGGAGGCTGTCCGGATGTGAAGGCCTGCCTGGAAGTATGCCGTCCATGTTACAGGGGAATCGGGCGGATAACGGCGTTTTGTCGTCCGGCCGGCGGAGGAATTCCCGTTGATCAATGTGTTTGTTCGTTTAAACGTGGTGCTCCTTGTAATCCTCCAGCTCCACCTAGATGCCCTGGAAAATGGCCACCGGCTGATGAGATTACTCTCAATCGAACTATCCTGTATAGAAATAAAACAAGCTAATTAATAAAAATAAAAAGGTATTTTTTTTTTCACTCCGTTTTTGTTTCTTGAAACATCATACATAATACGGGACAGGATCAGCATCCCCAAAATTTTCACACTAATTTTGAATCTTTGAATAAAAAAAAATATCGAGATTAGATTATTGGGAAAATGATATCTAAATTCCGTAATTTAAGAAAAAGAATATATAAATTTTAATAATTTTAAAATTTTCATTTATACTCTTATTAGGAGGCAGAATCTATTAAAATTAACTAAAATTGTAAAAAAAAAAAATTATCAATTTTGACCTAAAGTTAATGAATGATAATCAATAACCAATTAATGCCAATTCATGGCTGGTTAATGATTAATTAATGTCAATTAAGAGACGATTGGTCAATATCAATTAACAATTGATTAATACTCGTTGAATAGTCACAGATCAATGGTAATCAACAACCGCGGTCAACAATGATAAATAGTCGATGAAAGCCAATGAATGTCAATTAATACATGTCAATGCCTTCTTTCTTAAATAGTTAGTTAATGACAATATTTCTAATAAAATTTTAATTATATGTATAAATAAAAATTTAGAGTAATTTAGTTGGTCAAAGTATTTTCAATTATATTGTAAGTTAAAGGTTCAAATCTTACTTTGAACATTTGAATTTAGTTTTTTTTTTCATAAAGAGGATATAATTGGGGATGACAAAAAAATTCAGACTTGAAAAACCCCAGAACTAGCCGAAAAAAATTTGATTTTTTTTCAAAATTCAAGTCCCCTTATTTTGAAAATTTTGGATCCAGATTTTTGCGATAACCTAGAAATCTTACTTTGAACATTTGAATTTAGTTTTTTTTTTCATAAAGAGGGTATAATTAGGGATGACAAAAAAACTCAGACTTGAAAAAACCCAGAACTCGGCTGAAAAAAATTTGAATTTTTTTCAGAATCCGAGTCCCCTTATTTTGAAAAATTCGAATCTAAATTTTTGCGATAACCTAGAAATCTTAGTTTGAACATTTGAATTTAATTTTTTTTTTCATAAAGAGGATATAATTGGGGATGACAAAAAAATTCAGACTTGAAAAAACCCAGAATTCGGCCGAAAAAAATTTGAATTTTTTTCAGAATCCAAATCCCCTTATTTTAAAAAATTCGGATCCAGATTTTTGCGATAACCTAGAAATCTTACTTTGAACATTTAAATTTAGTTTTTCTTTTTTTCATAAAGAGGGTATAATTAGGGATGACAAAAAAACTCAGACTTGAAAAAACCTAGAACTCGGCTGAAAAAAATTTGAATTTTTTTCAGAATCCGAGTCCCCTTATTTTGAAAAATTCGAATCTAGATTTTTGCGATAACCTAGAAATCTAGACACGGATCCGGATTTTATTTATTTATTTTTATTTTTTAAAAGTCCTAAATTAATTCATAAAATTTCTAATATTTAATATATATATATCTAACAATTGTTTTACAAAATAAATATCCTAAAAGTTCAAATTTACCTAAAAAATTTAAAAAAAATTAAAAATAAAGTTGAAAAAAAAAAGAACTTAAATTCGAATTTGAATTTAAACCTGGATCCGATAAAACTAAAAAAAATTGGGTAAAATTTGAGTTCTAGGTTCATTAAAAAAATCCGAATCCAAGATAAGTAAAACCTGAATGCAAATCTGAATTTTGCCATTCTTAGGCATAATAGTAATTTTTCATATTGGTAATTTCATTAGAGTTTACATGTTTGTTCTCATTAGGTAGAGTATTTTTTTCAAATCTATTTGAACAATAACAATATTTTTTATTAATTTTTTGCTTCAAACAATAAGTTTTTAAATTGTGTTATTAACAGTAAAAATTTTGTATCTTTTTAACTAATAAAAATTGCTCAAATAATTTTTGACTATAAAAAATTATAATTTTTTTTAAATAAATTATTTGTAAGCATTTCCCAAAAAAAAAAAACTTTTGGTTTGTTAAGAGAAAATTGGAGACAATAACATATTTGAGAAAAAATAGAAAAAGTCAAACAGATGAGAGGAAGAAAAAAGACAACGGAAGAGAGGGAACAAATAAGAAAAAGAAAAATATTAATGAAATATAATTATACCTTGTTTAATTATAACCATTCATTCTTCCTCAATCCAAAATTTAAATTTGATATAAAAAGTTGGGCGCTAATATATTTCTGATAAAAAAGTATCATAAAATATAATTTATAATTTATAATTTTTTATTAAGCAAGAGACAACAAGATACCAGTGGCTAATAGGAAATTTTAGACTAATGTAATTTTAAAATACTTCGCAAGATTCCTTTGGTTTGTAACTTCCACTAATTTGGATATAAAAATTCGTTTGCTTGTTACAATCATGATTATACCTTTTGATTAGAATTTAAAATAGGAAGTCGAATTTAAATTTAACATCAAACACGTTATTACCATGTAACACAATTATGATCCCATGATATAATCAATACAATTGTTGACATCGGTTCAAGCGACTTTGGGCAATGTGATACTTGATTGTGAATGGAACCTTGTAGCTAGATTTTTATTTAGAAAACAATCCTTTAACTGAACGGTCTAGATGAGTTGGGCTTTGATGGTTCACTTGCATCCACAAAATTTGGTTAAAAGGCGCATGTGATTATTCTGTTAATAATTCTTTGATATTTAAGTTCTTTTTTTTAATAGATTAAAAATAAAAAATAAAAGAATTTTAGAGGGGTTTTGATATTATTATTTAGATAAGACATTGTATTTTTTTAAATCTATTTATGTGTATATTTGTTTTTCTGTGTACAACTCCTTTTTTCATTTTATATGTTTCAAAAGATGATTAATTATATTATTTATTTTTTGCGTCGTATCTTTACGTTTAAAGGTAGACTATGAAATCAAAGACCTTGAATGAGGTCTTCAAATAAAACATTTACAAGGTAGTTATTTATGTTTTTTATAGAACGTGGGCTTAATATCGCCCAACTTTTTCTTATCTCTTATAGTCCATTTTTAGGTCTAGAAAGACTTATTGGGTGAGGGGACCATAGGTACTCATTGGCTGGTTCACTCTTTTTCAAAGAAGGTGCATTTTGGATGATTGGGTTCTTGATCCTCTAACTTTCAAGAGCTTGGACCTTGATCAGTTCTGGGATTTTGGTAAGTTAGGGCCTTAATAGGTTGGGTTTGTTCTAAAACTCAACTCTAAAGGTTTCTCCTATTCAAGCTTCGGTGGGTTAAGCTTATGATTGGTCTAAGCATGAGCTTGGTAGTCCTTTTAGTTGGGTCTGATTGGGTCGAGCTTGTGATTGTGCCCAAGTCTCAAGTATTTGCTTGCACTTGGGCTGAGCCCATTTTTTTATTGGTCTTTGGCTTGGTCCTTAAATTTTAGGGTCAACAATAGTGCTTTAGTGAGCTCAATGTTATCTTTATTGTCTAGTGCTTTACTTAGGGTATAATTATTGGATTTTACGGCCAATAATCTTTTTCAAATTGGCGCTAAACATTTAATGCATGTCATTCTTTGAAATTCGCATGTTGTCTCTCTTATCACTTTTCAACTTCTCAACGGTTGAGTATCTACAGTATATGAGGACATGTATATGCTTGATGCCCTTAGATCTTATTCAACAATTAAGATTTCTTGGAAGTCAAAGAGCTTGTCAAATGAGATGACATTTTGTAAGTGATGGAATTTTAGCCTTTGGATTTCTTTCATCATCTGAGATCTCCCTTAAGGACTATTATAAATAAGGTCGGCCTTAACATTTTTCCACTTAGTTGGCATTTTAAAAATTGATAGAAAGAGAAAGGCTTGAGTTCTAATAAGAGAAACTCTATAGTTCTTGGCAATTCTACATCAGTTTCAAGTTTTTTAGCCTTCTTCGATCATAAAATCTTAGTTTCAAGTAAGTTTTTCTTATTTTTTTTCTCTTGTTTTTAGGCTTTTTTTAAAACTTGTTTTTTTATAGATTTCACGCCTTTTTTTGGGATTTTCATGCTCGAAGCTTGTGTTTCTGATGTGTATTCTTCTTGTTCTATATTGTTTTAATATTCACCTGATTAAACCGGCTTGGGTCAAGTTGTTTGATCTTATTCTCAGAGCAGTTTTGCTTTAGCTTTAGTCATATCATCTAATAAAAGTATTTAGGATGACTCCTAGGATATCTCAACCAGGAAGTTGAGTAGCTTTGAGGGACATTTTGATACCACAAAAAGTTAGGTTAAAAGAGTTACTCGGCAAGACATCTAGGAAGAGAGAGACTTGGCTAAGTTTGTGGTTACCTTTTCCATGCTGGAATTCTCGAGGTCGTGCTAGTAAAGATCAAGGCCAATAGTGTTTCTTATCCAATGAATAGTGTTGAGGCCTTCAAGAAGAAGAATAAAAAGGAGCAAAAGAGTGTCTAAGAGGATTTCAAGATCCTTTATGAGCTAGATAACAAAAAATATAATCACTCCCAAATGATTGAAGAGGATTTAAAAGAGCTTCAAGCAAAATATAAGATACACACCTTGGTCATCCTTAGAGTTCTTTACCCTAAGGGATTCTCTACCTTAGTCATCTTAGGGTTTTTTACCCTGAGGAGCTCACCAGCGAGCCCTCATAGGCGAGGTCACAATATATCTTACCTTTTTAAAGTTAGGGTTGAAGCTACCAATGAAACTATATTTTAATTGGATGTTACAGTAGCTCAATCTCCCCCTCCTAAGTGAATCTAAATGAATGAAGGATACTCGTTGAACTTTATATAATACGAGCGATATCAAGGAAATTCAAGCTTATCTTTCAAGAGCTTCAATAATTATATCAAGCTCGAGCAAATTCTAATAAAAATAAGGGATTCCACTACCTCATTAGATATGAAGGTTGTATAACCTAGTCAAGGATTTACTCTCAACTAATAGAGATTGAAAGAATTTTTAGTTTTTTTAGAGAGAGAGTGAAAAATAGGGTATGCCTCTTAGATGCTTGAGGGTTATGATTGCCTTTAAGGCTTTGGTACAGCAGGTTTAGTCATCTTTCACAACTAGTTTTTATTGGTGACTTAAATAAATCTTCTAATATTTATTGATCTTTACAGCAAGGTGGTTAGTCAAGTTAAACGCTGAGGTTGACATCTAAAAGAGGATTGGCAGGGCTCTAGTGCTCATGAGCTTTATTAAAAAAAAAATTTTCAAAGAGAGCTCGAGGGCCTGTAGGCTAATAGTTGGTGTCGCTAGTGGAAGGTAGCTGAGAGAAGCTAAAAGACTTGAAAAAAAAGTAAGTGCCTTGATCCTTAAATATTATTATAGTTAGCCATTTTCACTCATTTGGCTTTTTGCACAGATGTCGAATAAATAGAAGCCTAGCAAGAAGAGATTCAAGTCAGTTCTTAAGTAGAGTAGTCTACCCAAGAACAAAAACTACATGGCCAAGACCACCATGTTGCTCGGGGCCAGGGTAGACCTCTTAAAGTAGTGAAGAAGTTCCCGACCAATATGCCATTGAAGGATTAAAGGTGAAGATTGTGGTTAAGCCTCAGTCTTTCCTTGCATGTCATGCCATAACTCTATGGCCTCGCTCTGATTCCTATTGCTTGAAGAGCATTCCCTCTAGTATTATTGTGACTGTTAATCCTCTATTTAGAAGTCTTTCATTGTTTACTCGATGAGGTTGTTGACTTTGTCAATTAGCCTCCCAAACTTCCCCTTACTAGGAGGGCTATGTACAGGCACGTTCTCCCACTGAGCAGGGAGGGAGAGCATACCGTAAAGCCAATTTACTCTAAGATGACCTTAAAGTTTAATGAGCCTGAGGCCTTCAGTGCCAATCTCGACAATTTGATTAAGATAAGTTGTTCATGTACACACTGATCTCTTTATTGATGTTTAAATCTGTATTAACATTGTCTTCTTTTGCCTTTTTTTTTTGTAGGTCGTTTATATCCTTTCTCAACACTGAGACGATATATTGGGTACGTTCAAGGATAAGTCTAGACTCGATGATGCCAAGATAAATATTTTCCACCTCAAGTAGGTTATGATAAATTAGACAAGATGGCTGAGGAATTCGCAAGACGGGTAAATAAGATCGAGTTGAAGGCGATGATGATGGAGAGTCAACTTATCAAAGTTCAAAGTGCCAACAAGGTTCTTGAGGTTAGGGTAGCCATAGTCGAAGCTGCCATGGAGGCCATAAGGATGGAGAAAGAGCAAATGCTTGAAAATAGTGGCTAAGGTCAAAGAGGACGTGGAGAACGTCAAGGCTTCGAAGGAGAGCATGGTTCCTGACATATGGTATGAGGGGTTATCCTAGGGTTTGACCACTACGTGGTTTTAAACAGCACTACCCAACCATCGAATTAAGGTGGTTAAATGAGGAGGTTCTTAAGCAATAAGCTGCTCATAAGGGAGATGCTAGCACAACCACCATTGAGGAAGAGCTTCTTGTCATTACCCCGTTATCTTAGACTTGAAAGGTAGGGCGACTGATTCCCCAAGTATTGTTGTCCTAGATCCTTCTATTTAAGAGGTGGTACCCAATCTAAGCCTCTAGAAAAACTCTCTGATCACAACTGTTGTCTTCTTTAAAGGCCTCACAAGTGTTATACCTTCCGAGGTTCCTCCTACTACTGAGGAGAATACTTGAGCCAGGATGCCTCTCTTTACTATTGCTGATCAAGAAAGGGCTGATGAAATTACCCCTTGCTGCTAATGAAAATTTCTCTCTTTTCTTATCTTTTTTTTTTATTGAGCTTAGGAGCCTATTTGAACTTGTTACGGATATCAAGGCATGCTATTTAGTTTGACATTTCTATGGTATCAACTAAGCTATAGCCTTAACACTCTTTTTATTCTATGTGCAGCAGAATACCATAACTCACACCATAAGTAAGAACACATAAGATCAATACACTAATAAAGATAAAAAAATAAACCAATCAACAAGACACAAGATATACGTGGTTTTGTCTAAAATTGCCTATGTCCACGGAGGATCCATTATTCAGCTTCTTATTATTAATATAGATCATTAAGTATCTTTTTACATCATCAATGATCTCACAAAACCCTTTAGTATATCTCATAGAGACATCTAAGTATCTATCATTGATTACCATAGTTCTCAAAGACCTCTTAATATCTCCTCATAAATTTTTTTTATATGAAATACAAAAATAGCCTAAGCATCTAAGCCAAAAGTATCTATAGTGTTTCTTTTGTTCACTTAAGAACCAAAAGAAAACACTTCCCAAAAGGTTACACCTTAGTGCACCACGCACTTAGTATTTACCTAACTCCTCTATTCTCTCTTATGGTTAAAGCTTGAAACTTTAGATACTTGTCTTTCTCTTATATTTAAAAAATGTTTATATAGTGAATAAAACACCTTTAGAAATCCTAAACCTAGTTGAAATAAGAGTCCTTACTTGTAGAAGTCCTAATCCTACTTAAAGAAGTCAATTGAGCAAAAACAGAAAATACTATAAAGTTGCTATGTAAATAGTAACTACATGTACAGTACCTGCGCGAGGAATAGTGACCAATGAACAGTACCATATAAATAGTAATATTTTGTGAACAGTACTCGGTGAACAGCACCCTGTCGTCATATGCAATAGTGCTCACCATGAATAGTGTCGTCACATGAACAGTACTCATTCTTTTGATTTTTTATTTTGCTCCTCCTCTATACACCAAATGTATACTTAACTTCATAATAACTCTCCTCTTGGTATTTATCTCAATTTTTTCTCATACAAGATTGTTGAATCACTAATTTCTAACAAAACTAATGTAATGAACAATTTCCTTTTTATTTTTGAGTGAATTTATTTCCTTATTTTCACAATTTTGAGGCTTTAAACGCATAAGGGTTGAGCTGTAGGGAAAGAATACAACAGATCAAACACCTAATAAACAAACAATGAGCCAATCGGTCATATGTAAGGATGAAAAAAGTAATAAATACTTGGTGAAAAGTTTACCAAGTTTGGAGGACTTGATTCTAATCCGACCTTTGAGAGAGACTGGTTGAGGCAATGTGACTAATCACCTAAGCATATAGAAAAACTTAGAAGAAAAATTACTAAGTATCAAAACTTATTAGCTTGGCAACTTTTCAGTGAGGGAAAGATGCGATAATTAAGCACTTGGATGCTTGTGATAACTACTAAAGATGTGACAACTGAGCACTCGGACCTTCTTTAGCCGATGACTCGGTGAAAAAAGTGAATCTTGAAAATTTCACTAAATATTGGGAATAAGAAGTTCTCTGTCAAATTTGGTGCTATTGGTCATCTGAGCACTTTGGATAAGAGTCATTCATTAATTGACTACACAATATAAAGGGAATTGAGAAGAAAGAATCATAAATGGGCTTTCATAGATCTTGAAAGAATCATAAATGGGCTTTTATAGGCTTTAACTCTTTGAGAAGCATAAAAATTAATTTGACCAAAATATTTTTAAGTATTGAAGACATCATTTCCTTGTGAAGTTGGAAAAAGGAGAATACTTACTTATTAAAGGCCATTCATTGGTAAACCAACTGATTAAACATCACAGTTGACATGATCCTCAGTAAAGCTAACCTCTATTTTTGAGCTATCTTATATGGACAACCAATTATCACAAGCTATATGAGCATCGACAGAGTTGTCCTATCTAAACAAGCACTTATTACAAGTGAATGGCCTTTTATAGAGCTGACCTCTATATTTGGGCTATCCTTCAATTAGGACTAAAACTAAATAATTCACTTACTTTAGGAATGACTTGAATAAAATCAAATGTGTTGAATAAAAAGAGTTCCCGATCAATGCTCTGAGTTACTTTTTAGAAACAATAAAGACAAAGACCATTCATGATGGGTCATTCAAGTGATACTTTTAAAATTAATCCATTAAGGGTAGTAACACTTCAAAAGCTTGGAATTCTAGGGTTTTTTGACAACCTTTTATTTGGATAACTGATTTTATAAATTTCTGGTTTGATCATTTTAAGGACCTTTCCAATTTAAGCCGAGAACTCTTATAGTGGGGTTCTTAGTCTTTTGTAATATTTTTTTTAAGATAAAACTTTATTCTGTAAATTCCTTTGCTCAGACTTGTTTGTTGTAATGCGAAGCAACCCTCTACTAGTCATTCTAATTCTTGCCAATTTCCTCTTTTGCTCGATGAATTCCAACTGATCTTGCAATAGCTTTTTGTTCTTGGATTAATAAAAAAGTGGAGAATTTAGTGTATTGGCATTCTTAGCACGGCTAGAATTCTTGCCTCACACCTAAAGGCTAAGAAAAATGGTGTTTCTTAAGTGGCAGTCTCACTTGTGGTTCTAAGGGCACATAATACATCGGGTAAGTCCTTTACCCAAGCACCATTCCTTTCATTTAGCTTTTTCTTTAGTAGTTTCTTAATTAATTCATTAGAATACTCAACTTATTTATTAGTTTTCGTGTAGGCTGGAGAAGCAAAACAGAGTTATATATAAAGGTATTGGCAAAAGTTCTTGAACTGTTCATTATCAAACTATTTTCTATTATTGGTGATAATGGCGCGCGGGACACCAAATCTACAGGTAAGGTTCTTTAAATTAAAGTAGACTTATTCACATTTATTATTGTGAGAGGCTCGACTTTTATTCACTTAAAAAAGTAGTCCATAGCAGCAATTGCATATCTTGTCGATCCCCGCCCTTAAGGTGATAGCCTGATCAGATCTATCCCTAATTGCGCAAAAGGCATGGGGCTAAACATTGTCTTTAAGTTTTGGGAAGGTGCGTGGTTAGGGTGCTTCTAACATGCATCATATTTTTGAATGAGTTCCTTAGCATCATGTTAAGCTGTAGGCCAGTAATAGCCTAATCTAAGGGCTTTATAAGTTAAGGACTCAGTGCTTAAGTGTTTGCCACAAATTCCTTTATGAATTTTTCCAAGTACATAGTTGGCCTCCTCTAGCTCTAGACACCTCAAGTATAATGGAATGGCCTTGATGATAGAGAATTCCATTGATCATTGCATATCTCACTAAGATGCACTTAAGTTATTGAGGTTTATATCTGCTAAGTGTACATCAGTCAATGCCACGCCATCAAGTGTAATTTATATTTTACTAAAAGATAATTTTATTCCTAAAAAATAAGCATATAATAACATTTTTCTAATAAAAAGATTAACTTGACTATTTTGAAAATCTTAGGGACTAAATTGATAATTTAAAATAAAACGAGAGACTAAACTCATAATTGCTTTTAAAAAAACTTCACCATGAAGCTTTCTACCACAAATTGAAATGTTACTTTTGTATATTGAAGTCCATTGAAATTCAGATGGTTAAAACTCTTACTTTTATGGACATTATTATGTTGCCCTTACTAGTAATTTCATAAAAAATATTATTAAAAGAAGAGTAATGTCGCACTTACATATTTTGTACAACTTTGTATTCATACTGTAGTGACATTGTTTTATTCTTAGATGTAATGCAAATAACACATTAATGATGTTGGTAAAAAGTCAATAATTATTAACACACACTCTTAAATGCTATATTAGTTAGAATACAAAGTATATAAATATAATATTACTATTAGAGAAATAGGTGTAAATAAGAGTTTTATGTAAATATAACATTACTTTTAAGTGTTACATACTTTGAATTTAAACTATGACATGATTTTTATTGATAGATGTAATATAGTTAACACATTAATAATTATTGAATTGGTGATTCAAAATCATATGTTGATTACTGTTGAATCGAGGACTAATTCGGGGATAAATTTAAAGTTAAAACGAAGATGAAAGGGGTCGAAAACTTAATAGAATAGTGTTTGATATATGCAGGAAACAGGAAAAAATATTTTAGGTGTGGGCGCCCCAGCATTGGCAAGGCATTAGCTAATGCCTGGCGCTGGCCAAGGCATTAGCTGGGGCATTGGTTACAGAATGGGTATAAGTTGCCCACGTTGCGGCATTCATTTTGAGCGTCACGGTGCCCGTGCTATTTTATATATACCTCTTCTATTTTTAGAGTTTAAAAGAGAGGAAATGATAGAAAAGATAGAGGGTTGAAATATAGAGAAAATACAGTGTTCAAGTGTATATTTTGATCATTTAAGCTCCAAATCTTTCACTTGTAATCCTTGTAATCCCAAGAATCAATAAAGAAGCTCGGATCTTTGATTTACCATGGACGTAGGCGTATTTGGCCGAACCATTGGGTTGCTTCATACTTGTAGTATATTGTAATATATTAGTGTATTTTGGTATTTGACTATCAAATTCGGTATTTGGGCATAATATTTGATTCTTAATACGTATAAATTGGGTATTTCTTCCACTTAAACAATCCAGTAGTTGCTATTGTGTTCGTAATTATCTTTATGCAATTGATAGCGGATTAATAGTACTAGGGTTGTTTGTATTTGGTGTACTAAGTAAGGGTTTATACACCAAAAAATTGGTATTAGAGCATATCATACGAATTTGATATAATTATAGCATCTCGAAAGTATGAAGTTGAGAAATTTATCAGGCGTAATGATTTTAATTTGTGAAAGTATAAAGTTAGAGTTTCTAGGACATGAATCAGCCCTAGAGGATACATCTAGTCTAAGTGAGAAGCCTACAATATTTTCGAGTGACCTTGATCCTCAAACGATCCATAGAAAAGTCTGAAGTGAGATAATTCTGTCATTGGGTGATGAAGTGTTGAGGGAAGTTAGTAAACAAAAAATTGCTCTTGGTCTTTGGAAGAAGCTTGACAGTTTGTATATGACGAAATCGTTAGCTAATCGTCTATACGTCAAGAATAGGTTATTTCAATTGTTTATGGTTGAGGGGACTTCGGTTAAAGACCACATTAATGTTTTCAACAAAATTATCATTGATCTTGAGACCATATTTGTGAAGACTAGTGAGCAAGACAAAGCACTAATCTTGTTGAGTTCACTACCTCCGAGGTATGAATATTTTATGGACACACTCATGTATGACAGAGAGACTTTAATGATTTCAAATGTTAAAGGCTCGTTGAATTTCAAGGAATTTACCCGAAGATCAGAGTCTTTAAGTAGTGTAGCTAGATTACCTACAATGGGGAAGACCTTTGGTAGAAATGCATAGCAGAAAAGTGGTTCAGGATCAGAACTTGGATGGAAGTCCAGTAAGTGTTACTTTTGCAGGAAAAAAAAAGGCAGTTGATAAGGGGTTGTCTTGAGAGGAGAGCCAAAATGTAAGGAAAAAGACCAGAAGCT
Organism: Ailanthus altissimus; assembly: GCA_946807835.1. Lineage (NCBI taxonomy): Eukaryota > Viridiplantae > Streptophyta > Magnoliopsida > Sapindales > Simaroubaceae > Ailanthus > Ailanthus altissimus. The sequence continues at coordinate 24,032,717 of OX327693.1, forward strand.
GATGCTGCAATAGCCTATGAGTTAAACTACGAAATTACGAAGGCATTGGCAGCTTCGAATGATAAAATGGTTGATGAGTGGATACTTGACTCTGGTTGTAGTTTTCACATTTGTCATGACAGGTCCTTATTTACCAATTATCGTCCTATTGATGGTAATGTATTGGTGGGCGGTGATATAACTTGTAAAGTTATGAGAATTGGTAGTGTGAGGATGAAATTGTATAATGAGAAAATTAAGGAAGTGTAGAATGTAAGATATATTCATAGTCTTAAGAGGAGTTTGATTTTCCTAGGTATGCTAGATCAAGTGGGATGTCCATTCAAAGTTGAAAAATGATTACTAACAGTAGTAAGAGGGATGGTTACTGTTATGCAGGGTGAGAAGTGCAATGGTCTATTTGTGCTTGTTAGAAGTGTTGTAAGAACATGTGTTGTTGATGAGTATGCCAAGTTAGATTCAACATGTATTGTTGGGAGAGTATAGTCCAAGTGTAAGTCAACATGTGTTGTTAAGAGGTTGCATTCTGATTCCTTTGCATGTGTTGCTGTCGAGGAGGGGCATAAAGAGAGACAACATCTTAGTGATACTCACCAGAGTAGTAAAGGTGGGAATGAAATGGCTAGTAAGAGAGTTGTTGGCAAGCATATGTTGCAACCACCGAGGCATTGTGGTCTATGTGTCATGAGTTACCAGAAAGATCACAATCAAACTAACTTACATTTGAAGCATTCGTACCTGTGAAGGCCTAAATCACTGAATACAAAAGAGTTAAGTCTGAGTGACTTAACTGGATCATCGCTAAGTAATTGAGTGGGTGATGTGATGGATGGATCCCGATTAGTCTCTTTGGAGATTTTGAATTAAGGAAGAGATTTATTAAATTAGTGATTCAAAATCATGTGTTGAAGCGTTGAATCGAGAACCAATTTGAGGACAAATTTAAAGTTAAAACGAAGCCGAAAAAATAGCCGGAAAGTGTCGAAAACTTAATGAAATAGTGCTTGATATGTGTAAGAAATAAGGAAAAAATTTTCAGGTGTGGGCGCCCTAGCATTGGCCAATGCCCTAGCGTTGGCCAAGGCATTGGTTGCAGAATGGGCATAAGTTGCCCACGCCGCAGCAATCATTTTGAGCGCCGTGGCGCCGGTGCCATTCTATATATACCCCATTCTATTTTAGGGTTTGAGAGAGAGAAAGTAAAAGAAAAGAGAGGAAGCTAAAATATAAAGAAAATACATTATTCAAGTGTATATTTTGATCATTTAAGTTTAAAATCTTACTTGTAATCCCAAGAATTAATAAAGGCTCGGATCCTTGATCTATCGTGGACGTAAGCGTATTTGGCTGAACCACGTATATTTTGTGTTGTGGTATGCTGATATTTTTTATACTATTTCTACGTTTAATCTATGTGATTGATCTTCCAATTTGTTGAGTTGCTTCGTACTTGTAGTATTTATAGTGTATTACAATATATTTGTGTATTTTGGTGTTTGATTATTAAATTTGATATTGGAACATAATATTTGATTCCTAATATGTATAAATTAGGTATTGTTTCCGCTTAAACAATCCGGTAGTTGCTATTATATTCGTAATTATCTTTATGTAATTGATAACAAATTAATAATACTTAGGTTATTTGTATTTAGTGTACTAAGTGATGGTTTATACACCTGCAATAATGTTATTAATAAATAAATAAATATTAAACCAAGACATTTTTAGATATGTCAATATAACATTACTGTTAGAATAATAAGTGCAAAGAAAGAGTTTTATAGATTCAAATAACAGCATCAAATCTTTCTGAAAACTGAATAAAGCAACCCAAATGGATTAAATTATGAAAATGCAATTAAACACTCGCCAGCTCAAAGTTGATGAAAAACTAAGTTTAGAATATGATCTAATCTCAAGTGGATTCAGTTGAATTAAATGCTCCGGAAGTTAATTATCCAGTGGGTTAGTAACCATGTATGGTAAATTACTGTAAAACTTTTTCTGCATATGCTCTTGATTTACTTTGATTCATTGCCTGTCTTTCTTAGATTTTTTTTTAAAATGAAGGGATGTCTCTTCTTGACTTACAAAATCATATCTTGATTTATTTTTATTTAGGAAAATTTACAAGTTAGTGTTTGAATTTTTTATTGAGTTACTCATAAGATTTCTAAATTTTTAAAAAATATTTAAATTACTTTTTTAAGACACAGGTAATTACGTATTTATTAAGATAAAATAAAATATATATAGTTATTTTTAAAAAAAATTGAAGATCTAATAAGTAATTCAAGAACTAAATTATTAATTTTTTTAATTTATAGATATGTCGTTATCAATTTTATTCACTAATTTTTATATACTAAATAAAAAAAAATTAAGTAAGTCTTAATCTTAACTTAATTACGAAAAAAATAATATTACACATTTCAAATTTATATTTTAAATTGTATTTAATTAATGATGTGTTAAGTAATTATTAAATGTAATGAGTAGTTTTAAAAATTACACTATTTTATTATCTAATAATTATTTAACACATCATTATTTAAACTTATAAAAATAAGTCTCTCTCACACACACATATAGATGCTGGACACACATGCATACGAAAGCTAATAAAATCATGCCATCACATACTTGAAGTTTATTATCTTAATGACTACCATAATTGATCAAATTCTTAATGAATATTTATGTAATAAGATTATATTACATGAGCATACAAATAATGCAATAGACTCATCTCACCTAAGACTACTCTTACCACGTAGAGAAACACATATTAAAATACAGAGAGATACGTGTTATATGTATAAAATTAATTAGTACATCATACAAATTAACCCTTTTTAAGATAGTGCACTTAACATAAGGAGGGGTACCATCCACACACTGTCGTAGGCATATTCTCAATTGTTAGAGAGATCGATAGGTAACTTAGCTGCAAAAAACGAAAGAAAATAAGTGTAAGTGTATATAGGCCTATCATCAAAATATAATAAGGTCAAAAGCATCGTCGTTGCCCTATTTAAATAATCAGCATGCAAATATATAAGAAAACAAAAGGTAAATCTCACAGGAATCGCCTTTGTTCAAGCAACTGGTGTCGCATTGCATCTCACAGATGGTATAGCCATTGCCTCTGGCCATGCAATCCTTCCGGCAGTCTTTGAAGCATTTTACGTATTCATCAGGCTTATTCTCAGGATCGGCCGCAACCATTGGTAGCTGGTGAATTGCAGCCACGAGAACGATGCACATTACCAACAATATTGCACCAACTGTCTTTGACATCTTTGTTCTTTCTATGAATTGCTTTGAGAATTAGATGATAATGATCTATTTATAGGGCATCGTTTCGTTAAAACATGAGTGGACAAATCTTTAAAATCGGAGATTTATTTGCTATTTCGGTTACTTGATCATTTATAGACGCTTGTTATACATCAAACATTAAAATCTGAAAATTATAAGTTTGAGGATGAGAATTAATGAGCTGTATGTGGGCTTACTAAGTTGTACTTCTTATTGTTAGGCCCACATTCAAATAGTCTCAATCAAGTATTCAAAATTCATTTTAGAAGAGAACTATAATAGGAGGCACATTCCTTTAATGCCAGTTATGCAGGTAACTTAGACTCACTGATTCATAAGTTTTACAAAAATGTTATGGGCATCATGGAAGACGGGAATGGACAGAAACTCAATATTTACCTTTAATTACCACAAATTAAATACCAATTTTGACTGTTGGAATACACATTTAACAAGAAAATAACATTAACAATATAAATGCACTTGAAAACTGATTGGAAACACATTTAATAAAAATTTAATTATCAAATAATAACTAAAATTATTTGAGTTATTACTGTAATTACTTATGTGATAACTCAATTGATTTCAACTCTTATAAAAAGAGAGAAATGATCAAAGAGAAAAAATCTTTTCTACACATTTTAGGAATTCTAACTCTAGGAACTCGAATAATACTATTGAAATAAAAAATAAAACTAAATCAAGCACACAAAAATATACAATCTTGTTCGCTCTTGCATCTTGATTCACTCTTGCACATTTGTATACCCTTTTAACCAACAATATTGACTTGAGCATCAGAGTAATTCTCTTATAGAGTTTGGACTGGAGAACTTTAGTGGCGTCGTTTGTAGAAAACACAGCCAAGCTCAATAGTTATTTCGAAAGTTCACCGGATCAATAGAAAGGAAAATGACCAACTAAAGAGCGAACTTGAGTAATACAAAAAAAAAGGAGAATCAAACACCTTAGATTTGAAAATGCTGAGGAATTAAATTCCCTCATAGATGACAAATATTTTAAGTTAAATAATGAAGTAGTTAGAAGAGATGAGAAAAGAGAATTAAGAGCTGAGTGATAAATTAACCGCAATTGAAGGGTATGAAGAATTGAATGAGAATCCAAATGATGAACAAACAGGAAAGAGATCTAGAACACTTGACTTTTTGAAGCAAATATTGTTGAACACCTAAGAACTAAGATGGAGGGAACTCCTAGAGTTTTAAAAAATATGGATGGAGAAGATATAAGAGTTTCCATCTTAAAAGATGTGAGAGAGCTTTATGTGAAAATTAAAAAAATTGGGGTTTCCAATGATACAATGACACTAGCTAAAAGAGCAAACCAAGATCCATTTTTGGAAGCTATTAAAAGGCTGAAAAGGCCTTATAAATTCCACATTCTAAGTTTTCAGATGCATGATAGGACTAGAGACCTAAAAGAACATATTTTTCATTTCAATGCATGGATGATAATGAACATATAAGACAATATGTTAAAGTGCTTACTTTCCCTTCTAGTTTGAAAGGTCCAGCTCAAGCTTGGTTTTGTGGGTTGAAAAAAAAATTCATATCAACCTTTGATAAATTGACTGCTCTTATCATTCAGTACATGCGAAACCGAAAGAAGAAAAATATAACTTTGAACCTCTTTTTATAAAACAAAGGAAAAATGAGTTGATCAAAAATTTTCTTAATAGGTTCAATATAGAGCTTAGTGAATTAGAAAATTATGATACAGAGATAGTAGTCCAGATATATAGAAAGGTGGTAAAACTTTTTATAACATATTACTGATATCTCGTTTAAAAGAATTTTTCTTCATTTGAGATAATCAACTAGAAATTGGAGCAATAAATAAGGGAAGAAGAAAATAAAGTAGTTGCAGTTAAAGAAGCTTTTGTGATCATAACGAGGAAAGAAGGAAGTTCCTTGCAACATGATAAATGTGGGAAATAACATATAGCCCAAGAAGAAGAGAAGAATAGTAAGAAGTAGAGAGTTTTTGAACCACTAATCTGAATCAACACCTCAGTAGAAAAGATATGAGTACATGACAAAGACTTAGAGCTTTTTAGGAAGCCAAAATCAATACCGATATTAAAGGCGTAAAAGGACCAAACTAAGTAATGTGCCTTTTATAATGAATGCGGGCATAACATTAATGCCTATTGTTCCCTTAGAAATCAAACAAATACTATTATGAAAAATGAGCATCTGATAGAATTCAGACTAAAAGTAATTCTAAAGAAGAAAACGAAATAAGAACAAGTTTTGAAAGTAAAGGCAATTGAAGTCAAAAGTAAGGAAGATGTGGCACCCCAGTTTTAAATATAATCCATGGATCTTTTTTTAATTCAATTACTTAAAAGAATAGGATTGGCAAGAAAAGAATGAAATGATAGCGATAGGGTCCTCTAATGAAGCCTTAAAGGAACAAATGACAAAAGAGGAAGAGATTCTTGAGATCTTGGAATGGCCAATGTAATATTCCATAAAAGCATTATCAGCAAGGCGAGTAGTAAACCAATTTTATATGGCAGTACTTTATGGAAGACCATCAGATAGAGAATGAAATGATGAAAAATGGAAGTCATTATTCTGAAAAGCAACCAAGGTCCAGAGGTATGGGATATTAGAAACATCACTAGCTATAGAAATGACAATTGAGCAGGAACAGGGAGAAATCACATTCTCTTGAGAAGTTTTGATTGGATTGATTCTCCCAAACCTTGATCTGCTTGTAATCAGCCTAAACATAACCAAAATTATAGTATGGAGAGTTTTAGTGGACAAAGAAAGTAGTGCAAACATCTTTTTCTATGTGCTTTTATGGGGGGGATGAAATTAAATGAGAAAGATATCAGAGGGATGTACCACTGAATTGATAACATTCGGAGAGTGAAAGGTTCAAGTCAGATAGATGATTATACTTCTTATTATAACTGTTGGAAAATGAATTGAGGTAGACTACTTGGTGGTCAATATATCAACAACTTATAATGTTGTCGCATTATGTTATTGGATACATTATATGGAAGTAATGCCATCCACCTTGCATCAAGTTGTCAAATGTATTTGAACAACGGAAAGAGGAACAGTGGATATTAAGGAATAACAAACATAAGCTAGACAGTTTTATTCCAATTCCCTAAAACTTTTAAAAACTATAAAAGAAAAAAAGACTTAAGAATGAAAAGAAGGATAAGCTGAAACGATAACCCTACCTCTCAGTATAAATGAATCAAATGGACAACGAAATTTACCTCTAGCAGAGGCTGAAGTAAGTCACGAATAACAAATATTAGACCGATGACCAAAAAGGACTTCCTCAAGAGCAAGGTTATGTGTCACATAGTATTATAAGAACTATGAAAGTGATGCTAGACCTAAGTGTCACTGATAAGAAGGTAATACTATCTATCTGTAAAGAAAAAAGGAAATGGTAGAGCTACTTAAAAAAAACCAGAATGTATTTTCTTGGACTCGTAAGGATATTGTATGAATTGAACCAGAGGTGATAAACCACAAGCTTAGCATTTGGAAGGACTATATTCTGGTTCGGCAAAGGTAAAGAAGATTTGCACTGGAATGGAACAAAATCATTAGTGATAAAGTGGAACGACTACTGAAAGTAGGGTTTATCTAGAAAGTGCATTACTCAAATTGGTTTTCCAATGTCATAGTAGTGGCAAAGAAAAATAGGAAATGACAGGTTTGTGTTGATTATACAAATCCCAATAAACCAACCTTAAAGGATTCTTTCTCACTTCCAAAAATTGATCAAATAATAAATGTTGCGACAAGATATGAGAGACTATCTTTTCTAGATGCTTACTGTGACTACAATCAGATCAAGTCATTTTAAAGGATAAAGAGAAAACAAGCTTTGTGATAGAAAGATGAACTTATTGTTACATGGTAATGCCATTTGGCTAAAAAAATGTAGGAGCCACTTTTTAAAGGTTAGTTCATAGGATGTTTAGGAAGCCAATAAAGCCTACATAGATGACACTATTGTCAAGAGTAAGAAAGCACAAAACTATCTTTTAAATTTGCATAAGGTGTTCGATGTCTTTAAGAACTGCAAGATGAGATTAAATCATGCTAGATGTACTTTTAGCATTTTATCAGAAACGTTCTTAGGTAATATAGTTAGCACAATAGAATCGAGGCATAATCCTACATAAGTCAAGCCTTGAAAAATATTACAATTCCCAGAACACTCAAAGAACTTTAGTTCTTAATAGAAAGAATAGTAGCCTTGAGCAGATTCATTTTCAAAATGTTAGACAATTGTAGGCCTTCCGTCCAAGCCATTAAAGCTTTTAAAAGACACTATTGGTTTTCTAGTATATTTGGGGTGAATTTGAAATTTTACTTAAATTTGTGCAATTTTATATAAATTGGGAGCATATTTATTTAGAAAATGATGAGGGTCATGTTGTTTCTTGAGGATTTTTGGGTTGATGACTTTATTATTTTGGTTCAAGTAAAATTTTAAAGATTTTTAGTTTAAACGAAGCCATTCAATGAAAATTTAGTGTTACAGCTTATTAGAAATTCTGATTTTATGTAACCTTTGGTCTTTTTACTATTTACCTATGTTTTCTTGACAATATCGACAAACCTTATTTTTGCATTCTTTGGCCATGATTTTTGTATCAATATACTTGCACTCACAATGTTTGTTTTTAGTTTCTCTATCAACGTATTTGCACTCACAGTAGTTAACTCTCTCGACGCGTTGATCACTATCTAACAACATTATCACTCTTTGATAATCTTATCACTCTCTGACTATAATATCCAATCCTTATTAGTAGTATTGGCGCCTAAATTTCGGTATAGAGTAATGAAGACACTGTAGGGTTACTCGATTTTAACCATATTAAAAATATTTTTTTTATGGTGTGCGTGAGAGATATTAGACCTAATTTGGTAATTTTACACTCGATTGGAGCATCGGATGACCCTAGAATATTTTTGAAAATTTTCTCTATTAGCTTGGAAAAGGAAATTCTAATTTACTACGTGAATTTCTATTTAAGGGTTATGTATGGAATAAGGCTTTGTTGAGAAACATAATCCATATATTAGAGAATGGACCAATTAGAAACAATCTCATGGATTGCAAAGTTAGTTCCTTGGACTATTCTAACTAGATAGTTACAAATGAACTAATTACATACTTAGTTTTCAACTAATGGTAAATTAGTAATTTAGAGTAAGTTGGGGGGGCAAAATGGTTAATTAATGGATAACTATATATATGTTGGAAGTGTGTAAATTTTTCAAGAGAACAAAAAGCAAATATTTAGAGTAACAGAGAGAAAAATTTGTGCAAGGGTTGGAGGTGCTGCTACAATGAAATTTCAATTTTTTTCCATGATTTTTCATGCTTAATAAAGCCAAAATAAGGTTACATACCAATTCCTAAGCTCAATTGAAGCCTCCATTAGTGAAAATTCAAGAAAGAGAGGTAAGAAAAATATTGTTTTATGAGATTGATAAGTAAACTTTCAAAATTGCTTCAATTGATGTTTTTATGTGTATTCTTGGTTTAGATTAAGTTGAATTCTAGTGTGGAGCTTGAAGGAGTCATCAATTTGAAGAAATTGGCAAGGTAAGAATTAGAGTTTTGGGTGATTTGAATGTAGAGACATCAATTGGTTGTAATTATGGCATTATAATGAAATTGGCTTGATTTTAGTGTAATTAGAACAAGAAATTGAGAAAAGAAATATGTTAGAACCTATGGTGAAATTCTGCCACTTTAGGGAAGTTAAGGATTGAGTGGTGTTTTGATTGAGTTTTTGTGTGTAAATGGTGCCTTATATATATTGAATGTATATGATTAGTGGAAAAAACAAAAATGAAGAAAATGGGACCTAATTGTTCATTTTGAAAAGATGAAGGGCAATTATGTCCAACCAAGTTATAAGGCGTTTAATAATTTTTAGGGCGTCGGATGGTGAGTTAGATTAGATTAATGACTCCGTAAATAAAAATCAAAAGGTAGTATGCATCCGGGCTTTGTATGCCGATTAGGACATTTAGTAGTTAAATGAGATTCTAGCATTCGATTTTGATCTAAATGTCATTCATGGCGTGTAGGTGAAGAAAACTGAGAGCAGTAACGGAAGCAGAAATCTGGAGTGAATTTGAGCGCGGAGCGGTTGTGAGTGAAAATTTTCTATTTCTCTTATATTTCGTTTATTATGTTTCTGCATAATGAAAATGTATGTTTTATGAGCTTTCAATGCATAAACATGATTTATGATTTTGATATATATTTATAGATATGCTTTTATATGTTCGATTTATGAAACAGTTTTAAAATTACTGCATCTGTTTTAAAGGCCATTGGTACCCTCAGATTATAGTGGTGGTGATTATATTAGACCCGACCAGTATATCTCATGCACATGGGCAGGTTATGGAGGTGTGTCACTAATTCTGGAAAGTCGGGATGTCGAGTCATGTGAGTTGCTCTATGTGTACGGGGTATTGTCTCGCTATATGTATGCGATGTAGGATTTCGCTGCATAGCCAGTGGGATGTCTTGAGATGTCACTGTGGGTGCTGCTAGTTGAGGTGCCTCGTGACCTACTCATGTGTGCGGTGCTAGTTGAATACCGTGCTACTCATGTGTGCGTGAATATAGAGTTTTAGAGTTACCATTGGTACAGTTTAGAAAGAAAATGGCCGAGCGAGGACTTTACTAGTTTTCGATCTATTGATAGCATTTATGCATTTTTATGCACATGACAGTTATTGTGTTATACAGATTTTAGATATTATTTTCCAAAGATGTAGATAAAATTCGCTCGGCAAGATTTCATCAGTATATAATGTTAAAAATCATTTTACAGCTTTACATCAGTTTTAGAAGCATGATTTATGCATATACTTAGAATTTACTATCTATGCACTCACTGAGCTCCTTTAGCTCACTCGTTTTATGTTTTATGTTTTTTAAACCCCATTCCCAGGTACAGGTTTCTGTATGTAAGCTACTGATTATCCTATTGCTGAGTAGTGGGCCAAATCTGAAGATCATTTTTGTATATGTAAATGTGATAAATAGCACAATTTGATTTCTGTATAGTAATTGTTGGCATGTATATTTGTATGTATGTTTTGAACTAACAAGAAGAGATTTCGATATTATGATGATCGTTTTTACTTTTATGAGTATGCTCATTTTATGATTTAAATGAAATTATTGAGTTGTGTTGAAATTGGTTTGGAAAGGACCGGAGGTCTTATTTGGTAATATTAAGAAGTGTTTGAAATAGAAGTGCAATTTCTTTATAGGTTTTGTATGAATTTTCAGGAAAAAAAACAGGAAAAACTCTGCCCATTTTTCTTTTTAAAATTAAGATGTCGTTTTTATGTATATTACAAGATTTTCTTAGTAATAGCAAAAACTAAACAGGGATTTATCTCGCGGAATTTCTTAACTTACCTAATTATATTCTGAGAAACTTCCGTCAAAGTGTCCGGCAAAACTGCTGAGACCTACAGTAGAGAATCTCGAGGTAGGTCCTATCACTGATAATGTTGTCTCCCTTCAACAATGGGTGTCTTCTCTAATAACAATTGTCTCTCACATATACCATTATAAATTTATTTATTTAATTATTCAATTATTTTCCTTCTAATTTACTTTTTGGTTCATTTGCAAACTCAAGTTGTTTTCTATCTTTAGTTTAATAAAAAATGTTAAAGTTAGTATTAAAGTAGGATTTTTTTATTTAAGCCATTGTCAAATTAGAATATTTTTTGTTTTGTCAACTTTTATATAACATCAGTAATTTTTAAGTATTGTCTTTTTCACATAAATTAAGAATTTAATGTTTATATAAATACTACTTTTTGTAATTATTATTTAAAGTATAAATGTAAAGACTCTAGTATCTCTAACAAATATTACAAATTGGTTTATAATCAATCATTTAAATGATATAAAAAAAAATTTAATTTTTTGAATGAAAAGAAAAGTTGTGAACTTTTTAAATAGGATTTTAAAAAGTAGAGTTTTTAAAGTATAATTTTTTTTTTAAAAAAATTATTAATCGTTTGGTTGTTAATTTTAAAAATAAAAAGCTCTTTTGAGTTATTAGATTATTTCATCGTTTAGTTACACATTATTATAAATATTTTTTTGTTATTAAATTAACAAAAAGGACACTAATAAAACTTACACTTATCAAATTTAAAATAATTCAATATAAATTAAAAGATCCACTAAGAATATGATTAATTGTATTTATAAATACACTCATTTGTACTACTTAATATGACAAAAATCTATTGAAAGAATAAATATGAAAAAAAATTAAACTAATAAATAAAATAGATAATATAATAATAAAATTGACTTTTTTATTTTCTCTGAACTAATCATATCTTTATATCTTAAAGAGTATGAGTGAATTTGGATAATCAGTTTACACATAATTGTTTATGTTCACTTCACTCAAATTTCAATGGGATAAAATACTACCATGCACTATTGTTCTCCTTAATTTCTTTTCTTATTTCATAAGCAAAATGAAGTAGTAAATGTCTTGTATAAATTCCAGTTATTATTTTTTAAGGATTGAAGTTTATATTATAATTTAAAATTTGACATAATGTTATTTTACAAAATTATGGTTTATTATTGAAATCAATCGTAATTTAGAACAAAAGTAAACTAGAAAAATATGAAAAACGTTTTGTTTTCTAACTATAATTAAATTTTGGAATTAAAATTCACTCACCCTACTATGAGGATTAGGTTTAGATTGAATAAGAATTTATTTATTTTATTAAATATTACACTATAAAAATAAGAAAATATTATTAAGATATATTTAATATTACATGAAATTTGAGCTTATGTCAGTAGAGGTAAAATATATTTTTTTAATTTTTAAAACTTATTGTTTGCAACTATATAACATATAAAAATTTTAAAAAATAAAATAAAGATATTATCATGAATACCCTTGAACTGTGGTATAATAGCATCGATACCCCAAACTTTAAGAAATAAGCAGTAATGCCCGACCGTTAAACAATCTTCTGTTAAAATTAATTAAAAAATGTGTAAAATTAGCATTTCATTATTATTTGATTTAAATAGTCTTTATCCCTTACCAAACACTTTTTTTATCCTTATAATTAAACAACGCATAATAAATAATAAAAAAATTATTTTTTAAAAAATAAAAAAAATTGGCCAAAAGTGGCTGCTTTTAGCCGCATTTTGCGGCGGCGGCTAAATGTGGTTACTGTTTTGGCCATTTTTTTATTTTTTATTTAAATTTGAATTTTAATATAATAACTATATTATTAAAAAAATTAAGAAATAAAAAAATATTATTAATTTATTATTAAAATTTGAAATTATTATGAGAAATCGTGCTTTTTAATTTGTTGTGTAATATCATTTCATTATTTTTTAATTTATAAAATTAATTTAGTCATTTCACACCATTTTATTAAAATTAATAAAATATTCTTTAACAATTAGACATTATACTTATTTTGTACTATTAAACAAAAATTTAAAGATATCCATAATAATATCCCAATAAAAAAACTCTCTTGATTGGTAAAGAAATCATACCGAACAAAAAAATAAATCATACCAAACATGCTCTTAAAGTCTTAACTGAGCAAATTCGCTCGGCGCGACAGAAAACGGGCATATGGGCTTGACTCTGTGGGCCTGGTTCGCCCACTTGACATGTGCAATTCTAAACCCAAAAACCAGTGCATGATAATCCTATTCCACATCCAAACAGACCTATTTATTTCATATTCCAAAAATGCCCTTCCTTTTCACTCAAAATTTCCGATACTTTCTTGCTTCTCAAGACGCTGCTACTACTATAATCTCTCAAAACTGGAACCTCAGCTCTCACGTCAAATCAAATCAAACACAGAGACAGATCCGACAACAACAGATCGGCAAAGCAATGGAGTGTGTCTTCGGTCTAGTTGGCAACGGCTTCGCAATCTTAGTGGCCGACACGTCGGCCGTGCACAGCATACTTGTCCATAAATCTAACGAGGACAAGATCATGGTCCTCGACTCTCACAAACTCATCGCCGCCAGCGGCGAGCCCGGCGACAGGTAAATTTACATCGTATTTACGTATTTATTTGTTTATTTATTTAATTGATTTTAATTCTTTTTAATACAGAGTTCAGTTTACGGAGTTTATACAGAAGAACGTGTCGTTGTATCAATTTCGCAATGGAATTCCGTTGACGACAGCGGCCGCCGCGAACTTTACGCGCGGAGAGCTGGCTACTGCTTTGAGAAAGGTATTTTTAACTTATTTTTCAGTATTAGGGTTTTAATGAAGTTGTAGATGATCAAATTTTAAAGCGAAGTTTAGAAGAGAAACTGGTAAGAACATGCATTTAGTAAGTTATGTTATTTATGATTAAATAATCGAGTAAAGTAAGAAGAATGTTGACGAATCTATAAGGCATTTGATGCACTTTACGGTTAACTTGGTGACTTTGTATTGGAATAAGTTGGCTGGCTTTAAAGGGTTTATGTATTTTTAGCCTAAAATTGGGTTAGGTGTATTAGACTGATGGAGTCTCGAGCTTTATGTCATTCAAGGCTACACATGGTTGTTTTGAGCAATAATTATTGTTTTTCCTTGCATGAGCATTGAAGATCTGTTGTGTATATAAGGGGAATGCTTGTCTGAATTTGTGAAGTATTCGCAATAACAAAATACTTATTCAGTGTTGTTATGCGTACTGGTTTGGTTATTTAATGAAGCAGGTGTGTCTTTTCAATTGGTATTTTCTGTTATGCTTTTGCCTAGTATGTTTTGGAAAGTGCAAGCAAACCGCAGTGGGTAGCCTGCCATTGCTGGCAAAGCATTTTCACCATGGAGTATTCTAAGGGGTCATATGATGAGTTACATTCATGGCCATTGCAAATTGTTACTTGCAAGTGATTGTGTGGTATAAGTAAGCTTGCCTTTACTCTATGATGGAGATATTGAACTTGTGACTCTAATGCATGTTTTTGTAACTTGGGCTGGATTTGGGAAATTGGAGGGAGATGTTTTGCTATTAGATGAAAATACACTTGTGTATGTTTTATCTTGCACTGCTAGAAAAGTCTTGGTGAGGCCAATTCTTTCCTATAACTTAAATTTCTTTCATCTGCTGTGTCCTAGAGTCATTGGAGAGTGTTCTCAAGTAAATTTGAGTTACTTTCTCTTTACCTGTGCTTCTTCCTCTTATGTTATTTGAGGAGATTTGCCTTTTCTCTTCTCTTTTAAGTTTGCTTTCCTTTCGGAAATGAGGTTAATTTTCTATTTTTCATTTGGAAAAGAGACAAAATACGACTTTGATGGTTGAGATCACAGTTATTATGAGATGTTGATGATGGAGTCAATTTCTTGGTTTGATGGACTCCAGATGGTGACCTTTGTATGGAATATGCTACAAGTTTCTTTCTATCTTTTGACACATTTTGGAATTTGATCCCTAATTATTGAAAGAAATTTTTTTAATAAGTGTGTGGTGTGATACAAGTCACACAAGCACCATACTTGATTTCTTCTTGTCCACCAATGTTGTATTGGAAATGTCAGCTAAAACTTGACATACTTAAAAGGTGAAGAGTACTCGAGCTGCTGATAATGGTGAAGGCATCCAAGTCAGAGAAAATAAAGTAACTTTAGAAGAGCGAGCACAAGTATGTATTATCACAGCATATCAGCATGTGATATAGACAATGTTGTGTGCCTTTTTAGGCTTTATAAACAAACTTAAATCCCTTTAGTTATGGCTCCATTGATTACTAAAGGCCTTTTTAAGTAATATAGGTTTAAGAGTTTCTTGTATACACCAAATACACATGGAGAGAGAGAGAGAGAGAAAATGTAGAGCTTTTAAGGTTTGGGTTATGTCCTATTATCTGTACACACACACAAATGGTGTTGGAAATGCCAACTTTGAGAATCCGGACATGAAGACATGTCCATGCATGTGTTAATACAATTATGATACTGAACATATGAAATAAAAGTAATGATTGTCTGTCAGCTGTTTGCCTGTGGAAAAACATTTTTTTTTTTCTAGACTTTTTCTTTTTGATATCTATAGAGGAAGAATAATGAAGGTAGAACAATTATCAAGTTCATAGTGTATAGCATCCTCAAGTTGTTACTTAATATTATAGGCAAATTAAACTGTATATTTTTGGATAATTGCCTTGGGCTTGAGCATCTTTGCCACCAAGCTGGCAACATATGATATTGTAAATAGGAGAAGTATTATCTATCATTCACTACGTTTGTTCAACCATATGCTCACTTGGCTTGACTTTATGCTCTATTTCATATACTTACAACTGCAAAAATTTTAAATCCTATATCCTCTTTAGCTAGTAGCTGGTCCTGTTTTGAAAATTTAAGTTGGCTAATTGTAGTATTTGGTCTTCCAGAACCCATACATGGTTAACATCCTTATGGCTGGCTATGACAACGAGACAGGACCATCGCTTTACTACATTGACTACATTGCTACCCTTCACAAGGTTGATAAAGCATCATTTGGTTATGGGTCGTATTTTTCGCTGTCCATGATGGATAGGCACTACCACAGTGGCATGTCAGTTGAAGAAGCTATAGATTTGGTTGACAAGTGCATAAAGGAGATCCGATCCAGGCTGGTTGTGGCACCCCCAAACTTTTTGATCAAGATTGTCGATAAGGATGGAGCAAGGGAGTATGCCTGGCGTGAATCTGTCAAGGATACGCCTGCTGCTTCAGCATGAGGTCTTCTTGAGTTGGACTCAGTTCTATTTTCTGATCTGTAATATGGGATGGTATGGTAGAATTTCAAATCTTTACTTCCTGAAAACTAGTTTCTAATTCTTGAAAGGTATGCTCTACTTCTTTGAACTGCATATGTTTTAGAATAGTTAATGTTTGGAATATTTTAATGCAAAGCCTGCTGAAGCGAACTTGCAAGTCCTGTCTGTCATTAGAGTCTGGAAATGAATTTAAAGTTCACCATGCTGTGATTGTTTTCTCCTTATATTTTTTTTCAGTTGTCTGAATTCTTAAGAAGACTCAATTCATTATTCAACCAAAATAATCTGGCGTTATTTCGACGAGGTCTCCCATTTCCTTTTCCTTTTTTTTAATACATTTATCACATTATAAATTTCAAATCTTAAGTATTTATCACATTATAAACTTCAAAGAATTACAATAATTTTCAACTCAAATCTGTCAAATAATGAAAATTAAGCTTTTTGACCTTTACCCATATTCGAATGCTTGACCTAGATTAGAGGGTACACAGATATAAACTGTGCTGTTAAATTAGAGGGTGCACAAGTATAAGCTATGCCGTTAGGACAAATGTACGAGTGCATTCATTTTATTTATTATTTTATGACATTGATAGTGAAATAACAAATTCGGTTCAATGAAGATAACTCAAATATGGATGATATTATTTGAAGAAAAAATCAATAGGAATGAATGGACCACGTTTTCTAGTTTTTAGTGGGTTCGGAGGCCCACGTTTGTCAGGGAATATGGGAACTGCATTTGCACGATGATGATCGCGTCTTTCGCAATGAACTGAACTAGTTAACGTAAGCGGGCAAGGCCGTGTTTTTTTTTTTTTTTTCAGACCTCGTCAAAAAATATATTATAAATTTTTTATTATTGGACAAGCTCATGTCTTTTTGTTCGAGGAATCAAACATATTTACAAAATAACTTTTTCTAAATTATCAAATTTCAAAAATATGTTAACAACAATTGGCTGCAATTTTGACTTTTACGTTTCATGATTATATGATGAAAATTATTCGTTAGATACAAAGATAAATTTTTAATTTTTAATTTTTTTTTTAAAAGAAGAAAATTATCGGTTGTTTAAACTGAACCATCTAAGAGAGAGGCCCATGATAATTAACATGCATGGCACAGGCGGGACCTTGGCTTGGGTCTGCTCTGCTGCGCCTATGTAACGTATACAGGTCACTGCACAATGACGATAGTGAGTGAGACAGGAGCAATGGAATCGTGCCACGTCACTTACCTTTCCCTTGATATTAGTATTAGTATTTCACTTCTTACAACTTTGAAGCTTTAGCTATAGTGCTCCACCTACAAGGCATGCCATTTTTGTGAAATGCTATATTCGATTCGGATTATTTTATAATATTGAAAAGGTTTTTATGATATTAATATTAAAATTATTTGTATTTATTAGATTAATAGTTAAACACCATCGTGTTTAATTTACTAATTGAATCCAATTATTCATATTATTTTTAATATTTTAGAATGACCAATTGGATTGTTGGTACACTTACTACAAACGACTCACATGTTAACGCCAGATAAACTAACAAGGCTCTTTACTTCACATTTTCTCTTCACTAGGGGTCTTTTTCTCTCAATCTGAATCCAACCCTTCAATTAGTTGTTTCCATTTATATTGCTAAGTTTACTCGTCTACATATACTTGTATATACACACATACGTATATGTTTTATTTGGCAATTCATTTGTTTGATGAGATATGTTGACAATAATAATAGTGGCTTAGCATTTGCTTTGGTTTTTGACCGCTTGATCTTAAATTTGATTGTTAGTTATTATGGAAATTTTTGTTTTTGGGTTTACTCTGAATCATAGTTTGTAAATAAAGTGTTTCTCATTGTCTCTGGGTTTAGTGAATACGTTTTTGCTGCAATGTAGTGATAGTTCTTTTCTTTTTTTACTTGTGTGTGAGAGAAAGAGCACTTAGATGTTTCTAATGTACATTCTTCAGTTTGGTGGTTGTGGATGTTCAGCATATTGATTGTTTGTTGTTGAAACTCGCAGATTTGGTATGGGTACTGTTGGTGACACCTGGGATGATGAATGCTATGTCATTGGGGAAAAAAGAGAAATTGGTTTTATTGATTTTGAGGATTATAAATCTGATTGCAGTTACAACCCATGTGAAGAGGGTCCTATAGAGATTTCCTTTCCATTCCCTTTTGTAGATGGGAAGCCTCGATCTGTATGTGCTGCGGAAACTGCTGTAGATTCCATCACCTTAAGAAACACCACCCGTGAACCCGTAGATCTTTGGACCAAAATATATGCCTCAACTCCTGAGGATACTTTCACACTCTCTTTGATGAAACCTCCATCAGCAGACTCAGATGCAAATACTGGCCATGGCTTTAAAGAGTCTTTTGTGTTGGAGGACAGAATGCTTCAACCTGGTGCGAACTTAACAATTTGGTTGTCTTGCAAACCAAAGGGAATTGGACTGCACACTTCAGTTGTGATATTTGATGTGGACGGAGATAGGATAGAACGTGTGGCATTTCTGTTGGCTGAAGACAGTATATCAGAGTCTTTGGCCTCAAAAAAGCCATATTCAAGGAGTGCAAGGAAAAAGCAATTTGCTGTGGATCAGTACGTTATGGGTTCGCGTCCTGCAAAGTTGACAGGCCAAGTTTTTTATAAAAACAGGCTTCCTAGATATGACATTCCTAAGGATATTAGAGAATTGATTGAGAGCAATCAGATCCCAGATGCTATTACAGGTGGTCTAACACCAAAGAATTACACTTGTTTTTTCAAAACATTGTTGATCATGGAAGAAATACAACTGGAGGTAACTCTTTGATTGTCAAATATGAACAATATCAATGGTGATATAAAATCTGTGTTTGATTTTTGTTTAAATTGGTGATTTGTCATTCCAGAATGACATGAGGGCTTATAACATGGAGAATGTTACTATGAGGAGGAAGGGACAATTTTTGTGCCTTGAGGTCCCAGGGCTTGCTGAGAGAAGGCCCTTGCTTGTCCATGGAGACTATATTTTTGCAAAGCTTTCCCATGAAGATGCAGGAGAGGGGACATATCCTTATCAGGTTCATTCTTACTTACACAAACCACCAGTTGTTTAGTTGAGCATTTCCACCACAGAGTCTAATTAGGAAAGAAATAATACATCATTAAAGTTGCTACAATATTCACTCTGATATGAACCATCCTCTGCCTACACAATTATATTTAATAATACATGAACTTTGTTCTTAATACTTGGTCCTAATCATTCACAGTATCTGTCTACACAATTATATTTAAACATTCTGTATGATTGTTTGCATATGTTACCTTCTCTTCATCGAACACCATAGATTCTAGTTTCCAAGAGCAAAATATCAGTTATCGTTATTATAAACTTCAAATTGCCTCAGGAACTCATTTCTTTTATTTATGATATAAGAAGATGTGTTTCATGTTTGCCAGGGTCCGTAACGCCAAAAATTGAGTAGCGCCAACGATTCATTTGCTGTTAACATAAAAAAATAAAGATGTTTTAATTTTTGGATTTATGATGCATTCTTTTTGTCCCATTTTACCTGTTGGTTCACATGATTAATATGAGATTCTGTTATCTATTCTTTATTTCCCTTTTCACTTAAATTTGTTAATTACATGTTCAGTGTTTATAACCTTCAACTTTTTTAACAGTTGCATTGTTCCTCAGGGTTTCATCCACCGTGTTGAGGCTGATGAGGTGTATTTGAAGTTTGCCCAAGATTTTCACTTAGGCCATAGAGATGTGAATCTTTATAATGTACAGTTCACATATAATCGAGTCAACATGAGAAGGTTATATCAAGCCATTGATGCTGCAGAGAGGCTAGACACAGAGCTCCTTTTTCCATCAGAATCCTCTGAAATGAGGCAGGTTGAATCGACTTTGTTGGTACCTATTTCCTGTTATATTAATGAGGAGCAGATGTGTTCGATTGAGAAGATCCTTGGCTTGAAAGGAGCACCCCCTTATCTGATTCATGGACCTCCAGGTACAGGGAAGACTATGACACTAGTGGAAGCAATACTTCAGCTCTACACAACTCGAGAAGACACTTGGCTTCTGATCTGTGCACCTTCAAATAGTGCAGCAGATCACATACTAGAGAAACTCCTGTGTGAGAAGGCTGTTGAAATTCGGGAGCATGAGATATTCAGGCTCAATGCAACTTCTCGTCCATTTGAGGATGTCAAGCATGACCATATTCGCTTTTGCTTTTTTGAAGAACAAGTCTTCAAGTGTCCTCCACTTGGTGCTCTCACTCGCTATAGGATCATCATATCAACTTATATGAGTGCCTCTCTTCTTTATGCTGAAGGTGTTGACTGTGGCCACTTCTCTCATATATTCTTGGATGAGGCCGGCCAAGCTTCTGAGCCAGAAAGCTTGGTCCCTATTTCCTTCGTCTGCAAAAAAGAGACCGTTGTTGTTCTTGCTGGGGACCCGATGCAATTAGGTCCAGTAATATACTCAAAAAAGGCAGAGAGTAATGGATTGGGGAAATCGTACTTGGAAAGGCTGTTCGCATGTGAATGCTATTATTATGGGAATGAAAATTATATAACAAAATTGGTTAGAAACTACCGATCTCACCCAGAAATTTTGTATCTCCCTTCAAAGCTGTTTTATGAAGAAGAATTGATCGCATGTAAAGACAACAATGATTCCTTCATGACTTCGGTAAACTTTCTTCCTAACAAGGACTTCCCCGTTCTTTTCTTTGGTATTCAAGGCTGTGATGAGAGAGAAGGCAATAATCCTTCATGGTTCAATCGATTTGAAGTAAGCAAGGTTGTAGAGGTCATAAGGAGATTGATGGCCAGTGCATATCTGAGTGAGGAAGATATTGGGGTCATAACACCTTACCGACAGCAGGTACTGAAACTAAAGAAAGCCTTTGAAAGGTTGGATGTGCCTGATATAAAGGTTGGCAGTGTTGAACAATTCCAAGGACAAGAAAGGCAAGTTATTATTATATCTACTGTGCGATCAACTGTCAAACACAAAGAGTTTGACAGAAAACACTGTTTAGGATTTCTGAGCAATCCAAGAAGGTTTAATGTGGCTGTCACCCGTGCAATATCTTTGCTTGTCATTGTTGGGAATCCGCACATTGTTAACAAGGTATTGCTTTCTGCTTACAATTTGATGTTAACTCAAGTAAATTGAAAAAAAAAAGAAAAAAAGAAAAGAGAACATTGATAATGGTAGTGATAATCTTGAAAGATTGCATCTAAATCTGATAAAATCTCAACTTCCAGGCACATGCATAATTATGTTGTAAGATATACACTGTTCATGAGTGGCAATGTAGTCGAAAGTTTTCTTATGCAGCATGTATATTTCCATTTTCCCCCTTCTAGCTTTCACAAATTCATTAGAGGCCAGTTAAATTCTCAGGGGGACAATGTCTGCCTAGTTGTACTTGGTTTTCCATTGCACCTCTGCTAGAATCTAGAGGCTTTAGCAATCACCCAATTTGCTTCACACAGTAAGATTTTATAGTATATTCAATAGCTCCTGTGTGATTGCAAGAGGCATACATGGTTTTCGAGTTGAGAGCTCAAAAGAAGAGAGACAGAGAGAAAAAGAAATCCAAAATGAAAGGGGAAAAGAGGAGTTATGACAAGCATTATGGGGCTTTTCATCTACTGTTTTACTAGACATTTCAGTATGAGTTTTCCAAGTGTTTGCATGTATTTTTGGGACAGATATTTTTATTTATTCATCATGCAGTGAAAATTTATATAGTATGTGGATCAACTTGTTTCTATATGACATTGTGATCACAAGTGTATTATTTATATGATATATCTCTTCTATCAATTAATGGCAGCCTTGTTTTTGATCACTTACGGTAGTCCTTGGATTTTTCTAGCATTTCCTACCTTCTTAAACTTGAAAATAACTCTTGTGCCCTTTACTCCAGTGCCACTGCAAGCTATCCTTGTTTATTAAAAAGAACCCAAATTTTATAGAAATCCATACCAAAAAAAAAGAAAGTAAGAAAAAAACATCGTTGAATGGGATTTACACAACAGAAATTCGAGGGAATAGATGACTGAGAGTGGTTAAGAGAACGGTTGTGCGTGATACAGTTAGGTTATGGATAAAGACCAAAAGTGTTGGATACTGTTCTTTACATCACTAATGATAAGTTGTTCACCTTTGGCAGGACACATACTGGAATAAGCTTTTATGGCATTGCTCAGACAACAATTCTTATCAGGGTTGTGCTCTCCCTGAAAGGCAGGAGGTTGATGATGAAGAACCTACACAGGTTGATTGCTTCAACCATGAAGAAGAAATTTCACAAAATTTTCAACAAGTTGAATGGAATCAAGAGCCGTTTCAAGCAGAAATTCCTGAACCCGTTAAAGATGAAGATGAGTGGTCCGACGGCTGGCGTTAAAATTTACTCAGCATCTGTGAATCGAAGCAACAGGGAAGTGTGTTTTGTTTTGAACCTTGTCGTTCAATTCCATGGAAAAGGTGCTATATATCCATATACGTTAGAGAATCCTTCTGGACAGAGGATGGGGTATATCAGAGAATGAATTTGGGAGGGCATATAGTAACTGTGTTGGAGTTATATGCCATTAGTAATGTTTGGTCAATATTTCAATGCCGGATAGAGAATTAAGAAGTTCACTTATATTTGAATCGAACAATTCAGCATGTAATGATTACTGCAATATTCGAATATCAAAACTGGCGGTTCATATGCTATTGCTTTACCTGGATTAGAATGATTTGCTTACAAAACAGGTTGTGGCAATATGGGGCACATGCTATACGAAACTTGAAATGGAAATTTCTTCGGCAAATTGAAACACTAATTTTCTTTATTTATTTTTATAGGAAAACTAATGCTCTTATTTACCGAGTACAAAATGTGGTAAGATCTAAATGGAGTAGAATATACATGATGAGTGTAGTTGCACTGCATACGCAAGAAAGCAAGAGTGATGCAAGAGTGAATATCAGAATTCCTAGTCGCAGCTAACTACTGCTGTTGGACTTGGAAACCTGTTTTGTTGGGAAAGAATCACTGGCTGGTGGCAATGGTGAGCTCGGTACTCTGGGTGATCTCACACCATGTGCTGCTGGCGTGCTTGACGCGGGAGGTGAATTAGTAGCGCAGTGAGGTGGCATGGCATGCTCACTGAAGGAGCTGATACATTAACAGGTCCTGCAGAATTTGTGATGTTCATTAACTGATCAAAGTAACATTTTAATTGCTGACGATTTTCTGTCATGTGTTAAGTTTCTATCATGCATTTGAGAGTTGGTATTAAAATGTTTACTACCAATTGGTGTTTTACAATAATAATGCAGTTACAGGAATTGCTAAGATGTGTTTTCTCGAGGGGCTAATCAATTTGTCTAACTGGTGAATGTGATTTGTGAATAATAAAATGACAACTATAATATATAAGAAAAGATCATAGTACTTGCTTACCAGAATCCGAAGGTTTTGAAATCCCTGAACCTGTACTGCTGCGGAGAGGAGGCAATGCTGGCGTCCCTGATGCATAAATTATACAAATACAGAAATTTATTACTTGCTTAACCTTTTTTTGAAAAAAAAAAATCATACGGTATATCCTAGTTCAATAAGAAAATGTATAATTGCGAGTTCTCTATCAGAAGGATTTGAATCTATGGACCCCATTAGCACATCCACTAATCACTTTTTCAAAAGAACATCCTCAAATGTCAGACTGCTTAAGCCAGAACATGATCTCTAAACAGAACACTTAGAGCCAGATTTGACGAAGAAGCTTCGTGAAAGATTCAAAAAATCGATACCTGATGAGCAAATCGATTCCAGAGAACCATCCGTGTTTACAAACAGAGGACAGAGAAACGAATCTCGTTTTGTTCAGCGGAAAGCCTAAGATAAGCGGCTGCCGGAGGAGGTAACAGAGGCACTCACCGTCGCCGGACTCAAAAGCCGAGGAGACCGCGTCGCAGCACTGAGCTGTCGGCCTCTTGGTCAAATTGTTTGGCGGCAGCGACACGTACGACAGGCAAGGTGAGAAGGATACCAGCTCAGTGGTGCAGCCTGATGGCGGAGGCGACAGTGTTGGTGATGGCTATGGTGACGTGGCGAGCAGTAAATTGAAGGCGAGGAGAAGGAGGACGACGACGACGGTCACTGCTCAGTTGTTAGATGTTAATTTGCCAGGGCTTGGCCTTTTGGCGGTTTAACATTTTTATACATAGAGGCGAGTGTTGGCGCCACTCTATTTACTTGAAATATGTTATTTTACCGATTTGCCCTTTTATTTTTTGGTGAATTACATTTATTGATTTAAAGGGAGAAAATTGTTTTCCTCTCTCCGGATTATACGTTTTATTTATTTTTTAAATGAAACTTTCATTAGAAACTTTGTTCTTAGTTCTTTAATTCTTTTTAATATATTGGTAGTATAATTGTTTTTAAATATTAGTAGTACCATTAATAAGAGTTCTCAAGATTATTTGAAATTATTAATTATAGACGTTGTTACAAATTAAACCACTCATAAACACGAAAAAATCTCTAATTAGTGGCGTCGAGAGGCCAAGAGAGGTCAAAATCCTTTAAGCTATAATAAAAACTCTTGAAATATGTTAAGTAAATAACTCGTGAGTATTAAAATACTTATTTTAGCCTACAAATTTTTTTAAAATATTTTTTTTATTTCTGAATTAAATTGTACATTACAAAAGTATTCTCTAATAAAATTAAAAAGTTCCCTTTTAAATTATTATTTAATAGTTAAATAGGATATTACATGACAATTCACTTCGTAAATTTTAGAAAGTGATTCCCATTTTAGTAATTTTTAAAATAAAAAAGGTATATTTTTAAATGGTTCTTACTTTTACTTCTTTCCCAACTTTAACATTTATTTCCTGATAAAAAAAAAGAAATTTATACTTATACCTAATCCTCATCTATGCATTTTATGTTCTTATTCTATATTAAAAAGAATTTGTTCTAATTTAAGTTATATAAATAAATTCACAATTATAAGATATCATATATGACTGGTTTTATCTTCTCTTTAATGCGTGTTAAATTCTTCTTCCAAGTTTAAAATTCAGAAAAAATATTCTCTTAAAAACAGGTGAGAATCTTTTACATATTTTTATAATTTTATTAAATATGTAGTTAGTTTTTTAATATCTTATTATTACAATTTTATATATTATATTATTTTTATCTGTCTTTGTATGTTTTATAAATTTATTGATTTTAAATTATAAAATTTATTTTTACCAATACCATGATATATGTTTAATTTTTTTATAATAAAAAATTATTTATAATTGATCAATTTTTTTTTAAAAAAAAACTGATAATTCAAAAGTTCATATATCATTCCCAATCCCTAAACTATTATTACAAATTTTGAAAATCAACTTTCAAAATTTTTAAAAAATTTCGTCACCATATAACCCCGAGATCAAATCATGGTTTCCCCATGGCCCAACCACTTACACCAATAATGCTGAGTGTTTTTATTATTTTTTTTTTATACTTTGATACTCTTTAAGATAAAAAAAAAAATGAATTTGTCTCTTTTAAGAGAGAAAGTATATGTTATTGCTTTAAGATTCACTCACTTTAAGATTAACAACGTACGGAACAATTGAAGTCAGAGGATTAAACTAATAAATAAAATACAAGCATGAAGAGCCAACGGCAGGAAAAAGCTTCTATGCAACAGTGTTTTGATTCCATGTTTGCCAGTTGATGACTCATTCCCACTCTTAAACGTGCACAATCGGGGAACGGGGTTGTCAATTGAGTGTGGCTGCAATGCAACTGTTGAAGTGTCATCATCTGTAGTCGTATTCAAGGGAACTGGCGGAGGCGGAGGCATCATTAGGTTTTGAGAGGGTGCAGGAGGTTGTGTTATTACCTCCTTTGGGCTCGCTGGTGTTGGTGGAAGCATTACAGGCATTGGAGCTACAACTTCATGTGGTGGACAAAAAGCGCAGATGATATAGTCATAGAAGACATTTTATTAGTGAGTTCAAGAAGATGGCCATAACAAAAACAAATTACTTGAGAAAAAGAGGGGTTAATTAGTCCAGCATTACCTCGACAAAGACTCAAAGGAGGAGCAGATATGTTATAATTTGGTAATGGCAATGAAAGTGGAGTGCTTAGAGCGGGGATGGATGATGCCACCAAAGAACAAGCAGTTATACCCAGCTCGGACGACTTTATTGAAACTTCGGTAGCAAGTCTCAATGGCAGAGTTATTACATTGGTTCAGGCATAGCAACAGGTCAATACCCTCAATGGAGCAGCCTTGGATTTGGCTGTTAACAATAGGGAAGAAGACATAGAGCTCAAAGATTAGGACCTAAGTAAGTTTGATCGAAACCAATCTCCTTAAAACCCTGGTGCAAATATGCCTGCTGCAGTAGAGCGTGGTTTGCATGCTCGAAACTATTCACATTTTTCCATAATAACCTTTTATAAATATATATATAATTTTTTGTTAACTATCATCGTTAAAATTTGATTTTAATACTAATATTGAGTATTCACTTATAAGATTAATTTTTTTTAATTAACTTATAAAACAATATGATATTAGAGCTAATGTCCTAAGTTCAAACCATATGTCTTTATTTTTAGTTAATTTTTTTATTTATCTTTGTTTTAAAATTCGAAGAATTTATTTTGTGTCAAACCTTATGTCTTTATTTTTAGTTAATTTTATTATTTATCTTTATTTTAGTCTTCGAAACCTTATGTCTTATGTCTTCTATTCTGTTTTAGACTTTAAACTCGAATTCATATTTTCTTCAAACCTTAAATTAGGATCTCCATTTTATATGAAGGAGACTGCTTCAGACTTTAAATTTGAATTTGTGTTTCATACGAGAGAGATTATTAAAAATTGTCTTTAATACTAATATTGAATATTCATATATTAACTTAAAGTTTGAATTGAATGATAAACTAATAGTCATATATTCCACACATCGTAATCAAAGTGCCGGCGAGAAAGGAAAAAAAAAGGGGGGAGGGGAAGGTAGGGAAGAAGAGATTAAGGATAGCCACTCCACTCAATAGATAGTGAACACAAATTCTTGTTTCATTTTCAATTCCTTTTGGGTCGAAAATGCGGGCTGCTGGTGGGGCTGTGTCCATTCTCCCTCTTTTTCTGCTTTATAACCAGAATAAGGAACCTTAGAATTCACCCGACCTATTGATGAAAAAATGGGATTTGAGAGGACCACCTGCTAGCAGATCAGAAAGATTTTTATGGAATGTCCTACTCCCTTTCCGATCAACTAATCTCGGGACTTTGAAAATCTTGAAGAGCATACAGTCCTTTGATAACTTAAAAAAATGAAAGGTACATAAACATTATAGTAGCTCAACTTCAACCTAGAATTACGATTTATTGACTGTGGCAGTTTTTACTATACTAAAGAAGAATTATAAGAAATAAAACTTGTCCTCACTCTACTCTTTATACTGGACACATAAATGTCCGTACTAATAACCCGTGTCTAATGGAAAAAGATTAGAGTACATGCTCAATCTAAAATACTTTCGTTATGATGAAAAAGAAATAGATAAGACTTCCCTCGTGCCACTCTTTCGATTAGGTACACAAATATCTCCCCTAATAAATTATGAATATAAATGGAATAATACTCTTTTACTAATGCGTTTGCGGAGAACGATAATTAGGGTATACGTCAAGAAGCCAAAATATAGAAGTTTGCTTTGTTGTCTCGCAGGGTGTTGATATCACGTGGACAATTAAAGCATCACTCAAAAACTTATTTTTTTGAATTAAATTAAGAGGAGGTAATTTTAATTTTGGATTAAAAAGCACGAATATGTTAAGAGTTGGGTTGGTAAGATGGGATCAATCACGCAGATTGTGAGGAATCATATGTAAAACTATGAAGGTGGAATGAACCACATATTCTTAACGGACCATTAGGCTTTAATTTGATGACTAGGGCATGAGCATCGAATGAAATGGAAACGGTTGAATCTCCAGAAACCCGTTCTTTTAGTGCAATGAGCTTGTTTCAGGATCCTAGGTCAGGACTCAAGACTCAGGATTCGGGAGTAGGTTTACGATCTTGGTAAATAAGTTTATTAAGATTTTATTTGAAATCTAGAACACCTTTCGCACACCTTTCAACTTTATGAAATCCTCAAATTCATTTGTCTAAAGAGCATTTTGTATCGCCAAAATCATAATAAATATATGTAGGAACAATTGACCAAGCATTTAGTAAAAATTCCAAGATTTCATTAGACATTAGGAATCCATAATCAATCACTAATGCAGAAGTTTATTTAATAAATAACCGCCCAATATGGGCTTCAATATACCTGAACAATCCCAAAACAATATCACACCCCAAAAGAATATTTCTCTATGCTTATATAAGTACATGAACAGAGATGGAAAGGCGGAAATATTTAGTAGCACTTCAAAATTACAAATCCTAGTGCAAATAGCAGAAGAGATGGTGAGAAAGTATAAGAGGCTATGGCAGCTGATGGTGGCGTCAAAACGGGGCGGCTCCCTGGAGTCACCGTAGGAGCTCCAGAATCCACATCTGGAGTTGGAGGAGTTGGTGTTGTGTCTGATTCTGGTGCTGCGCTAGATGGCATTGGCTCGGGAACAACAGGAGCTGCTCAAAGGAACAAAAGATTTTGATGTAAAATGAAAGCTTTGGAAATTCAAACACTAAAGAAAGTTACATCTGTGCCTATGGAAAACAATTTTTTTGACCATTGTACTCAAAGAGCACTTTACCTGTTGGACTTACAGATGGTGATGCTCCAGGAGAAAGAGTTGGCCCGAGTGCGATAGGACCTGCAAATTAATTAACAAGTATAGTGAAATAAGCATATTTGATTCTCAAATTCAACCCCACTGAAAACAAAATAAAGGAAACGAATCTGCAGATTAATTTTGCATATAGATGTACTGTTTCATGTGAATTTAAATTAGTAATGATACCTGGAGCAGGAATAGGAGCACCAGTGGCTGCAAACATAGAAAAATGACATTAGCAATTTAATTGTATGGATAAATGTCTTTGACGGAACAAAATTATCAACAATTCAAGTTTATAAAAGTTCACCTTTGCACTGAACAGGGACGCCAGGCATGTTACAAGCACGAGGGAGAGAGATGGCTAAGCTTCGGTTAATCGGGTTTTGAAAAGGGACACTTGCAGTGACAATGAGGCACAAACAGTCCATGCCATTACTGGTAAGGCTCTTGAGAGACCCGCAGCAATCCGCAGTCGGGGAAGTACCATTGGAACTGCTATTTGTAAGGAAATTCATGCAAGGGGTGAAACTTGTGAGCATTGAAGCCGTGCATGGGCTATTAACCTGGCCATAAACCGGCAAGACCAAGGCCGCCAAAGCTAAGGCCAGAAATGGAACTAGGCGATGGAAAGGCAAGAAAAGCTCCATCTTGTAGTGTAAAATCTTGATTGTTGAAATTGTTATTTGTGCTTAATTGGATTTTATTGTTTGATGATTGGAATTGAGAGAATTTTGAAGGAATTTATAGATGAAGTGAGGTTTAGTTAAGAGAGGTGGAGGGAAATATAGGTGGATTTTGAGTTGGTTTTGGAGCTCAACTACCTTAACTAAATTTTGTGAAATAAAGGAGGTTGAGTTAGCCACGTGGCTAATCTTCTGGACCCATTTTGACTCAAACCCACAATCATTATTGAACTCTTTTGATTTCATTGGCCACAAGCTCAGGTCAAAAAGGCCTTTTGATGATTCAGCCAAAAGTGGTCATGGGTTTCTCATGTTATATGCAAGTTTGCCTTGAGCTGATATCGTTTTAATTTCTTAATTAAGCTGACAAAGTACATAGTTTTGGAATCACTAGGCATCTCCTTTTAGCTTCAAATCCTGTAATTCAAGGTTTAGGACTTTAGGTAGGTGATTTTACTGATGCAACAGATAATGTTAACAAATCAAATGTGACCATACTTTTTCGTATGCTCCTTCATCCTTATCCAATCAAAGGGCTTAGGTGGTTAATTTTTCATCCACGACACTTTTTTTTCTCCATTTTTTTCACATGGAAATTTCTGATAAGCTTTTATGAAAACAAAGCGATTTTGACAAATATTATGAGAAATTTTCAATTATTTCATAAATTCACTGACAGGACCCGACCCGACCTCTCCTCGAGAATCGAGACAGATCCTGCAATGACATGTGACTAACATACTCTTTACTCATACATATGATACAATGAGGCTACCTGCCTCAACAAAAGTGTACATCCAATATACAAAAATATAGACTAAAACACTTATGCAGCTATGCACGTTGGCCCAACCTCAAAATGTGATGACTGTATCACACTGCACAAATTCCTGTGACAACCTGAGAAAAATAGAGAAAAAAAAAAAAAAAAAGGTGAGCTTGGGGCTCAGTGAGTGGACATAATCTGAAAATATTATATACTTTATATGTATTGTACACGTATAAATCTGTATGATAAAATAATCATAAAACTGTATACTGAGTAATCAATAAACTTGTACTGAAAATATGAACTGTCATAAAATCTGTGCTGAAATTAAAATCATGACATAGTACTGGAATCTGAAAGCGCAAACTATCATAAAATCTATTATCAAGCTGAATATATGTAACATAACTCTGGAAACATGTACTACATATATATACTGAAAATCACACCAACTTGTACCCGGGGAAAATCTGGTCTAACCTGGTGGAGTAACTCACGCACAGGCAGAGCGGGGGATCTAAGCTGGTCTAACCCGGCGGAATGTTACATCGCTCGGGCAGAGCAAACTAAACTGGTCTAACGCATGCGCAGAGCAACTACATTAAAGGGGAGGGTACGCATATGGTGGTTCGAAAACTACTACAATATAATATTGTGACCATAATTATTCTGAAATAATTATTTCTGTACTGAACATAATTATAAACTGTACTATAATAAATTCTAAAATATTTCTGAATCTACTAAATAGTATAAATATTTTTCTGTCTAAAATAAATCATAATTAAACCTAATAACGCGCAATTAAATCATAATTGGCTGTATTGAAAACATATAAAATATATATAGTTATCCACTCACAAAAGTGCGTTAATCCTGAACTGGGTCTGGATTCTGAGATCTACCCGCTATCGGCACACCTCTTATATCATAGGGTGTAAAAATACATAATTAGTACCGATATGTATTATAACTATTAAAATCTAAATATTCTAATATCGTAAAACTATTACTCGCTAAACCACTGGGTATAATTCTGACTACCCAACTAATTTCCTAAAATTTCCTTTTTTCTTTCTTTTTCTTTTCTTTTCCTTCTTTTTTCTTTTTCTTTCTCTTTTTCCTTCCCGTCTCTTCCTTTCCCTTTCCTTTCTTTTTCATTTTCTTCTTCTTTTCTTTTTCTTCTTTCTTTTCTTCTTCTTTTCTTTTTCTTCCTTTCCTCGGTTTCTCTCTTCTTTCTCTGTTTCGTTTTTTTTTTCTGTTTCCTTCTGTTTCAATTCTTTCTTCTTAAACGAAGAAAGTAAAACAAAATATATATATATATATATATATAAAAGCGCCACCGCTTTAACCTCTTCTCTCTCTTTTCTTTTTTTT
The DNA here is from genome assembly GCA_946807835.1 of Ailanthus altissimus. Classification (NCBI taxonomy): domain Eukaryota; kingdom Viridiplantae; phylum Streptophyta; class Magnoliopsida; order Sapindales; family Simaroubaceae; genus Ailanthus; species Ailanthus altissimus. The sequence goes on from OX327693.1 coordinate 24,064,586, forward strand.
ACACTAATCTTTATATATATAATACACGTGTATTATTGTAATACACGTGTATTACAATTCCTCCCCCCTTATAAAAATTTCGTCTTCGAAATTCGTATACCTCTTTAAAACAAATGAGGATACTGAACTCTCATCTGATCCTCTCGCTCCTATGTAGCCTCTTCCACTGCATGATTCCTCCATAGAACTTTAATTAGCGGAATAGTTTTATTATGTAGTACTTGCTGGCGATAATCCACTATCTGAACAGGTTCCTCATCATAAGTTAAGTCTGTCCTCAACTGAACTGGCTGAGTATCTAGAATGTGAGAAGGGTCAGGTATATACTTTCGCAACATAGAAATATGAAACACATCATGAATGCGTGATAACTCAGGTGGTAATGCTAAGCGGTACGCAACCACACCAACCCTTTCTAGAATCTCATATGGCCCAATATATCTAGGACTTAGTTTTCCCTGTTTCCCAAAACGAAGCACACCCTTCCATGGTGAGATCCGTAAAAAGACTCTGTCTCCTATGCAAACTCTAGCTGTCTACGGCGTTTATCTGCATAACTCTTCTGTCTGTCTTGAGCTGCTTTGAGTCTGTCTCTAATAATACTGACCTTCTCACTAGTGGCTTGAATAATCTCTGGACCCAACAATTTTCTTTCTCCAACTTCATCCCAACAAATCGGAGTTCTGCACTTTCTTCCGTATAAAGCCTCATACGGTGCCATCTGAATGCTAGACTGATAACTATTATTATATGCAAACTCCATCAATGGTAAATAATCATCCCAATTACCCTTAAGCTGCAACATACAAGCTCTGAGCATATCCTCTAATATCTGTATAGTTCTCTCCGACTGCCCATCTGTCTGAGGATGAAAAGCTGTACTAAAGTTTAGCTTAGTGCCTAAGGCCTTCTGTAAGCTATGCCAGAATCTAGAAGTGAATCGAGGGTCTCTATCTGATACGATGGACACTGGAGCCCCATGTAACCGTACAATCTCACTCACATACAAATGAGCCAGCCTATCTAATGAGTATGAAATCTTATAAGGCAAGAAATGAGCAGACTTTGTGAGTCGATCAACAATCACCCAAACACTATCATGACCCCTTCGAGTACGAGGAAGCCCAACAACAAAGTCCATGGTGATATGTTCCCAATTCTATTCAGGAACTGGAAGTGGTTGAGATAATCCTGCTGGCCTCTGATGTTCTGCCTTAACCTGCTGACAAATCAAGCAGTGAGATACAAACTCTGCAATCTCTCTTTTCATACCTTGCCACCAGTAATGTTCTCTCAGAGTACGATACATTTTAGTGCTACCAGGATGCATAGCATAAGCTGAGCTGTGAGCTTCTTCTAAAATCTGCTTCTTTAACTCTGAGTTATTCGGAACACAAAGCCTGTTACCCATAACTAATGTCCCATCAGCTTTCAACGTTAAATCAGTTCGCATTCCATTCTTTACTTCTTGCTTAAGTTTAACTAAATTAGGATCCTGATCTTGCACCTCTCGAATATGATCAATCAACATAGGCCTAACTTGAAAATGTGCTAGAAGGACTCTAGACTTGGCTACAGACAATTCAACCCCCATAGATCTTAATTCAACTAACAATGGAAGATAAGTCACTCTCAAATAAGCAATGGAGCTAGAAGACTTCCTGCTGAGTGCATCTGCTACCACATTTGCCTTACCCGGATGATAATCAATTGTACAATCATAATCTTTTATTAGCTCTAACCATCTTCGTTGTCTCAGATTCAAATCTTTCTGTGTGAATAAATACTTCAAACTTTTGTGATCAGTAAAGATTTGACATGTAACACCATATAGATAATGTCTCCAAATCTTCAAGGCGAATACTACTGCTGCTAATTCTAAATCATGAGTTGGATAATTCAACTCATGCTTCTTAAGCTGCCTAGAAGTATAAGCTATCACCTTACCATGCTGCATCAATATACAACCTAACCCCTGTCTAGAAGCATCACTGTAAATTATAAATCCTTCAGTGTCAGATGAAAGAGTGAGAACAGGAGTTGAAGTCAATCTCTTTTTAAGCTCTTGGAAGCTATCTTCACATTCATCAGTCCACACAAACTTTACATTTTTCCTAGTCAACTTTGTAAGCGGTGCAGCAATCTTAGAAAAGTCTTTAACAAATCTTCGATAATAACCTGCTAGACCAAGAAAACTTCTAATTTCTGTCACACTAGTTGGTCGCTCCCAATTTACTACAGCTTCAATTTTTTGAGGATCCACATAAATTCCATCTGCTGAGATCACATGGCCCAGAAATGCAACTTTATCTAGCCAAAACTGACATTTGCTGAACTTGGCATATAACTGTTTATTTCTCAAAATCTGTAGCACTATCTTCAAATGCTCTACATGCTCCTCTGTACTCCGTGAATACACAAGAATATCAATAAAAACTATAACAAATCGATCAAGATAGGGACGAAATACCCTATTCATAAGGTCCATGAATGCAGCTGGAGCATTAGTTAACCCAAATGGCATTACTAAAAACTCATAATGCCCATATCGAGTTCTGAAAGCAGTCTTAGCCATATCAGTATCTCTGATCTTTAACTGATGATACCCTGATCGTAGATCGATCTTTGAGAAAATCTTTGCACCTTGTAACTGATCAAATAAATCATCAATGCGAGAGAGTGGATACTTGTTGCGTATAGTGACTTTATTTAGCTCCCGATAATCAATGCATAGCCTCAAAGTTCCATCCTTCTTTTTAACAAACAATACTGGTACTCCCCATAGTGATACACTAGGTCTGATGAAACCCTTATCTACCAATTCTTGTAACTGAGTCTTCAATTCTTTTAACTCTGAGGGGGCCATTCTGTATGGTGCTTTGGAGATAGGAGTTATGTCTGGAATCAAATCAATACCAAAATCAATCTCTCTATCTGGTGGTAAGCCTGAAAGATCTTCAGGAAATACATCTGGAAAATCTCTTACCACTGGAATATCTTCCAATGTAACCCCATTGACTCTGGTATCAATAACATGTGCCAAATAAGCTGAACATTGTTTCCTGAGCAACCGTTTAGCTGTCATAGCAGATATAACACAGGATGGAAGAACTCGTCACTCTCCACAAAAAATAATATCAGGCTCTCCATGTCTTCTGAATATAACTTCCTTTCGAAAACAGTCTACAGTAGCATAGTGATTAGCTAACCAGTCCATCCCAAGTATTGCATCAAAATCATGTATAGCAAGAGGAATTAAATCTGCTTCCATCTCACTACTACCCACTTTGATAACACAACCCCGAAATACATTCTCAGCCAATAATGATTCTCCAACTGGTGTGGCTACCACCAAACTACAATCTAGGGATTTTAACATTCTATCCGCATGCACAGCAAAGATATGGGAAATAAAAGAATGCGTAGAGCCCGGATCAATTAAAATATAGGCCTCTCGGCCAAAAATAGTCAGCATACCTGTAACAACATCTGGGGTAGCCTGTGCCTCTTGCTGAGTCAAAGCAAATACACGTGCCTGGCTACGAGGTCGACCTGGTTGACCCCTCTGTGGATCTCTACTAACTCCTAAAGCTCTAGGTTGTACACCAGTACTAGAGATAGGCTCTCCTGTCTGAGATCCTCTAGGCCTCTGAATATTGCCCTACCACCTTGAAAACCCTGAGAAGCTGTACTCTGTACTAAGTTGCTACTCTGAAGAAGATGAGGGCAATCTCTCCTCAAATGTCCAGCTTGTCCGCAATGGTAGCAACCTCTAAAACCTCTCAGACACTGTCCCTCATGACTCCTCCCACACATGGAACACTGAGGGTACCTTCTTATGCTTGCACTACTACTTAACTGGCTACCACCTCGGGGCCTCTGACTCCCTATGTTGCTTCTAACAGATGGAGGCACAATACTCTGACTAGAACTCTGTCTCTGTCCTCCTGATAGTATAGGGCTCTGACCATACCGTTGTCTACCAGAATACCCTGCATGGGATGTCTCTCCTCCAGATGCTCTACTGCTACTTGATCCACCAACTGACCAACTATGGCCTGGTCTCTGCTTGAATGACTGGGCTTTGCGTGCCTCTACTAGGCTTCTCTCAACTCTCATTGCAGCCCCTACCAACTCACTGAAATCAATATGCCCCATAGCTGTAATTGTTGTCCTGATGTTGCCTCTAAGGCCCTGTTCAAACCTCTTACATTTATCCCTCTCATTCTGTATTGCATAAGAAGCGAACCTCGATAACTCTATAAAACGGTTCTCGTACTCCTCTACTGTCATCAATCCCTGTTCTAGCTCAAAGAACTTACTAGCCTAGATGTCTTGGTAAACCATAGGAAAGAATTTAACATTAAATTCTTTACAAAAATCAGCCCAGCTAATCACCCCTCCATATCTACGTGATACTGATCTCCACCAGTGGTATGCCCCACCCTCAAGTAAAAATGTAGCAAAGGAAACTCTCTCATCATCAGTACATCTCATAACATCAAATATCCGTTCTACTTTAGTCAACCATGACTCTGCATCAGCTGGCTCTGTAGTGCCTAAAAAATTCTCTGCCCCCAAACTACGAACACGCTCTATTGTATTCTCTCTCTTAGGTGGTCCCTGTGTTTGTCTCTCCACTGCAACTGTAACTAAGTGAGCCAGTCTATCTATGGATTGCTCTAGGGCAGGTCTATCAGGCTGTCCCTGTGTAGGCTGTGTCACAGGTTGTGGTATTGGCTGAGGGTGCATCTCCTCTACAATAGGATCGGGCTGAGTTTGAGGTATGGGTACAGGGGGAACTCACTCAGCTACTTCCTCTCTAATAGATTCATCCCTTCTATCTGATACTAAGGGAGCTCCCAGTTCAGCCACAAGTTTTGTGCGAGGTCGGCCACGTGGACGCATGATGAAAATCTATAAAATACAACAATTTATTAATGACATCTCTAACATGCATGTATCATGTACTAGTCTACAGAATCTAAAACCATGCTCTGATACCAAACTGACAGGACCCGACCCAACCTCTCCTCGAGAATCGAGACAGATCCTGCGATGACATGTGACTAACATACTCTTTACTCATACATATGATACAATGAGGCTACCTGCCTCAACAAAAGTGTACATCCAATATACAAAAATATAGACTAAAACACTTATGCAGCTATGCACGTTGGCCCAACCTCAAAATGTGATGACTGTATCACAATGCACAAATTCCTGTGACAACCTGGAAAAAATAGGGAAAATAAGAAAGAAAAAAAAAAGGTGAGCTTGGGGCTCAGTGAGTGGACATAATCTGAAAATATTATATACTTTATATGTATTGTACACGTATAAATCTGTATGATAAAATAATCATAAAACTGTATACTGAGTAATCAATAAACTTGTACTGAAAATATGAACTGTCATAAAATCTGTGCTGAAATTAAAATCATGACATAGTACTGGAATCTGAAAGCGCAAACTATCATAAAATCTATTATCAAGCTGAATATATGTAACATAACTCTGGAAACATGTACTACATATATATACTGAAAATCACACCAAACTTGTACCTGGGGAAAATCTGGTCTAACCTGGCGGAGTAACTCACGCACAGGCAGAGCGGGGGATCTAAGCTGGTCTAACCCGGCGGAATGTTACATCGCTCGGGCAGAGCAAACTAAACTGGTCTAACGCATGCGCAGAGCAACTACATTAAAGGGGAGGGTACGCATATAGTGGTTCGAAAACTACTACAATATAATATTGTGACCATAATTATTCTGAAATAATTATTTCTGTACTGAACATAATTATAAACTGTACTATAATAAATTCTAAAATATTTCTGAATCTACTAAATAGTATAAATATTTTTCTGTCTAAAATAAATCATAATTAAACCTAATAACGCGCAATTAAATCATAATTGGCTGTATTGAAAACATATAAAATATATATAGTTATCCACTCACAAAAGTGCGCTAATCCTGAACTGGGTCTGGATTCTGAGATCTACCCGCTATCGGCACACCTCCTATATCATAGGGTGTAAAAATACATAATTAGTACCGATATGTATTATAACTATTAAAATCTAAATATTCTAATATCGTAAAACTATTACTCGCTAAACCACTGGGTATAATTCTAACTACCCAACTAATTTCCTAAAATTTCCTTTTTTTTTTCTTTTTCTTTTCTTTTCCTTCTTTTTTCTTTTTCTTTCTCTTTTTTCTTCCCGTCTCTTCCTTTCCCTTTCCTTTCTTTTTCCTTTTCTTCTTCTTTTCTTTTTCTTCTTTCTTTTCTTCTTCTTTTCTTTTTCTTCCTTTCCTCGGTTTCTCTCTTCTTTCTCTGTTTCGTTTTTTTTTTCTGTTTCAATTCTTTCTTCTTAAGCGAAAAAAATAAAACAAAATATATATATATAAAAGCGCCACCACTTTAACCTCTTCTCTCTCTCTTTTCTTTTTTTTTTTTTTTACACTAATCTTTATATATATAATACACGTGTATTATTGTAATACACGTGTATTACATTCACGAAATGTTTTTACGAATTTCAAAAGCACTAAATCTATTATTTTATACAAGATTAATAAAATTTTATTCTTCTTTTTTTTTTTCTCTCTTTTTGCTAATATAAGATCTAACAAGAAGTGTTTATGTAAATAGTTAAATGTAGCCTCCACACTCCCAATATTTTTTGCACCGGGGCTGACTTGACATTTGATTTATATAACTATAATAAAAGAAATTAGAAAAAAAAAAAAAGCAACTACACTACGGATCTTGTTCTCCATGACAGCCACAAGTCATGATAAATCATTTTTCAATTGCTAATTATAATATGAATTAGATAACTTTGATGCTGAAGTTAGGTTACTGACTGCTCATTCAAGGTCACTTTCCAATCCCAGGTGTTAGCCCACACAGTCGCCGCATACATTTGTGCCAACATGACGTGCATCCTATCAATGGAACTTACAGGATGAATATTTGAGCATGCATGCTAAAATGTTGACGACTATAAAATCTAAAAATGACACGTTAATAATTTCCTTATAATAATTGCAAATCTTACCTCATAGGGTCTGTAATAGTTTACCAAATAAACCTATAATTGTAAAGATCCACCAAATCATATATACCAGTGGTACCATTCAATGTACTTCAATCGCCTGCAAAAGAAATTAAATTAACTCAACCTGCAGACGATCAAACATCAAATGGCTTCAAGAATGAACATGGGTCTAGTTCTGGTCCTAATGACCCTGCTCTGTGCAAGAACCATGGCTCAGTCAGCTGATTGCACCAATGTGCTCATTGGCATGGCTCCATGCCTCAATTATGTGACTGGCAGCTCCTCAACCCCATCAGCTTCATGCTGCTCACAACTTGCCAGTGTTGTTAGATCACAGCCCCGGTGCCTCTGCATGATCCTGAACGGCGGTGGTGCATCATTGGGTGTTTCAATCAACGAGACGCTTGCTCTAGCGCTCCCGGGTGCCTGCAATGTGCAGACTCCGCCAGTTAGCCGGTGCAATGGTAAAGCTAAAATGTTACATATCCAAAAATGTTCCTTTATATTGAGTTGTTTGATTTAGTATTTGATGCTTCAATTTTGGGCAGCTGCTAATGGACCTGCTATGTCTCCTTTTGGTTCTCCAGTTGGTTCTCCCGAATCTTTACCAGGCGATGATGATACTTCAGCAGGTAAATGTTTTATAATGTGTAATTCTAATTATGATCAATTTTTTTTCATAACATTCTCACATGTGTACGTACTTTTTCGAACAATCTTACTACGTACTGCATATCCCATTTGCTATTCTAAATTAATTTTAGTAATTTCACTAATGAAATAGGTAAACGGATTTGTAGAAAAAACCTCAACTGCATGATTTTCGTAATGCAATACTTCATACTTTATTATAACATAGAAGGTCACAAGCCACCTAGGTCTTTCTCTTTCAAAAATTGGTCCAAAATAAGCCACCAAGCTAAGCCAAGTTAGAGTCACTTTCTTGTCTAGCGTTTGCTTAAATGCTCCATTTGTATGGAGAAACCTAGGATTTATATATAAAAGGGCTAGAACTCTTCTACAGTACTGTATATTGAATTAGATAATACTCGTCATGGTAATTATTAACAAGTTCATGGGGGTTGAATGGATGCAGGAAGTGGATCAAAAACAGTTCCATCAACTGGAGGGAGCAGCACTTCCACCAGCGTGATCGTGAAAATGCCCCTTCAACTCGTCACCTCCTTCGTGTTCATGGCTTCATACGCCCTGACTGCAAGCAGCAGCTACTGAGTTTCATTTCGGTCATATTACTTGGTGCAAGTGCATTGCCTTTCAGCTTATATTACTATATTTAAGTTTGTCATACAAACGTGTGTGGAACCAGCTTTGCAGGATTTCTCTTCTTAAGTTTGTCTTTGTGTGTTTTGTTTAATACAATGTTACAACTTATTATGGGTAATTTACAAGCTCTAATTTCCTTGTGTTTTCTGTACTGTAAGACTTGCTTTCAAAGTATTAATAAAGAATCATAAGCATGTAAGTTATATATATATATATATACATCACTTCGTTCGAGCTTTCTAATCAATCATTTGATCATTTATATACATTTATTCTGAATTCACAAAAGACAAAACACAATATTATAGTATTTCTTATAGTTCATGAATATGATCATCAACCTCAATGAAGAGGATGAAAACGAATAAATCATAAGTGTTTTCAAATATGCTAACAAAGAATCCAAGGCTCACCTCTTAGAACCCTCGTGTCTTGAAACTCTTGCTTCCATAAACATGAATGGTTTTTAAAATACAAAGTTGTAGCCCTTAGTCCCCACGGTTGAAACTATTACACTGAAACAAAAATAAATGCAGCACATACTATCATCAGATATTGACAAAGTCCTTAAACAGAAGAAAAAAACACAGCATAAAGAAGCATCCAAAAACCATTAATGGCTGGAGATTAGTCTCCGATTATAACGCACACAAAAACATGCCGATAGAGTGAAACGCTTAACGCTTTACTGGTGAGTTTTATGTTTTTTTCTTTAATTTATTATTGTTACTATTAGAGTTAGTATATTTTATTTAGTCAATATTAATTTTTTTTTTATTCTTGTTAATTTTTATATTATACTCATAATTTTTATGTATTATCTTTTTTATGTAGGATAGAAATTTAATGGCTATATTAAAGCTACTTATTTTAGTTATTATTTAAAATAAAAATACAAAGACATCAGTTTCTCTCACATATATCAAAACTTTAGCTTCAAATTATCTAATATGGTATTAGAATTTTAATTTTTAATTATTTAATATGGTATCAAAACTTCAATTTTAAATTTATCTAACAGGGTAATAGAGTCAGATCAGATTAATTATATATCTAGATAATCTCAGAGTCAATCTCTATTTTTCTTCTCTCCGACATTCATAACAATTGTCACCACACTGTTACCGCCATGGTAGTCACATTGTTTCTACCATCATCACTGTTAGTTGCTTGCCACCGCTAGCTGCCCATCGTCACCATTAGCCACCAATCGTTATTGTCAAACCACTAAGCTGAGACCACCACCAAACTTAGACATTGTGATGATTTTCTTATTGTCCTCCACGTGCTACTGATCACCATAAATGACCACCACTAAAATCGGTTCTCCTCTCTCACCACTAACTTTTTTTTATGAATGATTGCACATCACGCAATCCATCTTACTCAAAATTAACTGACAATCTCAATAGCACTAAAATTGCGTCGATTCGACACTGGATGTGCCCTTATGCAATGCCAAACCACCCTGTTGTTCACCATCGCCAACTCAATTTCTAGTCGTTGTTCGGTGCATTTCTCTCACTGTCAGCACTATTCAATTCCTCATATTTGGATCTATCAATCTATATCACTACCTTGTTCAATCTACTCACCCAAATTTCAAAAAAGTCTCTTTACAAATATTTCAAATTTATCTTCAAGCCAGATTGTAAATTTGTTAAATAGTTGAGGCTAGATTATAATTTATATAATTTATAGTCAATACTGAAAATTTTGAAAAGTAATAGGTCATTATAAAATTTTTAATTTTTTAGAGATTCTTTATATTGAGGGTGAATCTGAAAATTTCACATAAATATGAATAATTTTATAATTTCATATAAATTATGGGCAAATATACACTTTCAAATTTATGGAGTAGATTCAATTTTTTTTTTTTTATAAAAATTATGGAGTTTGTTTTAGTATTTTTTTGTGCCATACCAAGTTCAAGTTCAATTTCTTCCTACACCATTAAGTTTTCTTGAAGATTTTTTTTTAGTTGATGACTTTATTATTTTGGCTCAAGTGAAAATTTGGAGATTTTTAATTTATTGGACGAAACCATCCGATAAAAATTTAGTGTTGCAACTTATCAAAAATTGTGATCTTTAGTAACTTTTAGTCTCTTCATTGTTTACTTATGATTTCTTAACAACACTAACAAGTTTTTGCATTTTTTTACCATAATTTTTGCATCAATAAACTTATACTCACAATGATTATTTTCAGTTTCTCCATCAACATATATACACTTGCAATTATTAACTTTCTCACTGCACTTATCACTCTACGACAACATTATCACTATTTGACAATATTTTCTCTCTCCAATAATAGTTATCTTTTTCTGACAATGGTTGCCTCCTCTAACAACAGTTTTTAAATTGCTTTTTAGTTTAATTTGCAAACTCAAGTTGTTTTTCTCATCTTAAATTTGAGAGAAAATATTAGAGTTAGTATCTTATTTAGTTATTGTCAATTAAGAAAATTTCTTATTTTGTCAACTTTCGTATTATAGTTATAATTTTTATATATTATCTTTTCCATATAGGCTATAAATTTAATATCTATATAAAGGCCTCCTTTTCAAATTATTATTTAGAATTAAAATAAAAAAAACTACAATTTCTCTTATTTATATCAAAACTTCAGTTCTAATTTATCTAACACGGTATCAGAGTTTTAATTCTTGATTATTTGATATGTTAGAGTTAGTATCTTATTTAGTTATTACCAATTTATAAATTTTCTTATTTTGTCAACTTTTGTATTATAGTCGTAGTTTCTATGAATTATCTTTTTCATATAGGCTAAAAATTTAATGTTTATATAAATGTTACCTTTTATAGTTATTATTCATAATAGAAATGTAGAGACTTTAATTTCTTTAACATAGTATCAGAGTTTCAATTCTAAATTTATTTAACCATTATTGTAAAGTATTATGATTTTTAATTAGGAGTGGGTTAGGAGTGGGCACCGATTCAGTTAACTGGCTAACCGAACTTGAATTTTTGGTTCGATTTGGTTCAAATAGGAAAAAATACACTAAAAATAACAAAAAAAATTGAAATTAAACTGAACTAAACCGATTCAATTCCGTTTAGTTTGGATCGGCTTGAACTGATCGGTTACAATTTGGTTTGGTTTGAATGGGCTTAAACCAATCGGTTCCGGTTCTATTCAAGTTAAAACCGAATCAAAATTGATTTTGCCAGCTCTTAGTTTTAATAGTATAGTGTTGTATGACTTCCATTATATAAAATCGTTGTAGTCATTTGAAAAATATATCATACGTGTTTTGTTATTCAATTTTTTATTGATGCTTTAGATCACATGTCAAATAAGTTTCCCGAATTGTCACATATTTGGACAGCAGAGTGAGAGTGGTAAAATACAAAACTTTCCAAATTTGTTTCATGTCACCTACTATAATGTTAGTAAAAAGTGTGTGAATTTTATAGCTCAATCAAAATATATAAGTTCATTTTATTCTTATTATTTATTTTAATTTTACATGTTTAATATTATTTTTGTTTTAAACTTAATTGATTTGTTAATGTAATGGTGTTATTATTTTTATTTATAGGAGAAGATGGTGAAACTTCAAGAGTGATTAATAATGAGAGATTTGAATAATTTAGTAATAAATAATTATCTTAAGAGATGTTTGGAAAGAGAAGTAATTACTATTCGAGCTTAAAATATGAAGGTCACTATCACGTCGTCTACTGGAAACATCCAGTCAAAATGAGTCACCATTACGTAATGAGCTAAAAATAACAAAGATATAATTACAAGAGATTAAAACTCATTTTGCAAGTAATGTACAACCATAATAGAATACTATTGATGATTTATCTACTTTAATCATAATTTTATCATTGCGGTTAGCCAATTATAATTATTTTTTCTTTATGTATATTTTATACTAAATTACTCATTCATTACTTTTGTTAATCCAATAAATTATTTTTTGTATTTTTTTATGTATGCTTTTAGATAATTATAATATATGTGTTTTATTTATAATAGCTTTAAATAAGAGTTTGATATAAATATTTCTCATTTTATTCATCATAGTAAATTAAAAAATTTATCAATTTCAAATTATAAAATAAATATTAATTTTAAATTATAATAATTATAATATTTTATTAAAATATTTAATGTAATAAAATTATTAAAAATATAAGCAAAATAGCCACGAAAATTTAACATGGCTAAAAAATATTTTGTGACTAAAAGTTTTTATTCATGTAAAGATTTTTTTAGCCATAAAATATTTTATATTCTGTCAATAAACTGTTTTGTAGCAAAACAAATATTTTGTGGCTAAATATTAGAACATTTTGCTACTAAGTTTCTGTAGTTAAATAGTTAAACATTTAACCATAAAGATTTTACAACATTTAGCTACAAAGATTTCATGTCTAAATAGGAGAACATTTAACTAGATAAATTTTAAGGCTAAATATTATCTTTTTAGCCACAAACTATTCGTGGCTAAATAATGTTTCTTTAGCCACAAAGAATTTCGTGGCAAAATAATGCATCATTAATTACAAAAATAATTTAGCCACAAAATTTGCAACAAAATTTGTCTCCAATGATGAAAGGAGTCAAGTATCAAATATTGTTTATAAAAATTTCAAAATAAATGCACAGTTTATTTTAAAATACAATAATTTATTCATTTAATTCACATAAAATTGTGCATTTATTTTGAAAGTCTTATAAACAATATATTTATATATACAAAAGAAATTTTATGTAAATATAAATAAATCACATCAACATAATTTAAATTAATATAAAATGAAATTAAAAAATAATAATAATCTCATGTTTATTACAAAAGTATTTTATATTCTTGTTTAATGATTCAAATTGATTTCTTTAAATTTCGATTGTATGTGTTTTTTTAAGATATTATAAAATTTAAATTTAAAATAGAGAGAGAAAATATTTTATGGTTTGAAATAACTTTGAGTGAGGTAAGAGGGGAAATGGGTTTAAGAATCGAGAGAGTATTTGTGTCCACTTTTAATATTTTTGGCTATAATTTTTTTATAAAAAAATTAAGTTAATTACATTTTTTTTAAAACCCTTAATAAATTGACTATTTACGGAAAAAAATTCTCCAAAATCACCTGACTTTTTTCCGATAGAGACAAAGTGGCAACTAGATCAAATTGTTGATGATTTTATAAAAACGACACGACATTCACTAATTATATAGCATGTAATTGTGTATGACCTAGCGTATTTTATGAAAGAAAAATCATAACGTGCGTGCTTTACAATTGCAAACCTTATTGTCGTTGGTTTACTGAAAACTAAAGACTTGTCGGTCACTAAGCAAAGTTGCAAACGACATCTCCCCCATGCCTAAGAGCCACGTAAATATGTTGTGTTAACGAAAGAGAAAAACATTGCATGATTGTGCTTCCAATTCACTCCCAAACATTTCTACGAGTGATGAATCAATATTATTATAAGTAATTAAATGCAGCAAAATTCTTATGTTATTATCCAAGAGAACCAGACATTTTGTACGGAGAAAGCAAGCACCATGTCCAATATTTCTGTGGCCCCTACAGTCTCCTTGACTTCTCCTGTTAATTTTCCTTTTTCTGAACTAGACTCGTATTCTCAAAGGGAAACGTACAAAGCCAAATCCTACAGAAAGTTAAAGAGTCAGAAACACTTTATGCTTTCTCTTTTCAAGTCACTTATAATAAGTTTCTAGCTTGGAATGAAAATCCTAGTAGCATTATTTCTACGAAGACCAGTCAATAAGCAGAAGTTAGTCACCCACATAGCCGGCTTCCAAAACCTCACTTACATAAGCCATTGAACAAGTTTCCAAGTCTCCAGGTTTGAACACACATCAGTACACATAATACAGCTGTGTTAAGAGTAGGAAAAGTTGGTCACCCACATTGTGGCGTCTTTAATTGTATCTTCTCCTGTTAACACCCTATATAAAACTTCATCGCTCTCTACTCTCCATCAAAAACTAATCAAACTTATCTACTCATTCCACAGGCAACTCCGGCCACAAACCCAGAAGTACAATGGCACACAGAGGTTTGGTGATGGGTCTGATCCTGGTTCTGGTGACTCTGTCCTGGGCAGGAGCTGCAGCTCAGTCAAGTTGTACAAATGTGTTAATCAGCATGTCACCATGCCTCAATTACATCACAGGGAATTCCTCAACCCCGTCTTCACAATGCTGCTCACAGCTTGCTAGTGTTGTCCAATTGTCACCACAGTGCTTGTGTGAGGTTTTGAATGGTGGTGGCTCATCACTGGGGATCAATGTCAACCAGACTCAGGCTCTAGCTTTACCTGGTACTTGCAATGTTCAGACACCGCCTATCAGCCACTGCAATGGTAAGAATGAAATTAAGAATTGCTAGTTCAATCTTTAACTCAAGTAAATTTGTCCATCAAAAACTCAGGGCCTAGCCACAAGACCAGATGCAAGATCTCTTAATGACCACTCGAAATATTTTGAAAGAAAAAAAAATGCTTAAATCTTCTCTGTTGACAAGGATTTTGGCATTTCACTCGAACTCTTTCTGAATTTCCACTAACTGGAACCTCCTCTCTGTTTCAGCTGATTCTCCAGCAGGATCACCAGAAATTCCCAGCACAATTCCAGGTACTAAATAGTCAAATTGCAACTAAATTTACTGCCTTGCATCTGTATTTTTGACTTGTGTCATATTTGGGTTACATACGGCACAACTATTTGCCATATGAAACATTAATGGCCAAGGAACAAAGCTTGTCTTACTCTAACTGCAAACCTCTGAGATTTTGATCTCTGTTTTACTCTGTTCCTTGGTCTTAAATTATTACTGCTGATGCATGCATGGATACAGGAACTGGATCTAAAACTGTACCATCCACAGAAGGAGAACCCTCATCAGATGGAAGCTCCATCAAATTGTCATTCTCTCTGATTGTCTTCCTGCTCTTTGCAGCATCATATAGTTCAATCTTCACAACATACTAATTCTCACATCAGCTAGTCTGAATTTGATTACCCCAATATTCCAACATACTTTAGTGATTATTACGTTGTATTCTTATTGTAGAGTTTCCCTTTGATTGATGTTTGTGTGGTCATAATTATTTTTCACGACCCTCAGGGGGGGCACAATTTTGTATTACTGAAGAGACATCCAGTTCTCTTCCCCTCGAAATTAATTGTTTATGGCTTGCAATTAATTAATGGGATACTATCAAATCAAGTATTTATAGGCATATATCACTTCAAGTTCAAAAAATAACCAATTCAGCAATAAGTTGATAGCATGTTAAGCAAAAACGAAAAATGATATACATGGTTCTTTTAAGGATTAAATACAGCATTTCCGGTATGTTATCAAGTGAATACCACTGAAAAACTAAATTAACATGAAGTGGAATTCATGGATCTTTGAACAACAATGTTAAAATGACAATAAGATAATCAAAGGTTACATTCTACATACAGCATCAAACAAATGAAAGAAGGAAGAACAGACTTGCAAGATCAAAAACAACCATAATCAAAGGAAAATGCTAAACACCAGTTAGTAGCTGAAACCCTAACAAATTAGGTCACTGTATGACCATTATCTAACTCTTTGAGGTACTTACATGACAAGACGTATAAGCTGCATCCGAACAACTGTGTCTACCAAAAAAGAAATGCCTAATTCCCATAAATGAGTCATGAAAGCCAATGGTATATCCATAGGCCACTTCATTTGGTATGAAAGAAAGTCAGCAGACATCCACTTCATGTTACCAATGTTGCATACTGCAATCCAACTGCATCTGAATGCAATGTTGTCTACAATCATCTATATCCAAGAAGGAAGAGCTCCAAAGTGAATGATTAAAATAGCTAAAGTGGCTTATGAGCTGCTTCAGATAGTTTGAACAATGAATTCGGCAATTAGTTTCTGCAAAACAACAGCATACCAGTTCGAGTTTACATTGCTGCATGGTGGCATGAAAAATTCCCATCCTGATCCAAATCCTCTCTGATACTATATTTATCAACATGTCCAACTCCCGGGTCAATTTCATCCCCAGTTTTAGGCATCAAGGTGGACTGCAAATACTCTATTTCATGACCCAAATCCTCTCTGATACTCTATTTATTAACATGCCCAACTCCTGGGTCCAATTTATCAGTTTTAGGTATTAAGTGTACTGCAAATACTCTATTTCATGATCCAAATCCTCTCTGATACTCTATTTATTAACATGCCCAACTCCTGGGTCCACTTCATCAGTTTTAGGTATTAAATGAACTGCAAAATACTCTATTTCATGATCCCTCCATGTTTAACTCAAGATAAATATTATCCCAACCTCCAGAAATAACTTAGCCACTTGAGATGAATTCGCAGCAATCCTAGGAATACAAATCACCAAAGCTATGTGAGGCAGTGCAATGACCCAAGAACCAACACTTGCAGACATGGCATTACTTATGATCTGTTGAGGTTTTGAGCATCCAGATTGGTTTTGAGCTTCAAGATTGTTTCTGAACATGGATTCTGTTGATTAAGAACAATCTATCTACCTAGCTAAGCATTCATTCAAAGCTACCCTGTTTCACACAAAATCCCCAGACCAAAACCCTCGTTCCGATAATACAAACACCAGACTATAATTAACAGACCAAGGTGATTTAGGCTTAGCTAAAAAGAACACGAGGAAAATTGTAGCAGCCATAGTCAATCTCAACTCAACCAGAAATGAAAAAAAGTCAAAGGAGCCTCTAATTAAGCCAGGAAGAGGCAGTTCTAGATTAGATTTAATCAATTAATTAGCACTTATCTTACATATGTTTCAACTATAATCTCATCCTTTCCTGTCTTACCACACCCACATGACACCTTATTCCCCTATCATCCTTCATTGATCAAATCGGGAAAAAGGGATAGTAGATTACAAGATAATAAACCACCATATTGTTTTACTCTGTAGACTAAAAGAGTATCTTCTAAACAAACTAATTAACATTCTAAAAATGTTCTAACAAAACCCCAAGTTGCATCAAAAACCATAGGTGAGGACTCAGAAATTCTGAAGAAGCATACATACAAATATTCTCTCAAAGTCTGCAGAATTTCAGGAATGTGACCGTGACCGTACAAATTCTTCTAGTCTGTCCCATACTTCCAGGGCTGCAGCCCTATCTTGGTGTCGCTTGTTCTTGCTAATCTGCATATTTGAGGTACATTTTAACCCATGGGAGCAAGTATTTAAAGTATACAAGACAGCAACAATAGCCCAATTCCACCCACAAATGCAAGACCTTATCAGACTAAGATCAAACATAAGCAACTGAAGGGCGAAAAACTACTTACAGAAATGATTTTTACATTCCACTGCTTCACAATCTTTGCAGACTCCACACTGTCATCTTCAAACCGCATGTAGAATCCAATAACTGCATCACATCAAATCCCAAATAGCACAGATAAGGTTCCAAAAATCATATTAAAAACATATAAGATATTTCACTTTTAAATTCTTCGATCCAATGAAAAGAAAAATCAATTCTACCATCCACCCAAATCCCAAATATGCAAAACAACTCACTTCTTTCCCCCAAAAAAATATGAAATTTGATATCAGCAAAAGTTAAATTTAAACTGCATTTAGAATCTAATAATTGCATAAGCATCAACGTATACATCTTTCTGATTAACCCGAACACAACTATCCAAACAGAATACTTCGACTTTTTTTAATAATATTTCAAGTTACATTTCCTAAATGAAAATAAATCAATTCTATCATCATTCAGATACTAGAGGAATAAAAATAACCTTACACAATATTAATCACAAAGCAACCCCAATTCAACAATCAAACAACCCATAACACTATCACCCCTAACTCAAACCCAAACTCAAAACTCAAAATAAACCCAATTCAGCTCAAAATTATACTCACATTCATCTTACATACCAATCCAATTAAGCTCAAATTCCAACTTACTTTTATTAAAAATCTCAACATGGTCTTTGTAAGGCCAATCCTTGAACTGCCACTCCTTTCCCAACACAAAAACCGCCACAACCCGATCCCAATCCTCAGCCTTCAACGCGGACGGCTTGTCCCTCACCTCATAGGCCTTCACCACCTGGTCCCTATCCCTACTGAACTTCTTCTGGACCGTCACACAATCCGGTCTCACCCCATTCATGCTCTTCACCTTCACATCCGTCGGTATAAACACCCCATCCTCCAAAAACTCCTTCACATTATAAATAGTTATCAAAGTCTGAAACGCGCTCGGCACCAATATAATCGGCACCCCTTCACCAATCTTCCCTCCTTTCAAGTGCAACATCTTTGGCTTCGGCGTGGCTTCAAAACCCTCATCGCCACCATATCCCAATCCCCTCTCATCAGCCCCCATTAGCCTACTCTTCGCCAGCAACCCATCTTTCCTCTGCTGCGATTCAATCCTCTGCCTCTCCTCTTCCCGCCTCGTCGACGAGACAAGAACGCTGTAAAAATCAATATTTTTGCACTCCAATAAACTCTCCCTATCCTTCAACGGCCTCTCAGCCGCTCTTATCAAACTAATAAATTCAACAGTACCAGCATTCTCATAGATCTTTCCGTCATCAACCGTGACGGTATTCGCCGCGTGGTCGCTAGCGGCGGCAACCGTTTCGATGTGGACCACGTCGCTAGGGTTGTTCTGGGGGAGGTGGAACTCGATCTGGTCGGCGGAGTCGGTCTTTCCGGTGAGGTAATCGAAGAGGGGCTTGCGGTCGGGGAGGGTGACGGCGGGGATGCGATTGGCCCGGGCGCTCTGCATGTACTCGGTGTGCTTGAGGCTGTAGTTCTTGATGAAATAGACGAGGGTTTGGAGAGTGTAGAGATTGCCTTGCTTGGAGCGGTAAGCGGTCTCCACGGAGACCGGGAAGTTGTAGGCGGAGCCGAACCGGATATCATTGCCGGCCTGGCTAACCTTGTCGAGGTCGCCCCGGATTGTGAAGTCGCGGAGGGCGGATAGGGGATCCATTGTTTTGCGTAAGGTTTTAGAATTGGAATTGGAATTGGAATTGGAATTGGAATTGGAACTGGAACTGGAACGGGAACGGAAGGATGGTGATGTCAAGACTGTGTAATGGAACTGAGAGACCGAGTAAATTTGCAGTGAGTGAACGTGAATCCGTGTGAATGAGGAAAGAAAGATTATGTGAGCAGTAAGTGAGTTGTCCTTTCTCAATCCACACTTGTGTCATTTTTTTATGTGATATTTTATTTCCGTGTTAATTTTTATTAATGGATAAAAAATTTAAAGAAGATTTTAATGAATTTTTAAATTTACTCCACCCATTAAATTTTGACCCAAATAAATAAATTTGTGGAGTATTTAAGCCCAATTTGCCATGCCAACTTAAAAGGTACCCTAACTTGTCCCCTCAATTCATTTCACTTTTAGATTTATGTAACTTTCATGCAGGCTTCCTACTTAGTTTATCTAAAATTATTATTTAAGTGTTTTTTAGGTTAATTATTTAAGAACTTTCGTTTCCTAAAAAATAATTAAGATTGTTTATTTTTTAATTTTTGACTCAAAATTTTATTAATCTTAAAATTAAAAGTAAAATTATACAGTAAAATTGAAATAAACTCTTTAGTACTAATTAACAAATTGACAACAAATATAATTTCAGTACAAACATATTTTTCTTAACCTACTGATGAATTTAACGAGTTTGAAATTTGAGCCCAACTCACTCACTACACATTATTCGGTATGACATTAATCGATGGGCTATGAAAACTAATTACTAAATCTTGATCCAACTTGCAATACAAATCTACAAATTGGACGAGTTAATTACATAGACTTAAAGGACTAAATCATCTAAGAAAATTTTCTTCTTTTTTTCACCGAATTTGGAGTCAATTTTTTTTTGGATTGGTCAAACATCTTTATACTATTTAAACCAAATATTGGCAAATATTTTACTTTTACCCCTTATCCCATTTTTCGATTTTCTCTCGGCCCTCTCTACTCTCTCTTCTCTAATTTCTGGCTGCTTAAATTTTATTCTAAATTTATAGATTGACTTTAAATATATTATATTTTAAATATTTAAATTAAAATAATTAATTATGAAATTAAAAATAGGTAAAATTTGTGAATTTTATTTTAAATTTAATTTTATTGTGTTTTTAAGTTATTTTTGTATATAATTATTAAAAATATATAGACATAAATGTATAAAATAGATTAAAAATATGTTTAAATGGTTGAAAGTGGTAAATTTTAGCCATTTTTCACCGTTAGACTTGATGCCACACGCCGACGTGTGAGATTGTGGACCATACGCGGCACACGCTGTGTCACACATTGTGGTTTGTGCCTCACGGTGACACGTGCACCTAGGCACCATGCTAGGGTGTGTCTACCATGTGGCACCACGGTAGGGCGCCACGTGGTAATTTTTATTTTTAAAAAAATTATATTTTTAATAACATTTTGTAATTTAAAAATGTATTAAAATTGTGAGTATATTCATTTATTTATTTAATTTAATGTGTTTAATTTTATAATTTTAAATTATTTTATTATTATATATATTATTTTTTTAGTTGTAATTATTTTTAAGTTTTTGTTATTATTTGTAGTATGTAATAGTTGGTTATATGCTAATAAATTTTTAATTTAATTTTTTTTCAAGAAAGAGAATGTATCAAAGGACTACGTAATTATCAAAAATGAATTTTACTGATCGACCGTACATGCTTACTCAAAGTTATGGGTTATGCAAAATATAAAAGAAAAATTAACTTCGAGCTGAGGCAAAATATTTAGAATCACATATTTTGATTATTTTTTAGATGTATCGGATATTCCATTCTCAAGTATTTTAATACATGAGATTTTATTAAAAAGCGTACATACCAAAAATTTATATGAAGAATTATGGTTCTATATAAGCAAAAGACATATTAAATTCTTCCGTCTATAATTTTATTTGATTACTAGTTTGAAGATGAGAAATTATCCTGTAATAAATGAGTTAGGTGATAGACTATGGCACAAATACTTTTGGGATAGAATTGAGTTGACCTATAAGGATTTAAATCCATGGTTCCATAGCACTAAGTTTGACGATGATATAGACACAGTAAAGATGTGTCTATTTTACGTGTTTTATAAATTGTTGATGTCACGTGATTAGCGTAGAGCTGTCCAATATTTTGTGCTTTGTTTCGTAGATAATCTTGATAAGTTTAATGTTTATTCTTGAGGCACGATTGCATGAACTGTACTTTATAATAGTTTATGTACAGTTCCAATTAAAAGGTTAATGAATGACAGAAAAACGGGCGCTCCGAATAAGGAATCATACAATCTATACTATTTAGTCAAGCATTCTTGGTGTGTAATTCTATTTTTAATTTTTATTATCATATTGGGATACATAAAAAATTATTCTTTTCATTTTGTATTAAATAATAGAATAGTATTATTATATTTTGTTGACATTGTTGTTTTTTTCATTTATTATCATCTCAAATATGGATCTACGAGGCAATTCCAAGATATGGGGAGTTGTTTGTCCACAAAAATGGAGACTGTTTTTTGATTCTTCTAAATTGATATGGTACGGGTACCCCATTATACGAAAGCATCGTAAACGTCATCTTCGATGATATTGGGGTATGCTTTTACATTCAACAAAAAATGTATATAATTTCTTTATAACTTTTGTTGTTTTGCCTAATAATGATTAATAAATCTAAAATATTGTGAAAGCTTTGAAAGTTCATAGGAAATTGGTACTCTACAATCATAAGAAGAGTGTAGATTGTCGCGTGGTGACAAACTTGAGCATTCCATTGGAAAAATAGGGAGGGAATCTTAAGTTAGAAAAAGTTGAGATTCCGGACACCTAATTCATTGAAGATATTCAGCCTGATTACGAATTCCAAGCCCCGCCAACGACTGAATCAATGGTGTAATAATTTAATTTTTTTTCTTCAATTATAATTACTTGTATTATTGATGAGTATTAGATTGTGAAAATTAATTATAATTATTTATGTATAGTTTGAGCCCGAACGTCATCATCGCAGTATCATGTCTTGGAGAAGAGGATGGATGATCTTGAAACAATGCTATTAACTATGATTGATAAGGTTAACTCAGAGCTTTCTGCCAAGAATAATATGTTTGCTCAAAGGTAATAAATAGGGTGGCTAAAGCTGAAGAAGATATCTTGCATTAGATATCTCTCTTGATGCAACAATTTAAGTTAACCAAGATCTTTGAGGATGCAAGGGTAGAGTATGGTACGTTTTGAACCTAAATTTCATTGGATACAAAGTTTAACAAGTCAATACATTAACTAGTATTTTTTTGATTTTGTAGGGTACCGAATTCATGGCTGCTGACTTTCAGGCCTACGTTCATGCCAACGAGTCTCAACATCAGCCCATGGCAATAGATATATAGTATGTAGTTGATAGCCCTGCCAGTGTAAAAATTATACCCGCTCTATTAAGTTAAAACATGAGCAAGTATGGGCATCTTCGCAGGAAGGCAGTAGCCCAAGTCAGACTATATACCAATTCGTTGAAAAAGCCAGCGAAAAAGAAACTTTTGGAATCACAAGTAGCACCTACAATTGACGTAATAGGCAACTTATTCCAGCCGATCAAGCTAAATTTATTGAGATTATGGATTGGATAAGAAAAAATGGCCAAACGCAACGAGTTCATTTGGACGAACTCAATCCCAACTGTACATGGTTTAATAACTTACCGCAACATTGGTTTGACGATTCAGTGAGAACTTTCATTTGTATTTTTTTTTTTGGCGAGTTGTTTAACAGTATAAAAACTTATACATATTCTTTGTTTTGCAGCATATAAATAAGTACTTAAATGTTTTGTATTTGTGCCAAACGACTTTTTTCGATATGTACTCATAGGATTGTACAACTACAGAAGCATATTTTTATATAAGCTATTTTTTCATCTATTATGCATATAACATTATCATACCATTGTAAATATTGACTATTAATGAGTTTAACATCATATATATTTATCTTTAGAAGTACATTTGACAAATGTTGTGAACGTCCTTCACCGTCGATCCTCTAAATGACTACCAATGGCTCAAACTGTTGTTGGTTTATGCACTCAGAATAAAGACTGAGTTACTCGGTGCTAAACCGTGGGCATTGTTCAATAAGGTACTTTAAGAACAATAATAACTTTTTATTGTGCATCTAACAACCTTAAGTTCAAAATAATACAATAATGGTTTTTGTATATAGTAACCATTTATCCACAACTGACAAGAATAAATATTTATACATATATATAATATTCATATTTTATTTGTATGTGGATGATACTTAATTTATGTATTGTTATTAGTATTGTTTATATAAATTAAAAACCTACTATTAGTATTTGGTTTATTTGCAAGACTTTAGATATATTTTAAGGACCAAATTGTAATACTTTAAAAAATTTGGGGGTTAATTTGTAAATATTAAAAGTTAGCTTCTTAATATAAAAATACACATTTTAAACCCTAATTTACTCATTTTTGATTGAGCCACCTCTTTTAGAGAGAGAAAAGAGAGAAAACAATGGGAGAGAAAGAGAAGAAGAAAAAGAAAAAAAAGAAAAAGAAATTGAAATTTTAAGCTTTACGAGGTATATCATAACTCTTTCTCACTTTATTAGTGTTAATTAAGTTAATTTCTTTAAGTTTTGATTTTTAGAAATATGTACAATTGAGGACTTGATGTGAATTTTGTAAGATATGTTGAGAATTGATGATGATTATGTAGATAACTTGATAAATCATGATGAATTACAGAATTTCTACTTGATAGCCTTTTGATCCGAGAATTTTATAAATTGTTGTACTTTGATTTTAATTTTGAATTTTAAGAATACGAAATTATACATGTCTAGAATCATTTTATATTTTGAATGGATTAAAAATTTTAGAAATTGAATATTTAGTGAATTTATAAAAATGACCCTGAAATTCTAAAAAAAATTTGTGTTAACAGTACGCTATAGTAACAAACAATTTATGGTCTGTTGAATGATCGTAAAAAATTACGAATTTATGAAATATGATAAATTTATATGTATAACTCATAATTAAGAATTTAGAATAATGTGGTTAAATTGTTGTGATTTTTTAAAGTGTATTAGCTCATTGCAGTATTTGATTAATAGATTTTTAAAGTTATGAAATAAAATAGTTTTAAAATACTTTTGGCAAGGATTTTGAATTAAAACATTTTTCATGGATTGAGATATGTGTTAAGAGTAATTCTGTAGTAGTTTTATAATTTTTGAGTTAGTATATGATTTAATAAAATTAGGAGACTGAATACTATTCAATAAATATCTTGATCCTATCACGATAATAGTTTTGATTTGATGGTATTTATGAAATGGATTGTGTAGAAATTATGATATGATATTCATATATAAGAAATATATATGAGTCAAGAAAGATGTATTCTGATTTTGGAGTAATTGGACATCATTTGATGTATAAGAGAATTTTAGTAAGTATAAGTGGTCAGAATGACAGGTTTTGAGAAACTAAATAATTAGACCAATTCGATGTGATAAATGTAATATGTGTAATTTTGTAAGCTATTTAAAGTGTTTTGTGTGAATAATGAAGCTTATGAAAGGATTAATCTCCAAGGATAGGTTAAGAAGAATTAAGTATTGTACTCGAAAGTGTTAAGAGGTAAGTATACTAGCCTTTTACTGAAATCACAATAAATATAGTAATTGTTTATATATAATTTTATAAATGTGCTTAGAAATATGTTTATGTTATGTCAAAGTATATTTGATATGAAATGTGAAAGACATATGTTTATGAATGTGAGCATTAACATTGAATATGGACATACATGTGTTTATGAAAGTGAGCTTTCAAAATGAAATGTGTTTAACAAAGAAAGCATTTGAAGTGAAAAATATCAATGAGATACGTTTTGTGTTTTAAGGATACTTGAACTCATTATTTACTTAGTAGGCACCTTATGTGATTTGTGGAACCTTTATATATGGTCTTTCCTTCGGGATTGGTATATGTTATGTGTTTCATATGTAGGGATGATTCTATTGGTACCTAAAGGAAAAGTAAGTCATCACATTCATGTAGTGGCATATTGGTGCATGTGAGATGACTCACTGATGATTAGGGTGAGGGTTTGGCTCTTACTTTTGGGTATAAGCATTATATACGTGTAATTTAAAACTCACTTGTGCTATTCCTCTCATATGATATATCATCGACAGGTGACATTTGGCTTATTATGTAATATGTGATATAAAAATCCTACTAAGTAGTAGTTGAGTGATAGTATTCCTATTATATGTTTTGAAAAAATGTATAAGCGCTTACCTGACATGTGATTTGATAAGATTATAATTTTGATTTATCATGGTATATCATACATATGCATTATATGTGTGTGTGTATATATATATGTATTTGTATTTTGATACATGAAAAAAAATTAGTACATTTATTGAGTTTTATACTCATTATAGTTTATAGTGATTTCAAGTAAATAAAGTACATGTGTGTTTAACATATTTGGCAAGGCTTCAATTGTCCCTTGAGTTCCTTAAGTTGCTAAGTGTTTCATTTGTAGACACGTAGTTTAAGATATTTGATTTGTTCGTATTAAATAAATATTTATGTATTATTTTATTAAGTGTGGTTGTATTTGGTTTATGTTTCACCAAGTATGGTCATGGGTTAATTTTTGTGATAAACTTACTAACAACTTACTAAGGATTCCTATGAAGAATTCAAGTTTGAAATTTTATACAATATTAATTATGAGTGCACATTATTGAATGAGTGTAAGTTATGTCATGTGTTAGATCTTTTGGGTCTGGGGCGTGACATTGTAGGTATATATCCATTTGAATATCAATTAGGAACATTAGTTTGTAGTAGAGCTCGACATTACTCAAATGGCAATTATTCTTTTGATTTCAGCGTAAACGACTACTCTGACGATACCATATTGAAATTTTTAGATTTTCTACATGTTGCAATGCCTTTGTACCTTCAAAAATGTAGATTTTATAGTTTAAGGGGCATATAAGGCCCAAATTTATTCTCTTGACCGGTGATTCATTTACAGGAGAATGTGTCGCCACAAGAGATTAGGAGTGGGGACTGTAACGTCTTCGTCTGTATATATATTGAGTATCTTATGTTAGGTCGGTCATTTAATTCTTTCCATCAGATTAGTACCTTTTATAGACAAAAAAATTGCCGTTAATTTGTGGACCGTTGTAGGATTTACTTTATAGATGTTTAATACTATATTTTTTATATGTGAATTTATATAATATTATTTGTTTTGATATTTGCGTATTGGGTGGATGTGTGCGGTGATGATATATAATTAGATAGAAGTGTGTTTTTTCAATATGAGAGGTTTGGGAATGTTATATAATAAGGAAAATTCTGCCAAAATTTTGTTAAAATATCAAACATTCTACACCTACAACTTTTAATTTTATCACTTATATAGATATTTTCATAACTTATCTACAATTGAAAATTGTCAACATCAATATTAAGGACAAGTGATCATCTCATTTAATAATTAAGTATGTAATAAAAAAATATAAGTGCATTATGAAATAAGTGCACAAATTATGAAACTCGACACTCATACATAATTAAGCCTTAAGATCCAGCTCATTTTTATATTTTTTCAGATTTGTCTGAAATAGAAAAAATAAATATTAGCCTTATATTATAGTGAAATTAAATATCAACAAGGTAGTTTTATAAACAAACATACATCACTTGCTCTATAAAGAGATAGAGTTTCGACACGGCTGCCGGTTACGTCCATGCTGTTTACAATGATTACATATATTTTTTTATGGTTCCTCTCGTTAAGATAGAATCTGATTCACCCGACGTCTGCCTGACTGACGACATGCTATCGAAAACTAAATGTCTATATTTTTCAGATACTCTGGGACTATCCAATCCGACACTTGGCCAACCGAAAGTACTGGCTCACTATAGGCACGGAATAAAGTCTCAGATGTGTAATAAGTTAAACAAAGACTCTCGTACAATAATTTGATAAAGTCTCAGATGTGTAATAAGTTAAATAAAGACTCTCGTACAATAATTTGATGTATCTGTATACGGCGAGTATATAGGGACAAGGCAGTTGCCGATAGTCAAACTTTTTACATGCTCTTTTTCCAATGTCCAATATCCAGTTCACGCCATTGTCCTTAACTACAAATCATAAATCATCAAGAGAATTGTCATTTGACTTACGTCATTGTTATGTTTCATAATTTTATGATGTACCCAGTTCATCAGGACATGCATCATATTTTGTGCTACCAATTATCTATGATAAAACCATAATTACGTTAGCATCTCTTACATCCACTCTACTAAATTGATCACCATAAGCTTTCTTACTTCTTTTGCAACTGCATTAATGCTATCAACAATATTAGTAGTCATGACGTCGTACCTTTTAAAAACATCAGCTGATCAGGCTTATCTTACCATACCAACATCCTTTTTCAAATACTTTATTATGTCAGGTCTCATTTATCTCATCTTATTTAATTGGTGTTAGAAATTAGAGACACGATAAGCCTTAGTAGCAGAAAAGTTGGCAGACAAGTATATCTATTTTTTAGACTTTTTTATGGCAACTTGTATTTTGTTATCAAATTTTCCTTCAAATGATAGATACAGAACTCATGATATGTATGAGAAAACTTATCCCATATAACCCTCTCAATACTGGCATGTTGATTAGATATAAAGACAAAATTTTGATGGCTCACGATTACTTGCTATAGTTTAACCATAAACCATTCACATGATGTATCATTTTCTGAGTCAGCAATTCTCTAGGCCAATAGAAAAATCTAAGTCTTTTCATATTTACAAACGGCCATAAATATTGTATCAAGATAGAAACTTTTCAAAAAGGCTCCATCCATTGCAATCACCGGTCGGATGGAAGAATTAAAATTTCTGATACGAGGTTTTAACGCTAAAAGAAAATACTTGAAGTGATTATCCGTGTCAGTTTTCAAATAAGTAACCGTACCTAGGTTATTTTGTTGTAACACACAGCTGTATACAGGAAGCAATCTGAATGAATGCTTTGGAGAATCACTTATCAATCTCAATGCACACTCTCTAGCTCGCCAAAATGTAGTATATGTTATCTGAACACTGAATTCTTCACGTATGTCTGCTTGAATATCCTTCGGCCTATAATTTCTATTGACCAATGTAAACTTATTTTTTATTACTTTAGCAATAATTTGGCTCTTGGCTTATCGATAACCATCCCGCAATTGACTCAAAACACAAGTGTGCTATGCATCTACCCACCTTACAATGAAAAGATGTCGCTCTTTCGTCAACACTACCCGCAATCTCCAGTTGCATCTGTCATCATCACATTTCAACTCTAAACGATCTTTGGTGGACTTGTATACTCTAAAACTCCATTTGCCCTTCAATGCAACCATGCTTGAACTTTATAAATTTTATCTTTGTTGTTATACAACTTTCCTACAAACACATTACCAATCCCAATAGAAGATATCTTTTTTGATATGTTCAAGTCCCATAGTAGTATTTTGGGTTGAAACTGAAATGGATTATCTACCTTAACCTTTTCTTCTCTGCCAAAATCATTATTATCATCATCATTATGCTCATTGTCATCATCATCATCACCAACATCATTATTTCCATCCCTAGTCTCATCATCATCATCATTCCTACAATCATCATTAACTTCATAACCAATATTGTAACCACAATTATCATTATTATCATTCCAACCATCATCATCAACCTCATAACTAACATCGTAACCATGATTATCATTCTTATAATGTTCCTCATTTTCCCCATCATTACTTACATTATATCCAAAATTTTGACCAATATCATAGCCAATATTAATGCTAACATCTTCATATATCTGACTATTATAATATATGTAGCCTGGTTGTTCGTTAAACATCGAAGGAGAATAATGATAATCCTCTCGGGGATTTGAAACATAAACAAGGGTTGCCGATACAAATTAATTAGCATAACCTTATTTTTGCTCCATGGGTGCTTCTGCATTACTTTTATATTTAAGAGCTCGAGCATCCACTGTTATATAAAGAGGTGTAACTATATTATTTTGTAAGTTCAACCACAATATCGCATCGTCGTTATTTTCAAGTAGAATAGGTCTTAAATTTATAGTACTTGAAGGAATCTTGAACTTCAGAATCACTTTATAATGCACCTAATCAACTCCCAGAAGTCGACAAACTCATTTCAATGGTGCTTTATATTTAATTTTTTTGGAACTAACATATTTTGATATCTAACATATCTCTAAAAAATTATCACAAGAACTCTCTCATCTTCTCCCAAAGCATATAATAGTTGAAATTTGCGTCATGATAATATCAGCAATACCTAAAAAAAATAACACCAAAAATAATTATTAGTTTAGTATACAATAAATTTAAAAATAACACAAAATATTAAATTTACATATAAATAAACTTAAAAATAAATTATAAATATATAAATATACTTAAAGTAAAATAAATAAAAAATAAAGTGAATGCCACAGGCGATGCTACATGGTGCCACGTGGCCAAGCTATCTCGCGTCTGGCGCTACTGGTGTAGTAACCACTTATCCACAACCGGTAAAAATAAATATTTATATATATATATATAAATATACATATTTTATTTGTTTGTGGGTGATACTTGATTTATGTATTGTTATTAGTAGTGTTTGTATAGATTAAGGACCTACTATTAATATTGGGTTTATTTGCAAGACTTTATATTTATTTTATAGACCAAATTATAATACTTTAAAAATTTTAGGCTAATTTATAAATACTAAAAATTAGCCTCTTAGTATAAAAATACACATTTCAAACCCTAATTCACTCATTTTGGTTGAGCCACCTCTTTTAAAGTGAGAAAAGAGAGAAAGAAAGGGGAGAGAAAGAGAAGAAAAAGAAGAATAAAGTTGAAATTTAAGTTTTAAAATGTATATTATAACCCTTTCTTGGTTTTAATTTAGTTAATTCATTTAAGTTTTGATTTCTAAAAATATGTACAATTGAAGATTTAATGTGAATTTTGTAAGATATTGTGAGAATTGATGATGATTTATGTAGATAGCTTGATAAATCATGATGAATTGCAGAATTTATAGTTGATAGTCTCTTGATCCAGAAATTTTATAAATTGTTGTGCTTCAATTTTGGTTTTGAATTTTGAGTATATGAAATTAGACATGTCTAAAATCATTTAAGACTTTGAATCTATTAAAAATTCTAAAAATTAAATTTTTTGTGAATTTATCAAAATGACCCTAAAATTCTAAAAATTTTCTGTGTTAATAGTATGATACAGTGACATATAATTTTTTATCCTGAATAATCTTCAAAAATTACGAATTTATGGAATATGATAAGTTTATATGTCTAATATGATATACTCAAAATTGAGAATTGAGATCAATGTGGTTAAATTGTATAGTTTTCTAAAGTGTATCAGCTCATTGCAGTATTTGATTAACAGATTTTTAAAGCTATGGAATAAAATAGTTTTAAAATACTTTTGGCAAGGATTTTGAATTAAAACATTTATCATGGATTGAGATATGTGTCAAGAGTAATTCTCTGGTAGTTTTATGATTTTTGAGTTAGTATATGATTTTATAAAATTGGGAGACTGAATATTGTTAAGTAAATATCTTGATCCTGTCACGATAATAGTTTGGATTTGATGGTGTTTATGGAATAGATTGTGTAGGAATTATGATATAATATTCATATATAAGAAGGATATATGCGTCAAGAATGATATATTCTGATTTTGGAGTAATTGAACATCATTTGATGTATAAAAGTTTTTTATTAAGTGTAAGTGATCAGAATGACAGATTTTGAGAAACCAAGTAAGTAGACTAATTCGATGTGATAAGTGCAATATGTGTAATTTTATAAGCTATTTAAAATATTTTGTATGAATTTTGAAGCTCGTGAAAGGATTAATCTCCATTGATAGGTTAATGAGATTTAAGCCTTGTAGTTGAAAGTGTTAAGAGGTAAATATACTAGACTTTTACTGAAATCACAATAAGCATAGTAATTGTCTATGTATGATTTTGTAAATGTGCTTAGAAATATGTTTATATTATGACAAAGTATATTTGATATGAAATGTGAAAGATATATGTTTATGAATGTGAACATTGACATTGAACATGTACATACATGTGTTTATGAAAGTGAGCTTTGAAAATGAAATGTGTTTAACAAATAAAGCTTTTGAAGTGGAAAATGTCCATGAGATACGTTTTGTATTTTGAGGATGCTTGAATTCACTATTTACTTAATAGACCCCTTATGTGATTTGTGGAGCCTTTATGTGTGGCATTTCCTTCGAAATTGGTATATGTTATGTGTTTCGTATATAGGGAGAATCCTATTGGTACCTCAAGGAAGATTGAGTGATCACATTCGTGTGGTGGCATATTAGTGCATGTGAAAGGACTCACTGATGATCAGGGTGAGGGTTTGACTCTTACATTCGGGCATGAGCATTATATATGTATAATTTAAACTTCACCCTTACTATTCCTCTTATACGGTATGTCACCTACGAGTGATATTTGGCTCATTATGTGATATGAAAGTCCTACTAAGTAGTAGTTGAGTGATGGTATTCCTATTATATATTTTGAAAGAATGTGTAAGCGCTAACTTGACATGTGATTTGATAAGATTATGATTTTGATTTTGATTTATCACAGCATATCATACACATTCATTGTGTACATATATGTATTTGTATTTTGATATATGAAAAATTAGTATGTTTACTGAGTTTTATACTCATTATAGTTTATTGTGATTTCAAATAAATAAGGTATATGTGTGCTTAGCGGATTTAGCAAGGCTTCTACTGTCCCTTGGGTTCCCTAAGTTGCTAGGTTACTGAGTGTTTCATTTGGGGACACGTGGTTTTAGATATTTGATTTGTCCATATTGAATAAATACTTATGTATTATTTTATTAAGTGTGGTTGGATTTGGTTTAAGTTTCACCAAGTGTGGTTATTGGTTGATTTTAAGTAAGACTTTGCAATGAATATATTCTGGGCTTCCAGTAACAAAGTTGCTACTGGTGACGTAGTAGAGTGTTAATCTCTGAGAAAACTCTGCATATCTCCGGTTTACTAATTGTCCCAGTCATAATTCAATTGTTATAATTTTGAAAGAAATTGAAATGAATGTTTTAATATTATCAATAAAAGTTTATGTTTATATGTTAGGTTATGGGTTGATTTTAGTGTTGAACTTACTAACAACTTATTAAGAATTCTTATGTTGAATTAAAGTTTAAAATTTTATGTAATATTATTTATGAGTGCACATTATTGAATGAATGTAAGTGATGTCGTGTGTCGGATATTTTGAGTCTGGGGCGTGACATGAATGATACTAAATAAAACCATAATTCTTCTTTTTCTCTAGCATGCACTATGCAAGATCTCTACCTTTGGCTGATTACCGCCTGACTGCCTATCTCCACAAGGAGGTTCTGATAATTTTTAGAGGATGCCAACCACCTTTATATGAGTTCAACATCGAGAACATGAACCAACCTATATTTAAATCCAAGCTCTTTTTCGGCCATTATTGATAACAACCCACGAGGTTGTCTTAATCTTCTTTATACTGTTTAAAGAATTCCAACAACTCCTCACTATTTAATATTTATTCCAGTCATTGTAATTGTGTATATAGAATAAAAAAGAAAATATTTAAATAGGTTCTACGCCTTTGTTACCTAATCTCATACGAGATAACCTTATATGTAAGACTTTCTCTTTAGATATATTTTTCTAAGTAATTTTATGACATGTAATGTTATGTTGTATGTTAGAATTTTAGTGATTCAAAATTAAAGTTGAGTTTAATTTTAAGTTGGAGACCAAAAATGAGTCAAACATGAAGATGATTACACATTGGAGGTACGAGAAATGGACAAAAGTAAAAATTTGAAAGTAAGTTACTGTTCACATGAGGTATTATTCACGCAACAACTTACTAGTGTTTCATGTTTTGGCTTAATTTAACTTATTTAAGTGAGTTTTAGATTTCTCTTATACATGTACTCCTAATCTAACAAGAAATAAGCTTTCTATAGACTTTTTAAACACTATATAAATATTTGTAATTTATTAAAATTGTTAATGCATCAACAAAAAAGAGAATAAAGGTTTGGGATAACTCTGAGGCACTGGGGCAAGTGTGGAAGAGTACCATGGAGTGCTTGAGTGTTAAGCGCATAAGTGCAAAATATTATTATATAGATCATTTAGGAGTTTTTTTATTGTTGTATTCCTTAAGTATCTCTTGTGGAGTTCTTTGTGTACAAAAGAACTAAATAAAAGAAGCCGAGTCTTGATCTACTGTGGACTTAGGTAATTTTGCCGAATCACATATATTCTTGTATCTTGAATGTGATTATTTTTACTATTTTTGGTTGATTTTTATTTATTCTTATTTTACTTGTGAGTGAAGTCTTTTGCAAAATATATAAAGTTATATGGTGTTAAATACTGGACCAATAAGTATTATGGCATGTATACTTTTCGGAGTGAAATTAATTACTAAGACTAATTACTTATAATATAATTAGTGTTAAAGCTGATTTTTCTCAATATTATAATAAGAGAAAGTGTACAATACATTAGAAATAATACACCATTTGTATAACAACTAATAAAGTTTGTCCTATAAAAATTAATGTTAAAATTTACAAGACAAATTAATAGTTATAAAAAATAAAAATACATATACATATCTTGATGTCACTGAGCGGTTGTCCTAACTCCAATATACAAATAATCTAACATTTATTTAGTGACAAATACCAACTAGAGTGAGAATCTATTAAATTATAGTAGTGTTTTCTTTATTATTATATAAAAGAATTTGAATTAGAATAGTGTTATACACACAAAACTATGATATAATCCATGTATTATTACTATCTTCACAAATTGCATGGTATTCTTCCATTAAAATTGTTTTAAGTATGCAAAATAAAAAGGTAAACAACGAGCTTAATATTTAATAAATAATTAATAAATAATATTATGTTTCTCAAAGTTGTATTTTAATATTTTTCATTTGAGTTAATGTTAAATAAATATTAAATTATAAAATAATAAAATTAATAATTATAAAAATTAACTATCTAATAAATATTTGACACATGATTTACTTTAATTAAATGCATAATATTATACATATAAATTTCTTTACACAAACTCATTTAAATAAACTGATGTGTTATGGTATGGTTGAATAAATAAATTAAATGACTCAGTGTAATAAATAAAAATAAAATAAAACGTACCATTATATCATGCCTACATCAGTTTTTTTAAATTAAATTGTACATGTAAATTATTCTAATTAAATAGTCAAATATTTGTATTTGGATTTTATAAATTAAAATTAATGTTTAAAAATAATTATTATTATTCTGCCTTGAAAATTATCTTTGGGTGCAAGGCTTTCAGGCCCAAAATAAAAAAAGCCTCCAAAGACTTAATTAGATATTTTTTTGTGAGTCAGTCTTTCTTAGAACCCATCACTCCTTGCAGGGCGGCTTACCCTGAAGACAAGAATATGATAATAGTCATCAGGTCAGGTCCTGGCAGGATAAGATAGTAGAGAATTTGCTCAGATTTAAAGGACTTGATTAGTAACTTGAAGCATCTGCTCAGCAAGACAGGCCAAGATACGACCAAAATCACCCTTTGCACACTAACCAAATTTGTTCATCTTGGTGCTTGTGTGATCAACGAAGAAACCAAGTCAGAATAGATATCAGGACGACTGTCTGTTGAACAGGCCGACCAGGTACAACTAGTGAAGTCACTAGAAGATCAGCTCTTAAGAAGACCTCAGATCACGACCGAGTTGAGCGGGAAGAGACTACCAGAGGACCGACCTAGCAGATCAGACTTAACCTCACACTTAATCAAATTCATCGGCGAAGACGGGTATAAGGAATATGTCGAGAATATGCTTAACATATGTCATAAATATATCTAACGTATGACAAAAGCACAGTATAAGCAGAGTCAAAAGCATGCGAGATGAAGATTTGCAGAAGAATACTTGACGTGTGTTAGAAGCACAATAGAAGTAGAATCAGAAGCATGTCAAAAGAAAATCTACAAAAGAATATTTAGTGTGTGATAGAAACACAGTAGGGGGGATACCCAGAAAGCCCTTTGAAAATTAGTACTATAAAAAAAAAAGGAACGACACAAAGGCAAGGGGTGATGAAAAATGTTCAGTGGATACCTTAGATGATGTTCAAAAGACAGAAGAACTAAACATAAACAAAGAAAAGAAGGTTTTTTCTTTGATTCTTGAGCATTTTGACTTATCTTTCTACCAGTCTCCCCCACAAAGATTTTTTTTTACTTAAGTATTAGAGAATTTTCACCAAAATTTATCCCGACGAGACCATCACAATAATTGTACTTATATTTTATAAGTTTTGTCATAACTGACGAAGAAGAGAAGACCCAAACTTACACAAGCAAATCAAATCAAAACAAAACTTAAATATTAATTCTCGTTAATAAATAAATTTAAAATTTATTGACTCAAAAAATTATTTTTTGAGGACAACAATAATAAACTTTAACTACTATCAATCTATCATAATGGTCTGCAAACTTTTAACTTTTATAATGTTAAAAGAAAAGAAAAAAAAAAAAGAGTTTCAAACTCTGATTTTTCGATCAACAAGAGCTAAAAGTAAAACACTAATAATAACTAAATGTTGTGAAAATGCGGGAGGAAAAATATATATTTCCCAAATTTTAAAGTTAAAATGTAATTATAGCTTAAAAATCCATCATATTCACTTTGTAATATCTATATTTTAATTCAGAAGGGAGAGTTTTAAGTGGACCTGATAGGATCCCTTTTCATAGAATCAGCTGACTATTCCAAGGATAATCTGCAACAAATTCATCTATATGTTTTTGGCACGCAATGTCTTGATTCTTCTATTTAGACAATCAAATTAATATTTTGATCAGGAAACAGAGCATTTACAAATGCAATAGATCGTCAAATTCTTGGATCAGTACGAAGAAGACTAAACATGACCATGTCTACAGCTTTTCCCTTTTGAATGTAATATTTGCGGAGAACAGCTTCTTGAGTGAAGCCAACCTTGCGCAGCACCTTCTGAGAGCCAACATTTTCAACATCTACCAGAGCCTCAAGTCTCTCCAAATGCGGCCACTCCACAAATATTATGTCAGCCACCATATGCACTGCCTGTGTAGCAATCCCTTTGCCCCAGCACTTGGATGCCAAAACATAGCCAAGTTCACCTCTGCATTTATCGTTGCCCTTGTTTGCTGACACTGAAATAGCACCAATTGCCTTGCCATTAAGGCAAATTGCCATGAACCAGGGATGGGGTATAACTACGTTTAGGATGTAGTCCAGGCCTTGTTCTTCGGTGGTGTAAGGTCCATGACAGCAAAAACGAGCCACTTTATCATCACTTGCCCATACCATGAAATCATCTATGTCTGAAATATCCAATGGCCTAAGATTGATGTCAAAGATTTTGATTTCGCCTTCGCCTTCTCTTTCCTTTAATTTTATTGATTGCGAAGAACTGTCCTCCATGTGAACTCCTTGACTGAAATATCTATGATTGATGACAAGATTTAGCTTGGTAGAAAACTCGTATATATATACATATGTAAGTAGGGAAGTCTCGCTTTTTCCAATGGGAGGAGACGCGGTGTGGTTGCTGGAGGACTTTATATTCTTATAAACTAATAATTGACCAGAAGAAATTGCTTGGAATGGGGCCAATTTTGCATTACGTTAATGGACAATGGTGAGAAGAAAGCTTATAATTTCACTGCTTTTCTTGACCAATTACATAACACAGGGATCGCACAAGTCTTCACATGTGGGTCCTTTGCTTTTGGGCGAAGAAACTAGAAAATATCTTCAGCCATTTGATCAATATCTAATGCTTATTTTTTTATTTATTGCGTTGGAAAAAATTGTAAAAATAATATACAGCAAAAATATTCTTCTTCTTTTTTTTCATACTAAAATGAGTTAGTGTGCCATTACTATTAATAAAAATAATAATATCACAAATATAAGTTACAATAAATTATAATGGAACACACAATTTTTAATATAAAATAATTAAATTAAAAAAAATTATAAAACTGTAATCCGATTCTAACTTTCCTGTAAAATAAGAAAGCTATTATAACTATATTTTCTCTAAAATTATATTAGAGGTTCAACCACAACAATAAAAATATAGCTCAACAACATAAATTTAACAAGTTTATCTTATACTTACATTTGTTAAATCTAATAATAATGGACACTAAACAAAAATCAACATAAATAAATATGTGGAGCAAAATGATATAATCCTTTCAAATTTTGAACAAAATTGAAGATTAAATCACTATTCAAACATCAAAGTCATAATCAAACCCTAAACTCTTTTTTCCCTTCTCTCTTTTCTTTTCTCCCGGCATACTCTATGCTCTCTCTCTATACACTTCTTAATCCTTCTATCTCTCTTTTTATTTTCTTTAATTTAAAAATCATTTAGATTTTAATTACTTGTTGGCTATAAAAATGACAAAAAAATTTACAAACTCACAAATTTACTAAAACTCCTTATATTAGAAAGGATTTGATAAGGTTGAAAACGAGTTTGATACAAATTTGATATATAAAATTAAAATTCACAACAAATTTGATATGGGTATGAGTTTGGTAAAAAATTCGCGGATACCTGCAACAGGTATCCGCACATACTACATTTTTTAAAAAAAATTAAAGAAAAATAAAATATGAATGAATTATTTTTGTATTTATTTTTAACTCATATCAAAAAGTTTAGATTTGATTTAATGTTGTTCATACCATTCAATAAAAATAAATAAAATTAGTTCAAAGTGACTAATAATTATAATTGAAATTAAAAATAAATTTTAGCATTTAACATAATTGAAATAGAAATTAGAATATTTAAAGTAATTAGAATTGGATTTGAAATTATAATATTTAACGTAATTAAAATTGTAATTGTAATTGGAATTAAACATTTAACGTAATTAAAATTAAAAATGAAATTGGATTTAGAATGATAACTTTTAATATAATTGAAATTGGATTTGAAATTATAACATTTAACATAATTGAAATTGAATTTAGAATTATAACATTTAATGTAAATAAAATTAGAATTGTAATTAAAATTAAAACATTTAAGGTAATTAAAATTGGACTTGAAATTATAATATTTAACTATTAAAATTAGAATTATAATTATAACATTTAATGTAATTAAAATCAAAATTTGATTTAGAATTACGACATTTAACGTAATTGAAATCAAATTTGAATTTAAAATTATGACATTTAACATAATTGAAATCAAAATTAGAATTAGAATTATGACATTTAACGTAATTGAAATTGAAAATGAAATTATAGTATTTAATGTAATTGAAATAAAAATTAGATTTAGAATTATAATAATAAATTTAATTGAAATCAAAATTTAATTTGGAATTATAACATTTAACACAATTGAATTCAATATTAGAATCAAAATTATAATATTTTACATAATTGAAATCAAAATTGAAATTAAAATTATAACAGTTAATGTAATTAAAATCAAAATTGAATTTTGAATTATAATATTTGACATATTAAAATTAAAAATTATAATTATAATTATAAAATTTAATATAATTGAAACTAAAATTCGGTATAGAATTATAACATAAGTGAAATTAAAATTGGAATTCAAATTATAATATTTTAACATAATTAAAATTAAAATTGGAATATAAATTATAATATTTAACATAATTGATATCGAAATTGAAATTCTAATTATAACATCAACGTAATTAAAATTAAAATTGAATTTAGAGTTATAATATTTAACGTATTTGAAACTGAAATTGAATTTTGAATTATAACATTTAACGTAATTAAAATTAAAATTAAAATATTTAACGTAATTGAAATTATAACATCTAACGTAATTAAAATCGAGATTAAATTTGAAATTATTACATTTTAATATTTAATGTAATTAAAATTAAAATTATAACATTTAATGTAAATAAATATGAAATTATAATTAATATTATTTTAATTATTATATTTTTTAAATTTTAATTAAATTAAGATTATAATATTATTTTTTTATTATATTAATTTAAAATCCACTTAAAATTTATAAATAATTCGTTGCGAATTTGATAATAAGTACAAAATCACAAATATAAATTTAATAATAATACTTCAAACTCGTAACGAATTTAAAAAAAAATTAATATTTTATTTTTTAAACAAATGCAGATACAAATTTAAAAATATCTATCTCATGGCCCACTGCCACCTCTAATATAGTATAGACTCAACCCAACATTTTATTGATTGATTGCCTATGATGGTTCGAAGTAATAATTTGCCACTATAAAGTGTTTTTATTTTTTTTGGTAAAAGCAAAATGAATATTACGAAGAGCTTAGGGTGCTTAGCTAGCACCTCAAAACTCATTCTCGATCTATTATTTAAGTGCAAATTTATGTGTGTATTATAAATATGTATAAAATAAATAAATATTATGAGTGTTTTCTATTTCTAGGTATTGCTGAGTCAATTTCATGATGATCTAACATTTATGGTAAAGCTTTCTTCAGTAAGCGATCAAATAAGAAGTCTATTGGCAACGAGAGATTGATGATCTCCAAGAGGATTAAAGAATTTCCACGAGTGGTTACTCTCCGAGTATTGATTTTGATTGAAGTTGAGAAAGATTCCCTAAATGATCTTGGAGAAAACTTGGGTTCCATGTAAAGTTCTGTTACATCTTTTCTGAATCCAATATTAATTTTTAACATGTTTTATTGGTTTTATATAGCTGTTTGAATTAAAATTTTAAATAATTTTTAAATTAATGAATTAAATTTATTTTTATTAAAAATTATTTAATAAATACTAATAAAATAAAATAAAAAACTCTAAATATATAATGGCCCTATTCAAGTCTACATCCATTTTATTGACCACAATTTTAACATTTTATACAATTTTACCTCAGGCTATTTTAGCCGTTCAGTTCATGATGCATGCGCTAGAAACTTTGTCCAAGCATGCACATGGAGATGCCACGTGGTAATTCTTTTAAAATTTTAAATAAAATCAGTTAGTTTATTTAATTTTTAAAATTGAGCTTAAATTTTTAATTTTAGTCAATATTTTACTTTTTTTTGTCATTAATATTTATTATTTTATTAGTTTTGATTTTGTGTATTAAATTAAATTTTATTTCATAGTTTATTATTTTTAACATTTTATAATTATTTGAATTTTTTTTGTAATTAATTTTAAAAAATTAATTAAAATTTGCATATTTTAAATGCTATGTATTTGATTATATACTGATAATGTTTTTTTAAAGAAAACATCTCAAAAAATTAGATAATTACAAAAAATAAATTCTATCAAGTGGTTGTCAATACTTATTGAAAAATGTGAGCTATGGATGAAATAAAAAATAAATTAATCAAAAGACAGATCAAATTATTTAGAACATGTTTTGACTATTTTTTAGATTACACGATATTATATTCTTAAGTATATTAGTATATAAAATTTTATTAAGATAAGTACATGCCAATTAAGTGAAGAATTGTGATTTTATATAGATAACAGGCAAATTAGATTCTCTCATCTAAAATTCTATTTGATTATTGATTTGAGGATAGAGAATTATCTATCACTAAGAGAGTTGAATTCAAAATTAGATGATAGACTATAAGATAAATACTTTAAAGGTAGAAATGAGTTTACCTAAAAGGATTTAGATCCACAATTTAAAAAAGTTAAGTTCGACCATGACATAGATGCTTTAAAATGTGTCTATTTTATTTATTTCATAAATTGTTGATGCCATGTGATTGGTGTAGAGTCATTTAATATTTTGTGCTTCGCCTTATAAATGAGTTTAATACTTACCATTGATGCACAATTGCATAAACTATGTTCTACCATAGTTTAAGTATAATGTCGGTTAAAAAATTAATAAGGGTAAAAAAAAAGGGATGGTGTCTAGAGAATGAAACATATAATCTCTATGCATTTGGTCAAGCATTCTTGGTTAGTTATTTTTTTTATTCATTATCGATTCGTTATTATATTGAGATATATTAAAAAATTATTATTTTCATATTGCATTGATAAAAATAAGAAAATATTATTATTATTATTTGAGATTTTTTTATTATTATATTATGTGTGAATGTACAAGACGATCCTAAAATATGCCTCTATGATTATCGCACTCAAAGAGGGTGTTCATTTTTCTCACTTTCTAAATTGGTCTAATAAGGGTCTCTCATTGTACGAGGACGTCGAAAATATTATTTTCAATAGAATTAAAGATTTGTATGTTTTTATATAAAACGAAAAATATAAATAAATTTTATTAAAAAATCTTTTTTATTAATAAATAATAAAGTAAAAATTTTATGTAAATTTTAAAATTATATAAAAAGTTGATATCCCATAAATATAAAAAAAATGTGAATTATTACATAGCGATAAATTTGTACATTCTATTTAAAGAATGAGGAGGAATTATGAAATTAGAACATGTTGCGATTCCAAACATTTAATTTACCGACCGCTTAAAGGGTCTTAGAGAAAACTTTTGGTTCGTTGAAAGGGGCTGTCTTGATCGGGCTCATTAGTTTTCACTGTACATACACGTAGATACATATGAAGTTCTGTTACATCTTTTCGTTACATTGCTTTTAAAGCAAAATTGTATTAAGATAATTTGAATGTTAACTATTATTATCCAATGTTATCATCACTTACATTAGATGGTGCATAAACTTGAAGAACTCTTCTTTTACTTGCTGAATACATATAACAACAAAAAGAGTACAAAATAAAATTGGGCACAATCAGGCTTACAAAACCCGTAAGGCAAACAAATTCTTTTTTTTTTTTTTTTCCGTTTTGGCTGATGATCAAGTTCTAGGATCAGTAGAGAGAAGACTAAACATGACCATATCTCTAGTGCTTCCTTTCAAAATGAAATACTTCCTAAGAACGCCTTCCCTTCTGAATCCAGCCTTCTCCAGAACTCTCTGCGAGCCCACATTATCAATATCTACCAAAGCCTCGAGCCTCTCCAAATGTGGCCATTCATCAAATATAGTCCTACTCACTATTTTCACAGCCTGTGTAGCAATCCCTTTGCCCCAGTACCTGGAGGCCAAAACATAGCCAAGTTCACCTCTACATCTATCATTCCCTGAACTTGGCCTCACTGAGATAGCACCAACTGGCCTATTGTTAATGCAAATTGCCCTGAACCATGGGTGGAGTGGAACTTTGTTTTTTATGTAGTTTATGCCTTCTTCTCTGCAACTATGTGGTTCCCAAGGGCAAAACTGAGCCACTTTATCATCACTGACCCAAACCATGAAATCATCGATGTCTGAAAGATCTAACCGCCTAAGAGAGACATAAGAGAAGCCATTACCACATTCTTTCACTTTTGTTTCAGAAGAATCGTCACCCTCCATAATTATACTCTTTCTGAAGATCAGTTAGCAATGTTTGGTCGCTTCGGAGACAAATGGATGTTTAAGGTATGAGATCAAGTTGTATCGACTATGTGA
Organism: Ailanthus altissimus; assembly: GCA_946807835.1. Lineage (NCBI taxonomy): Eukaryota > Viridiplantae > Streptophyta > Magnoliopsida > Sapindales > Simaroubaceae > Ailanthus > Ailanthus altissimus. Next base: position 24,107,868 of record OX327693.1, read on the forward strand.
GTTATATGACTAGAAAAATATATTACGAGGGAGATTTATGACACCAAGTGGTTGCTTGCCTTATGTAAGAAGAGATTGACCACAAGAAGTTTCCTGGAAATAAGACATACACTGTAACAATTGTGGCTGTATCTTTTTTTGGGTCAACTTTGCCTTTTCTTAAGAGTGATGAGCAAGGATACATTTTTTTTTTTTTTGTCTTCCTTTTGTTAGGACTTGGGAATTATAAAGCTATAATTATGGTATCCATATTCAATTTGTCCACTTTATATACACTTCTTATTGCTGTATCTCTCTAGGCGTCAACTTTGCCTTTGCCTTTGCTTAGAGTGGGGAGCAAGTTTTTTTTTTTTTTTTGGTCTTCCTTTTGGTTACGACCTGCGAGTCATAAGGCTATAATGGTATTCAATTTGTCCACTTTATATACACTTCTTATTCCAATTGTAGAAAGGAAGAACAAAAATAGATGTTAATCAGGCGTCATAACAATGATTGCATATTACAATCTGAATGGATTTGTACCAGTCAAAACGCGGTAGGCCACAGACACAGAGCAATGTGGAGGACTAAATCAGCTTTTGCATTATGCCCAAAGCATTGCTGCCAGGGAATCACCACAATGGCTGCAGAAAGGTTTCTTCCTATTGTTTTTAATAGAGTTGCCTGATATGGAATCCTGCAAGCTCTTGTTGATGTAGAATGTTGAGAAGTTAATAAGGCCTCGTATCTTAAAAAAAAAGTCGGTTTCCTTAAGGAAGCTATCCTTGGGAAATATATCATTCTCAAGAGGACCATTGATTTTATGATATATGGCCCGCTATGCACGGATTTTAGTTGTAACCAGCCAAAAGATGATTCTTTCTTTTTTCAATGCTCTGTTAATTTGGTCTTAGAAACCATATACCATTCATCTAAAGGTGCGGCTCTTCAATGTGGAACATAATTTTATCAGCTCATCTTCATTAATATTCATCAAAGATATTAGATACGAATCTGGATATTAATTTTATTGAAGTTCGAACTAGTGAACACAATTGCTTGATGATTATAAAAGATATCATTTATGGGCATACGTAATACAATTTAAAAGAAAAACAACATTAACTAGTACAAATTTACGAGTAATCAGCTTCTGGGATTAGTAGATAGAAGACTAAAAATGACCATGTCTCTGGTGCTTCCCTTCAAAATGATATACTTTCTAAGAACGCCTTCCCTTTTGAACCCAGCCTTCTCCAGCACTCTCTGCGAGCCCACATTTTCAACATCTACCAAAGCCTCGAGCCTCTCCAAATGTGGCCATTCATCAAATATAGTACTAGCCACCATCTTCGCAGCCTGTGTACCAATCCCTTTCCCCCAGTACCTAGCAGCCAAAACATAGCCAAGTTCACCTCTACACTTATCATTCCCTGAATTTGCCGTCACTGAAATTGCACCAATTGGCCTATTGTTAATGCAAATTGCCCTGAACCATGGGTGGTGGGCAACTGTGTTTTTTATGTAGTTTAAGCCAGCTTCTCTGCTGGTGTACGATTCAAAAGAGCAAAAGCGAGTCACCTTATCATCAGTAGCCCACACCATAAAATCGTCGATGTCTGAAACATCTAACAGCCTTAGAGAGATATCTGATAGTGATACTTCCTCCATCTATACTCTTTGTTGAGATTGGCTAGCGATACCAAGTTGTAATTGCTAGCAAAACCTCGTGAGGTTATGAAACTAAGACAATAAGCTTAAGAGAGATTTACTGCTTACCATGTCAACTGGTGAGTGCTTTGCCTTGCACAATAAGAGTCACCAGAAGAAATTTCCTGGAAAGATGAGAGATATATTGTAGAAATTGGGATCAGGCGTCAACTTTTCTTGCTTGCTTGGAGTGGAGAGCAAGGATTTTTATTTGTTCTTTTATTAATTCAAGAGAATAAATAAAATAAAATAATGATATGGGCTATGGCCGCCGCCTTGGCTGACTACTCACCAAAGCAATTAGATATTTCCTAAGAAGGGTCCTTTCTTATTATGTGGCTTTTGTTTTATAGAGATGGCAAAAGCCTTCATATAAAGTCGAAAGCTACAGCCAAAATCATTTTAACCTGGCATGCAATAAACTAGTCTTCCAATTCAGCCTGGAGCCATCTCAGATCACTCTTTTTGTACCTTTTCAATGGACCCGTCGAGAATTTCCCTTCGTCCATTCAAGCTCTCTGACGTCGATGACTTTCTGCCATGGGCTGGTGATGATAGAGTAACACGTTATCTTAGATGGAACACAATTACTTCCAGGGAAGAGGCATTAGCATATCTCGAAAAAGTTGCCATCCCCCATCCATGGCGTCGGTCCGTGTGCTTGGATGACCTTTCAATTGGCTATATTTCAATCAAACCTGAATCAGGCGATGATAGATGCAGAGCCCACGTAGGATATGCTGTGGCTGCAGAGTACTGGGGTCAGGGGATAGTCACAATGGCACTAAAATTGGCAGTTTTAAAAGTGTTTGATGAAATTCCAAATTTGGTGAGGCTGCATGCTATGGTAGAAGTTGACAATAAGGCCTCTCAAAGAGTGTTACAGAAAGTTGGGTTCACGAAAGAAGGTTTGTTAAGGAAGTATGGGTTCTGTAAAGGTGAAATTAGAGACATGTTTGTCTATAGTTTACTTTCTACAGATAAGGTTTTGTGAACTGTGACAACAGCTAATTCATTTGCCAGAGCATTTGTTCTTTGTGGTTGATCAGTATTCCAAAATATACTTGATGCCTCATCAGATGTTTATCTCAATAGTAAAGTCTGCACCTCCTTTAATTTAGGTTAAGGGTTCGAACCTAATAAAAGTTAAAAAATTTTTATTTTTTTAATTATTAAAAAGTAGGGTTTGAACTTAGTAAAGACTAAAAAGTTTTTATTTCTTCAATTGTTAAGAGGCAATTGTGGGCTCCAATTATTATTAACAGTTGTTATAATTTAATTGCAGCTCTAGTTGATAATTATTAGCAATAGCCTCAATGGGTTTGAACCTAATAAAGGTCAAAAAAATTTCATTCCTCTAATTATTAAAAAGTAGGGTTCAAACTTAGTAAAGACTAAAAAGTTTTTATTTCTTCAATTATTAGGAGGTAATTGTGAGCTTCAATTATTATTAACAGTTGTTATAATTCAATTGCAGTTAATTGTTAGCATTGTTGTAATACAGTTCTAGTTGATAATTATTAGCAATAGCTCTAATTGTTAAAAGATAATTGTGGGTAGTAGCAGTTGTTCCAATCTTTCGCAGTTGTTGCAAGGCAACAGTTGATAGTTATTAGCAACAGCTCCAATTGTTAGAAGATAATTGTGGATAGTAGGAGTTGTTCTAATCATTAGGAGGCAATTGTGGGCAGTTGATAATTATTATCAGTTATAATGCAGTTGAATTCGATAGTTATTAGCATTTGTTGTAATGTAGTTGTTATTAGTTATTGGTAGTTATTGTAATTCTTTGAAATTGTATTTTTTTTTAAAATTGAAAGTTGCATGTAATACAGTTGTTAGTTATTGAAAGTTGTTGTAATTCTTTGAAATTGTAATTTTTTTTTAAAGTTAATGACATGTAATACAGAAGAATTCGAACTCCAAATTTCTACATTCCACTTTCCCAAATAAATAGGGGAGATACACACGTATAATGACATTTTTATGTTTTTTTTTTTGTTTTTTAGGGATGGGGAAGTGTTTAAGTTCACAACTTGATCCACATTCATCTTCACAGTGACCTTAAATTTCTCAATCTTGTGATAAGGGTGAAAGGAGAAAAATGTTTCTTGAAATATGAATGTTAAAGTTCAACTGGAGATTTATACAATTTTTCCTTGAGAAAGCTTTCTGCTACAATTCTTGAGAAATTTTATCGTCCGTATGGCCTGACGCGTAGCAAACCCGCATGGAGGGGCCAAGCCAACAACATCCTGCAGGCAGAAGCCGTCAAAATTAAACCAAATTGGACTGAGCTGGGCCACCAAAGATACACGTTAATATATATTATCATTCATAATTTAGCAAAATGGGCCACGTCCATAAGATCTACCTTTCAGAATTATGACGTGATGGTGAATATCGGATGGTTGTATTTATGGGGAGTCTACATTCAACTGAAAATTCAGTTTTTAATGTTTCCCATGCCCGTGCGGGACCAATCGGTGGTAAAATAGTTGCTTTCAACATCAATTTTGATCATGATCAATGCCTGTAACCTATGCCAATCGATTGCCCAAGGGGGATGTCTGCGTGACATCATTGACCATTGGATTTAGTTGATTTTATGTTCACAGTGCACGCAAGAATCCAACTTTTGCATTGAGGTGAATTAAGTCACCGTGTGCTATATAGTTTATGTGACATCTTCAATAAAAAAAAAAAAGTAGTGCTATTACTTTCAAAAAAAAAAAAAAAACTTGCTTTAAAATTTTCAAACCTACTTAATGTGACGAGACTATGTAAATAACATAATATATGATATTAAATTCTATTAACTGTAACGGAAGAGGCCATTACTAAAATTCAGAAAGAGTTATTAAAAAAAATAAGTAAATAAAATTGAAAAAAATAATATTGTTCATTGTATTAAAAAAATAAGTAAAAAAAATTTAGAAAAATAGTATTGTTAACATATTAGTTAATATTGAAATTTGTGATTTAAAATTGTATTTAAATGTAATTCTGAGTTAAAAATTAATAAAAGTTCATCACGAAGTTAAACATGCAAAGAAGATATAAAAAATAAGTAAAACAGAGATTTACAAGCAAAAGGGGGATGAAAGTACAAGTGGGGACGTTTCAGGTCTAAACGCCTTAACAGTAATTTTAAGAAGCCGAATGCCCCATCGTTGGTTGTAGAACGTCCTAACGTTACCTCAATGCTCCAACGTTGATTAATGAACGCTACGGCGTTGGCTCAAAGTCGCATTTACTGCTTTAGCGTTGATTATAGAATGCTGCAACGTTATTTGTTTAGAAAATTTCATTTTGAATTGACTTTTTTGAGTGAGATTTGAACTCTCAAATATATGAAATTTATTTCAATTAGGTTTAGAGTTTTTAGGGATTTTATAAATACTATATAAATCCTTATAAATGTCGGGTGCTGATTAAAGCCTAATCAATTATGTGCGTGCATTTATGCGTATCCATTGTTTATTAATACATATACATGCATCTCATACATTATATACACAGCAGAAGCAAGAAATCTAATTTCCTAAAACAATGAACATATTTAAATTTTACATCATTACAATAATGAATAAATTAAAGCATATTAATCACATTAATATCAAGATTGAGAAATAATCATCTCATAACCTTTTGGAATAATTTAAGCTGGAGTTTTGTTCAAAATGAATCCATTGATAATTCTAACAATTAACGAAATAGGTTTGATTGACTAGAATAACAGTTTTAATTTTAACACCAATTTAACATTTAAACCTTGGGATTAACTCTTAATCTCTAATTTAACACTTAAACTATAAATTATTTATTTCACTCTTAATCAACACTTAATCAATAAAATAAAAATTTATATTATTTTAATGACCTAAGCCTAATAGAAAAAAAGATGAATTATTGGATGCAACACTTAAATCTAAAACTAAAGAAACAATTTCTCCATTTTTCACTCTTTGAATAGCCGGCCACACCATGAAGCAATAACAACCATCTTGTTTCATTGGACGCCATTTATATAGTTTTCATTACTTAACTATTAAGTAATAAAAACTTAGTCATTAAATTAATAATGTAATTCAATTTTAGTTTAACTTTTAACTTTAATTAGGTTAGGTATTATTTAACCCTTAAGTTAATCTAGATATTTAATTAATCTACTCCTAATTAATAAATTAACCTAAGTTAAGTTTAAGTTTATTGACCATTAAATAAATTAAAATATTTATTAATATAATTATATGATTAATTTTTAATCATAATTAAGTAAAATATTTATTTAATTATTAAATAAATAAATATTTTAATTATTTAATAATTAAATAATCAATTAAGTAAAATTATCTTTAAACCCTTATTTAATTACTAAATTAACCCTAAAGTGAATCCTACTTAACTACACAATTGAGTAAATTTAATCGAAGGCTCACTATACGTTATGTGCCAATATTTAATTAGTCAACAATAATTGTTAACTAATTAATGTATTTAACACTTAAGTTTTGACACGTGCAAATTTTGAGGGATCCTGAAACAAATATTCGATTTTGCTGAAATTTACTATATTGAACAATTCAATCTAGTATGCTGACTCAGTGCACAACTAGTATACTTCATATTGCAGAACTCTTTAGGTCTACATTTAATTTTTCAAATAGAACTATTCTATGAGTCCGTAATCAATGCCCCATGCATACATTACATATATTACAAATCAACGCATTAAACCATACAAGTTGAGGTTATAGCGTATACTTATAATTCTTCTATTACCTATATCTTGGAAGAGTTGGGATATAGATCAAAACTTTCAAATCCCCATATACTCATCTGTGAACTTATCTCCAGATTTGTATTTCGAAAAATATTATCTACAAACTCCTTTATAATATTGTTTAACCCTATAGAAAACTCTTTTTCGAGGTTACTACTTTTGATCAAAAGATTTTCTAAAATATAATTCTTAGAGCATCAGGATATACAACTTTCCTATAAAAGCTGACAGATCTCATATCTGCACACATCGAACTCGATAAGTATCGAACTATACTCAACAACACATAGCGGTCAGAACATGATATTAGGGTCAGTGCTTACTTGCCATCTCTGAATGTACATATACTTGTGTATTTATACAATTTTACATTCCCATTAAATCGCTAATACCCATTTATATGGTACTATATAATGTAACGTTATAGACATTGTACGATCTAAAGGAGTTCAGATCAGATATAAAGGAGTTTAGATAAGGGCTCATAATTAGCCACGCCGAGAGATATAAATGTTAAATGTTAGCACAGATAAGTGTTAGCGAGTTATAATAACCAGCAGATCCAAGAGTTTGAGCCTTGTCTGTAATGGGACATAGACCTGGGAATATACTAGTAACTGCATAGTTACAAGAGTTGCAATCAGGTGCTAGAAAATGCTAGTTGCGCAAGTATGTTCTCAAATAATTGTTCATGATCTATTTTTACCGATGCGGGTTTGTCGGTGGATATCTTTTTATATAGATCAGCATATGTTGTACCTATAAAGTATAAATGGTTGTTCCTAGCTGACTGTGAGCTGGGAGCTCGTATTGATATATGGGTATCCAGTTGGGAATGGATATAAGACAGACTCACGAAGGCCTCTGATAGACATCCCATGTAAGCCGTCAACGAAGGATTCTCTCGAGTTAAGTAGTATACGTGGTCCTTTGACCTGAGTGCCACAGTGGGCTTGTAAGTGATCCACCATATTTTGGCTCCACACATGTCACAGACCTTTTATAGTGTGACTGCTAAATGTCGCTAGGTATGGTCCAATGCTTATGGAGTCCGGTGTGTACAGATATGAGATTCGTCAGCTTGCATAAGAAGTTTGATATCCAGATGCTTTGAGTGATACACAATTTTGGAGATAGGACATGAATGAACACATGAGGATTTGACGGTGATAATCTATATTCTCAGCACATCTAGGATATCATGACGGATGGACTATACGTATACGTTGTAACCTCAACTTACATGGTTTAATGCGCTGATTTGTATATCCGTGACGTGTGCGTAGGGCATTGCTCACAGACTCATAGAATAGTTTCATTTAACGAATCGAACGTGGACCTAAAGAGTCCCACGATATGGAGTGTACTTGTTGTGCACTAAGACAGCGTGCCGGATTAAATTGTTTAATCCAGTAATATCCAGTACTACTATGGGAATGCATACGTGTCTGTATTTAAGTGTTAAATATAACAATTAGTCGATAATTATTATTTGTTAATTATATAATGACACGTGGTGCATTGTGGACACTCGGTTGAATTTACCCAAGTGTGAAATTTGGTAGGACCCATTAGGGGTAGACTTGGTAATTATTTATGAGGGGCAAAATGGTTATTTCACACAATAATGATTTAATTGTTAAATAATCATTAATCTCTCTTTATAATATATTATTATTATATTATATATTATATTATTATTTTAATATATTAGATATATAAAGAGAGAGAAGTGTGTGTGTTTGTGTTGTTGGCCGAGAAAGAGAGAAATGGAGGAAAATAGAAGAAATGGAACCAAAAAGGAAGAAGAAGAAAGAAAAAAAAGGAGAAATGAAATTGTTTCATTTTTCTATGGTACCATGAAAAGCAATTGAGAATTGTTTCAATTTTCATTTCTTATCCTTTTAGAAAAAATGAACAATACACATCACCGGCCATTTTAGAGGTTAAGAGTTAATCCCGTACTTGACATAGGGCTGCTATTTTAGCTCACTAAGTCCACCGAGTTGGTGACTAGAATTGTCTACGAGTTGGTCTCCATGTGAACTCCGAGGAAATACGTGTATAACATTACACGTTCAGGTGAGTTCTGAACACTATTAATATATTAATGTGATTAATATATTTTATTTATTGTGTTATTGAAAGTTTAAATACTTCTGTCACGTTTAATATGTATATGATACATATTTTAGGCAATAGACACAATTGCATATGTATACACCCACATATATTAGATCCCTGACACATGAAAGGTCTTTGACATCTGTGAAACTCAAGTATAGTGGATCGCTCACAAATCTATTGTAGTGCTTAGATCAAAGGACCACGAATACTACTTAACTCGAGATGACTCATCATTGACGACTTTATAAGATATCTATTGGTGTCCTTATGAATCTGTTCAGTATCCAGTCCTGACTGAATACCCACATAAATATACGAGCTCTAATCTCATAATCAGTTAAGAACAACCATCTGTACCCTACAAATATAGACATACCCTAATCTATATAAAAAAAATTCACCGACAGACCTGCATCAATGAAAATAGATTAGAGCATAGTATTTGAGAATATACTTACATAATGACATTTTTTAGCACATATTGAACTATGTCATTGTTAGTATACCCTCAGATTTTTTTTTCATTACAGATAAGGTTCTAACTCCTTAAATATTGTTGACTTTTATAACTTGTTATCTCTTAGTGTCACGCCCCAGACCCAAAAGATCTGACACACGACATAACTTACATTCATTCAATAATGAGCACACATACGATCTTATTATTTCTAGTATATTCCTAAATTCTTGTTTACGGGCTGGTCTCGTGTTTAAAATATAAACATAAATATTTATTGACAATATTTAAACATTCATTTCAATTTTTTAGAATTATAACAATTGAATTATGACTAGGGCAATTAGTAAACCGGAGATACACAGAGTTTTCTCAAAGATTAACACTCTACTACATCACCAGTACCAACTTTGTTACCGGAAGCCCAGAATATATTCATTGCAAATTCTTACTTAAAATCAACCTATGACCATACTTGGTGAAACATAAACCAAATACAACCACACCTAATAAAATAACGCATAAGTATTTATTCAGTAGGGACAAATCAAATATCTTAAATCATGTGTCCCTAAATGAAACACTCAGTAACCTAATAACTTAGGGAACCCAAGGGACAGCAGAAGCCTTACCAAATCCGCTAAGTACACATATACCTTGTTTACCTAAAATCACCATAAACTGTAATGAGTATAAAACAGTAAGCATATTAGTTTTTCATATATCAAAATACAAATACATATATGTACACAATGCATGTGTATGATATGCTGTGATAAATCAAAATCATAATCTTATCAAATCACATGTCAGGTAAGCGCTTACACATTCTTTGAAAATATATAATAGGAATACCATCACTCAACTACTACTTAATAGGACTTTCATATCACATATCACATAATGAACCAAATGTCACTCGTATGTGATATACCGTATGAGATAAATAGTATAAGTGAGGTTTAAATTACACATATATAATGCTCATGCCCGAAGGTAAGAGCCAAACCCTCACCCTGATCATCGGTGAGTTCTCTCACATGCACCAATACACCATCACACGAATGTGATGACTCACTCTTCCTTTAAGTACCAATAGGATTCTCCCTACATAAGGAACACATAACATATACCAATCCCAAAGGAAATACCACACATAAAGGCTCTATAAATCACATAAGGTGCCTACTAAGTAAATAGTGAGTTCAAGTATCCTCAAAACACAAAACGTATCTCATGGACATTTTTCACTTTAAAAGCTTTCTTTATTAAACATATTTTATTTTGAAAGCTCACTTTCATAAACACATGTATGTCTATCCTCAATGTCAATGCTCACATTCATAAACATATGTCTTTCACATTTCATATCAAATATACTTTCGCATAACATAAACATATTTCTAAGCACATTTACAAAATCATACATAGAAAATTACTATGCTTATTGTGATTTCAGTAAAAATCTAGTATACTTATCTCTTAGCATTTTTAGGTACAAGACTTAATACTCCTTAACCTATCAATGGAGATTAATCCTTTCATAAGCCTCAATATTTACACAAAACAGTTAAATAGCTTACAGAATTACATATATTGCACTTATCACATCGAATTGATCTAATTACTTAATTTCTCAAAACCTGTCATTCTGACCACTTACACTTAACAAAATTTTCTTATATATCAAATGATGTCCAATTACTCTAAAATCAGAATATATCATTCTTGACTCATATATCATTCTTATGTATGAATATTATATCATAATTCTTACACAATCTATTCCATAAACATCATCAAATCCAAACTATTATCCTGATAGGAGCAAGATATTTACTGAACAGTATTTAATCTCCCAATTTTATAAAATCATATACTAACTCAAAAATTATAAACCTATCACATAATTACTCTTGACACATATCTCAATCTATGATAAATATTTCACTTCAAAATCACTGTCAAAAGTATTTTAAAGCTATTTTATTCTATAGCTTTAAAAATATGTTAATTAAATACTACAATGAGCTGACACTCTTTAAAAAATTATAACAATTTAACCACATTGATCTAAATTCTCAATTCTGAGTATATCATATTAGACATATAAACTTATTATATTCTATAAATTTGTAATTTTTTAAGATCATTCAACAGATCAAAAATTATTTGTCACTGTATCATACTGTTAACACTGGAAATTTCTAGAATTTTAGTGTCATTTTGATAAATTCACTACAAATTCAATTTCTGAAATTTTCAATCGATTCAAAGTTTCAAATGATTCTAGACATGTCTAATTTCATATACTCAAAATTAAAACCAGAATTAAAGCACAACAATTTATAAAATTTTCGGATCAAGAGACTATAAAGAAGAAATTCTGTAATTCATCATGATTTATCAAGTTATCTACATAATCATCATCAATTCTCACAATATCTTACGAAATTCACATCAAGTCCTCAATTGTATATATTTTCAGAAATCAAAATTTAAAAAAATTAACTTAATTAATACCAATAAATTAAAAAATAGTTATGATATACCTCTTAAAACTTCAAATTCTAATTTCTTCTTCTTCTTCTCTTTCTCTCCCCTCTATTTTTCTTTTCTCTCTCTCTAAAGAAGTGGCTAGACCCAAAAATGAATAAATTAGGGTTTAAAATGTGTATTTTTTATACTAAGAGGCTAACTTTTAGTATTTATGAATTAGCCCCCAAAACGTTCAAAGTATTACAATTTGGTCCCTAAAATAAATCTAAAGTCTTGCAAATAAACCTAATACTAATAGTATGTCCTTAATCTATACAAACAATACTAATAACAATACATAAATTAAGTATCATTCACATACAAATAAAATATGAATATTATACATATATATAAATATTTATTTTTTTCGGTGTTAGATAAGTGGTTACTACACTTAGTAGTGCTAACTCTTAATATTTACAACTCTTAACGTTGCTAACTCTTAGCCCTGAACTAAACTACTTTAGACCAGATCTGAACTCCTTCAGATCATACAATATTTGTAACGTTACAAACATTATACTATATATATATATTTAATATTAATAATTTTATTCAAAATATATATTGTATAAATATTAAACAATTAGTATTCATACAATATTATAATGACATATAAGCACCAACTGCAACAGTAAACCCCTTATAATTTATTAAGCATTAAGAGAGAACACAGAGCCAAAGAGCATTGAGTACCAAATGTACTAGAGAGTGCCACAGGTAGTGCTTGAAGGAGACCTAAGACATTACTAGCGAAGAGAAGAAACCTTTAAAGCTTAGCGAGTTAGAAAGAGAAACCATTTAGAAAATAGCCCACAATACCATAGTTTTATCGTGATGGATGAAGTATTAAACAATGTGGTTGGAGGGAAGACAACAATTGTTATATAGAAGAAGCTTGATACCATATGCATGACAAAGTTTTAGTGAATCGTCTAAATATAAAAAAGAAGTTGTATTAGTTGTCTGTGGCTGGAAAAGCTTTAATAAGGGACTGTATTGACACCTTCAACAATATTATTATAGATCTTAAAATAATAGACTTTAAGATCGAGGATAAAGATAAAGTCATCATCTTGTTATGTTCATTACCCTTAACAAAGAGCATTGAGTACCAAATGTACTAGAGAGTGCCACAGGTAGTGCTTGAAGGAGACCTAAGACATTACTAGCGAAGAGAAGAAACCTTTAAAGCTTAGCGAGTTAGAAAGAGAAACCATTTAGAAAATAGCCCACAATACCATAGTTTTATCGTGATGGATGAAGTATTAAACAATGTGGTTGGAGGGAAGACAACAATTGTTATATAGAAGAAGCTTGATACCATATGCATGACAAAGTTTTAGTGAATCGTCTAAATATAAAAAAGAAGTTGTATTAGTTGTCTGTGGCTGGAAAAGCTTTAATAAGGGACTGTATTGACACCTTCAACAATATTATTATAGATCTTAAAATAATAGACTTTAAGATCGAGGATAAAGATAAAGTCATCATCTTGTTATGTTCATTACCCTTAAGTTATGAGTACTTTGTGGATATGCTCATGTATGATATGGAAACCTTTACAATAAATGATCTTAAAACCTCGTTGAACTTGAAAGGATTGGGGAAGAAATCCAAATATGATAGTGTAGCAAGTTTTGTTGCAAAAAGAAAAGATAAGAAGAACAATCAATCAAGGAGGATATACAAGAAGTGCTATATTTGCAAAAATGAGGGGACACTTAATTAAAGATTATCCTAAAATAAAAGGAATGGATGGAGATGTTGCACTAGAATGTCATGATGATGACTTAAAAGTTGTAGAATCCCTAATAGTCTCTGATGGAAAGTATGTTGGAGAATAGGTACTAGATTTTGCCTGTAGTGTCCATATATGTCCTGATAGATCTTTGTTCACCAACTATAAAGCTATTAGAGGTGAAGTACTAATAGGGAATGAAATGCCTTATGAAGCAATAGGGGTTGGCAGCATAAAGATGATGATGCATGATGAAAAGATTACTAACTTACTTGGTGTAAAACATATTCTTAGATTGAGGAGGAACTTAATATCCCTAGAAGAGTTAGATAAAAAGATAGGTATTCATTTAAAGTGAAAAAAAGAATATTGAGGATGGTAAAAAGATTTATGGTGATGAAAGGTGAGAAGCACAAGGCGCTTTATGTGCTTGATGTGCTTGATGGGATAGTTGTAAGTGGCTCGACATAGATTATCGAGGGAATGTAGACGAGAAGGTAATATTAAAAATTAGCTCACTGAGGTGATGATGGTCGAAAGAGAATATATGGTAAGACTATCCTAGGCAAGTAACATTCATACTTTTAGAGACCAAAGTTACGAAGCTAAGATGAGTTAAGTCTAGACAAAGACTTAACTAGAATAAACTCTAAATGATATAGCCTATATATGGATGGATCCTAGAAGGCATCTTATAGAGATATTTTGAATCAATGCTGAGTTTGTTGGAATTAGCGATTTAAAAATATGTTTGAGTATGATTTTAAATTGAAAACTAATGAGGAGTCATCACGAAGTCAAGTATGCAAAAGATGTATGAGGAAGGAATAAACAGAGAGTCGAAAGTGAAAAAGGTAGTGAAAACACAAGTAGGGACGTTCTAGGTCTGAACGCCCCAACGTTGAAAGATAGAACATCCCAATGCTGGAAGATAGAACACCCTAATGATAATTCTAAGAAGTCAAATGCCCTAGCGTTTGCTATAGAACGCCCCAGCATTGGTTCAACACCTCAACGTTGGTTAATGAACACAGTGGCATTGGCCCTAAGTTAAATTTACCGCTTGTTTAAGAAAGTTTTTTTTAGCTCGAATTGATTTCTTTGAGTGGGTTTTGAATTCCCACGTGTGTGAACTCTTATTCTAACTAAGTCTAGAGTTTTTAAAAAATTTATAAATATTATATAAATCCTTGTAAACCCCTTAAAATTTATTAAGAATTAAAAGAGATTCCAAAAAAAAAAATACATGCCAAAAAGTCTTGAATACTGAATGTATAAGAGAGTGACATAAGTAATGCTTAAGTTTTAAGTGAACGAAAAGAACACTAATAGATCTTTTGAAAATTTTATATTGTATTTTTTGATTATCTCTCAAAAGAAATTTATATGATCTGTAATTTTTGTGAACTTTATAAAAGAGTTTAGGATCTTACAATCTACTATAAACGTAGATGTTTATTGCTGGCCACGTAGATTAATTACGTTAAGATTATTCTTATCTTTTGCAATCTTATTCTTACTCTTGCTCTCGTCTGTTTGTGATTGAAATTTTTTGTAATAATTAAATATTAAAATAAAGATTAACCACTAAAAAAAATTAATGTTAAAACTAATATCTTGCATTAGTTACATAATATATACATCCCATTAACAATTTGATGTTCTTAAAAGATGAATATATCTTTACCAACTAATTAAAAAAATATATATTGGAAGTGAATACGTAAGAATAATAATAGACAATTCTTGTACTTGTGTCCTTACAAATTAATTGATTTTGCAGTGCAGTTGGATCATTACCTCATAGAACAAAGACAAATTTATAATATCGACCTTCTCATCTTTTGAAGCTTTCCCATGATTTGCATCATTCTCTGCGATTTTTCATAATTAGCATGACATAGTCTTTTTTTCTTCGCATTATTATGTATGAGAATGGTAATGAAAATAATCGTCACATGATCCCACCACAGGCCGTGGACCGTGGATGGCTTGTTGATTCATTTATTATTTTTAAGTCCCTATCATGGCTTTTATCAAGAGGACAGAGAAGTGAGAAAGTGAGAACGCCTTATTTTCTAAGCAATATCTGACCACCCCTCATTTATTTACTTTACGACTGTACTTCAAAATTCAATTTGGTGTACAAATGAGTTGAATTTGACTGCTAAATATATGCAGAAATGAACTAGCAGTTCACTTCTCTGCTGATTATCTGATTGGCAACAACATCCTGCAGTTGCAGCTACTGACCTACGTACGATTGTGTGGTTTAGAAATTAGAAAAAGGGGCAGTGGCAGCAACAGTTTCTTTCTGCAATAATTTTTTACAAATGGAGAAAATGAGAGAGTAATGGAGGAGAGAGAGAGGACACATCCTGCATGGGGTCACCTGCAGTTAAAACCTATGAAAAAGGGACCCCTTATTATATGATCCCATGGCCCTTCCAACAACTCTAGGCTTTAATTTCCATGTGGAATTATTATGGACAATTGGAAATTATGTCACCTACTTCTCTTTCTTGTTGGATTTTAGGTGATAAGTTTGTGTCTATATCATTTATGTAGAAGGGTGTTGATTAAATTAATTAATTAATTTTTTTTGCAATAGTTGGGGCTTGGAGTGTATCCTTTTCTATTAGGTTTAATCTTTAGTTGAGGTAAGTTTATTATTATTATTATTGTGCGAGTTTTATTCTCCTCTTAATAAGAGTAGTTATTCTTTCTTTTTCGGAATTTGATATATTATACGGTGGATAGCAAAATATATAGATCAATAATTTGTAGATAACTTATTACAATAACTGCTCAGATTGACTATTACACGATACTAACTGCATAGAAGAACATTTGTTGACTGTACAACATCTACCAAACACAAGCAATGCTTCCATTATTAGATGATGTTCACAGTAAGTCTTTCACAAAGTTTGATTATCGCTCACTTATACTTTCAAATCTGATTATAAAGACTTATAAATTTAAAACAAGTTAGACAAGTTTAATATAAAATAAATAAATAAAATTTATAATATAAAAGACAAGGCTACACACCACAGATTTAGATCCAATTGAATATTCAACTCCTTAAAAAGAAAAATATAATAAAAAAATTAATAGAGAAAAGGATGAGTAGATTTGTATTAGAATTTAGAGGATGTCGTTCGTATGATCTAATGTTAAATTTTGAGGTTCAAATTATATCATAGTTTAGTTGGAAAGAGACTCGAAAGATCATTAGGTCGCTATATATGCAATGCATGTCATCACAATTACACGTAGAGTTTTACTTAAATGAATGGAGTTGTGTGAATTAGTCCCCATAAGGGGAAGATATATGAGTTGGATGGCCTATCATATCCAAATGAAGATTGAATTAAGCTTATCATATGCTCCTCCTTTTTCTTCTTTAATTTGAATTTGCCTGACAAGATAATTACCATATTGAGCCATTCAAATATTATGGACTAAGAATTTTATGACATCAAACCATACATGCAGTACGATTACTAAGTAAATCATATGGGGTTCTGCATAACCAATCAATGAGTTGAATTATAATCTCGTATGACATCAGGAAGATCATGAATCTAATACAATTTTCACATCCAAAATTCCCACTTTTGATTGCTAACTTGAAACTCAAGGTGGGAATGAAGGACCAGCGTGGATGGTGCACTAGAAATTGTTCTTTAAGTGGTGTCTAATCGTTAGTCTTATCAAATCTTCTCTTGTCGAAGGGAAGCGACGTGTGGGTTATAAACAAGGAAAATCAATTAGTCAATACGGGGTCCCATGCTGACACACGCCATTGAGTTGATTAAGATTTGAGAGGTGAAAGTTCTCTCCCTCCGTTTACCGAGTCCTCTCCAAGTGCCACCCCACCAATCAACAAAAGGGTTTTTATAAAATGGGAATTTGGCATATCTGCTCACTGTAAAAAATTATTTTGATGGTTATTAGCGGTGCGTAAAAATAACCTAAATTGAAAATACTGAACTAAATCAGTTAATTTAGTATAGTATTAACGTATAAAAATTAATCAATTAGTATTTTTATTTTGGTGTTTAATAAATTAGGTCCAGTTCATGTTTTATTTTTTTTTAAAAAATCAAATTGAACTGAACAAATTGAAAAATATAAATAAAATTTTATACAAATTTTTTATATAATTTATTTGATAGATTTTAATTTTAATAGTTTTATAACTTGTTTAGTTTATAAACTTTAATTAATTTGGTGTTTGAAAGTCGATAGTTACTTTATTTGTTTAGATAGATTTTAATTTAATATATTTTTTAATTTATTTAATTAGTAAATTTTTAATTAATTTAATGCTTAAAATTGACAGATACATTATTTATTTAAATGAACTTTAATTTTTTTAACTTATTTAGTTTATAGACTTTTAATTAATTTGGTGTTTAAAATTAATACACTTTTTTTTTTATAATTTTAGCATGAACTTTATCTCTTAGATATATAGTTTTAATTTTTTTTTAAAGATTTAACAGACCGCACTAAACCGAACTGAATCAATTTGATATGGTTCGGTTCATACATAATTTGATACAGTTCGGTTTTAAAAATAAAAATTCTAAATTTTTTCATTTTAATTATAAAGAATATTGAACTAAAACGTATTGTATCTACCCCTAAGTTAAATAATATAATAATAATATGTATATATAGTTGATATATATTATATTATATTATAAGTAATGTGACATATATATTAATTATAGATTATAATTATATAACTATTATATTGAAAATAAAAAATTAACAACTACATGGCAAGTGGTAGGCATTAATTAATAACACATCATAAGATACATATTTTGTATCTCAACTATATATATATATATAACACTACTCTAATAATATTATATAACTAAGGTCATATATTAGATTGCATACCCAAAAAAAGACTGAATTTTATGTATTCTTAAAGTATTACTTACTTTTATTTGTTGTCAGATGTATTTTGTAAAAAAAAAAAAAAAAGGATAAACAGATACATAATAATAATTCAATAAAATGAAAGAAATGCTCCCAAAAGACCTCAAAACCATCTTATGAATTACATAATACAAATATGTGATTTTTTTTTCTACTTGAAATAAGAGATTATTATAATTCAAGATGCAAAATTTGATAATTGCAGTATTAACCAATCAGAAACAGAAAGATAGCTATTGAACCTTTTGACAAAACTCAAATGTGAAAAAGAGAGCCATTGAAATGGGAAATCCAACCCTCGACAAGGGAGACCCCGCCACTAAATATATAACATTAACATTTAACACAGAAGAGATGATCAAAAGGCAAAAGGGTGGTGGGTCCTCTGATTTTAATCTTTGAATCAAATGTTTATAAGCAGAAAATCTTATGGTCCATGATTGTTTCCTTCTAACTGGGGTTACATCATGAAGAAAGTTTGAAGTAATTCAACTTGCGGCCCACCGTTTTATTGAAGCCACCTCTTACTCGATGAAACTGCATTGCAAACTATGATATTGATCAAGAATATCCTTCATGTTGTGTGTGCTTTCATGCTTTTGATATAGATTATAAGGTTAACAAGTGAAAGAGTGAAATGATAACTCACTATAATTATAATACCAGGAGGAATAAAGTAGTGTTAAAGAGTGTACTTTCTTCTTTTTATTAGGATGATTTAAAGAGTGTATTTTTTCATTTTATAGTGAGGATGAATTTGATTCCACTCCGACAAAAAAAAAGGGGGGGGGAGGTGTGGTGTACTGTAAATATTAGTTAGCCATTTAATTTTAAAAAAAAAATTATTGACATAAATAGAGGTAAAATAAATTTTTAGAGATTGAAACATGTCGATTTTAAGATCCCTTTACATGAAACATAGTTTCAGTTTTAAGGTCAAAGGTAAAATAGATACTTAAAATTTGAAATAAACAGACCGATTTTAAGATCCTTTTACATAAAATGTAATTTCAATTTTAAAGTTAGAGGTAAAATAAATCCTTAAAATTTAAAATAAATTGAAGATTTTTTTACATAAATGTAGATTCAAATTTAATATCGGAGGTAAAGTGAATCTTTAAAGCATGAAATAAACCAATTTTTACGATTTTCTTTTGTGAAATGTAAATTTAATAATTTTAAAGTTTAAATTTAAAATTTTAATTTTGATATTATATTAATTAATCATTCAATTTAAAATTTTAATTATTTATGATAAAAGTGTAATATTAATATTAAAAATAAGTCATCATATATTATAGTTAATTAAATTTATTAAAAAAAACAGAGAATTTCCTCTCTGTTAGGAAGGGCGTGCGTCGTGGCAACAGGACGAAGAAACCAAATCCGAGATATGTGCCATAGGGAGAGAAGTGGCAAAACCAACTATAGTCATAGGAGCAGAAGACGTGTAGAGGACGTGCATGCATGGATAAGGGAAGCTAAGGAAGCGTAAATGAGAAGGAGACATGCAGGACGTATTGCTGAAAGTTATTTAGTTATCTACAACTTCCTTATCGTGTATCACCTCTTGTAAACATGTCACTTTTATTTTACATGTAGCTAGAAAATAAAGAAGTTATAATAGCATAGTTTGTATTTAAATTTCATTAAACATCTAATAAAAAAAAAGTAAAAGAATTATTCAAAAATACACTGTGGTCTAATGAATTTCACTTTTAATATAGATCTGACTAGACAGATCACTCTCTTGCACAATAAGTTTAAATGAGCAAATTAAACATATTATATTGATCTGGATCATTCATCATCTATATATATATATATTGGTATGATAAATTCCTAATAAATTAACCCTAGCGATTTGAACCACCGGTCTAAAAGCATGCTACATGCACCATATAAATCAAATCAAGACAAACAGCTTGCACATTGCATTCTGCTTAATTCAAAGTTGTGGTCGTAAATTGAGGTCTATGGTCACTTTTATTTGATGTAGTTATATCTCGTGGCAGGTAGCTGATTAAAGTAAAACCTAAAACTTAAGTGCATTTCTAGTGAGATTTCATGCAACATTAATAGGTTTTTGTTTCTGAGCTAGACCTTTTTTTCTATCTTTTTAGCCCTCTTTTTGGTGTATAATTAATGTCACTACCTTGGTCTTTAATAATGGTACTTAAATACATTTGAGGGTCCAGTTGAAAGGGATCTGCTTACATAATTCCATTAAATTAAAATTAAAAAAAATATATGACATTTAATTTCTGCAAGAAAAGCTAAGCGAATCATTACACTTTTGTTTCTTTAGCCCTAATAATTGAGAAAAAAATTAATAAATTAAATATAGGGATTTGTAATGATATTTTGAATTGTGGTGATGTTGTTATTGGAACAATTCCTTTTGAATTAAGTACTAGAATTTTACCCAACAACTCAGACCCACATTCCCCACATTCTTTAAGAGCATGAGCATCGTTGTTGTAGTAGTTATTATTATTATTATTATTATTTTTATGTGAAAGTAATTCGAATTTGAAATTTTTATTAAAATAAAAATAAATGTACTGTCGATTTTTTATTATTGAGATGTTAACACAAATATACGAATGTTGTTATTGAATGTTGAGTAAAAAAATAAAAGATTATTGTGGAAAATGTGTAGGGTTTTGTATTGTTTGATATGTCCAATTTTTTTGCTCTTATAATTAGGGATTTGGTTATTCTTAAATCTCTAAATGGCTAAATGACACTGGATTCATTCAGATTTCGTTTAAGGCTATGTGAGCGCGGGGGATGGATAACTATACAACGACAATGTCGAGTGTTTCAGAATGCTAACAATAATTTCCTTTTTTTAGAGCATGACACTAATAATAAATATATATATATTAAAACCAATTTTTAAGTCAAGCACAAATAATAATTCGCACTTGCACTTTGATAAAGAAATCTATTCTGATGTATACATAAAGATTTTAATTTTTAATTTTAAAGATGAAGTGAGAAGAAGGTGATAACCACCCTTAAATGTCTATTAAGAATTAATTTGATTAATAATGATTTATTTATAAAAATTTTAATCCAATTCACTTTTATATTCATTATATATATGCAATGTGATAGAATTTTAGAAAGTTGAAAAGTCTAGTCCAATTTTAATTCAATATATAAAGTAAACTAAGATTATATTTGGATGTGCTTTATCCCTATATTTATGCATCACTATTTGGTATGAATATGAAAGTATGAGATAATATATAAGGATATCTTTGTAAGAGATAATAACAAGTACTTTGAACTCGTGGCCGTTACACTTATTTTCAATTTTGGTATTTTTTTAAGTGTTTCATTAACTAAAAAAATTTTATCACGTAAATTATAAAATTTTGAATTTGATAATATTAATTTTGAGTGAAACCGCCACCAATCACTAGTAGTAGTGGCGACGACCATTAGTGACCAGTGGTCACTACTTTTTTTTAATAAATATTGTACCAAAACTTAGTTTATATTAAAATTTATGTATAATTAAACTAAAATGTCATTATTCTGTTTAAATTAATAAAAATATTTAACAAATTAAAATAAAATTGAGTATTTTAAATTAAATTAAAATAAAATTCTTTAATAGACCAAACTCTAAAAATAAAATTATCCTTATCTCATTTTAAAGTTCAATACTAATCTTTTTAAACCATTTACTACATAAATTATTTGAGCTAGAAACTCCATAAATACCTTTTGCAATTTTCATACGACTTTTAACTTTATTTTTTATTGTTTGTCATCTTTAGGAAGTATGAAAATTGCAAAATGTATTTATGAAGTCTCTTGCTCAAATAATTTATGTAGTAAATGGTTCAATAAAATAACGGATGAGTTTGTATAAAAATTAGAAATTTCATAGCTGATTATTGCATATTGTAAATTCATAATAACTAAGTTAAAACAAAATAGAGACTTAACATAAGAGATTAATAAATGATTAACTCATTTTTGTTAGATACCATTAATAATTTGATTAACTCATTTTTGTTTTCAAATTAAGTATGCAAATTACATGTCTTTTGTGTGCAACATGTATAACATGGGTTTTTTTTTTGGTATGTGTGAATGTAAGGTAAATGTTTTATTTTATCTAAAATTTTGTTGTAAGTAAATGTTTTATTTTATCTAAAATTTTGTTGTAAATGGTTTAATAGATATTATTCACTCTAGTACTTCTGGGTCTCACGGTTTTATTCCTGGGCTTCAGGCTAAAATGTGTTAATTAAGTGAAGGCCTATTACTCTATTTAAATCGCACTACAACGAGGCACGAGAGCAATGTAGGACTTCGAGTTATAATACACTCCATTGCGATTATGCTAATAATGTGTTAAAAATAAATAATAAAAATGATAATTCAAGTACTAAAGCACTTCTAAAAAATATTAGGATACCTTTGAAAAAATTAGAAGACGTATTTTTATTATAGAAAAGTTATATATATATATAAGGGGAGGGGGGCTATAATTTAGTCGATGTGAGATTTGGAATCCACACCACCTAATGCGTCATTTAAAATCCACAGGCACGTCAACATGAACATGACTTTTGAAAGGATTGATTTATGATGTTTAGCTACTTTTTCGAAAGTATAAAGGCTTCTAATTGGCAAACCAACTCATTCAATAGTAAGTCAAAGGCCCTAACTTGCACAAGGAAGAGAAGAGCTTGATCACTTGGTGGGTGGGTAAGACAACATACTTCGTCTTTATATAGGAGGGTTTAGGTTCTTTTTATCAAAGATTCATAATCAATTCATGCCAGACACATCTTATTTAAGATTAACTCTTAAGATTTGTTTATCCAGTAGTAGAACTATCACTAGAAAGGCAGATCTAACAATGGAATAAGTAACATAGACAAGGTAACAACCCTTTCAATTATATACCCAGTATCCTTATAGGTATGGGCGCACGCGCATATCCATGTCTATTTCTTAGTTAAGGCTAACTTAAGTACTATTTTCTGGAAATCATTAGGGCACTTTTAGAAAATTTTAAAAGCTATGTACATTTATGAGAGTTATATATATATATAGGATAAAGCATTAAGAATATCTTATCTTATAGCCCGACGAGATGAATTGCCTTTTGAATTTAATAGAAAAAAACTATTAAATAGATGAGGAGTAGGTGAGTGAGTGAGTTCTCACTGATCTGAGCGATTTCGATCACCTAGTGATGCGATATTTCTATATTTTATAATTAAGCACAAGTATACGCTATTGTAACAAGTAATAAAGGGACTTAATAAGTCGGATGTCCAACCCATAGGGATAATTTCTACATTTTAACCAAGTATTAAAATTATATCTTTTTAATAATTATTCAGAAAAATAAAAATCTAAGAATGAATGTAGAAAATATGAAAGCAAAAACACAATGCAAAGAGAATTGGGTGATAACAATATAGAGAAAATTTAGGATTAATATTATCTCTCAATATGCTTTTTAATGATTAATCTCTAATATTTAACTTCCTTAATCTTTGTTATTGATCAAGACACTAATGTATTAACAAGTCTTTTCCAAAGTCATGTAAGTATATCTTAATTTACCAAATACCTATATTCTTATGGTACTTGTAATAAATTAAGATTCTTTAAGATTAAGTTTTATTGATCATGCATGCCAATTAGGTATATTCCTATCCTAACTTGAAACTTGAATATACAACATTGAATTTTACTCTATAATCATGCATTAAATTACTTAGGTCTAAATATTATGATTCCTCTTCTGAGTTTATTAACAATATTACTAACTCATTCACCATATATTGATAAGATATATTGAAGCATTAAGATCAAGTAATTTAAATAACAAAGGACTAAGTTTATTAAATATTAAAAAGATACGACAATTAAGTTCACATATTGAGTTCAAGTATTAACCCTAAAAAATAAAATTAGTTTATAGCTACAAGAGAACAGTAGTAAAAATAATAAAAAAATCATGATACAATCAATAGTAAACTGATATAGACGTCGAATTGCTCTTAATTGTGTTGTCTAAGATACTCTTGATGCTAAAGAATGCCTTGAATCGCTCTTTAAGGTTGCTTCAATTAAACTCCTATTACTCTCTAACACTTGTGCTTTGTATTCTTGGTGTTCTTGAATTGCTCTAGGTTGATTTTTAAAATCTCGGGTCGAGTGGCCTTTTATAGGGATTGATATGGGCTTGAAAATATCAATTCTTTGTCGGACTAAGACTCGCACTATCGCTGGGGCGCTATGCTACTGTCGCTGGGGTGCTGCATGTAATAAGCCTCACTACTGGTGTGGTGGAATGTTGGTGCTGGAGCGCTGGCCCGTCGTTGACGCGGTAACTATATGGCACTAGCCTGCCACTGGCACGATGAAGGTCTGGCCTTAGGGTGCCAGTCGCGACTTAAACAAGTCAAATTTTTTAATTTTTTTATTTCGATCACTATTCTAAAGTTGGGGCGAAAATCCTTATGGCGTTGAGGCGACAGGTCCATATTTTGAAAACTTTACATTTTAATTCTTATTTTTACTCCTTTTGCGTCCTTTCTTTAAATTTTGTTCAAGTCCCTATAAATAACATTAAAGCTCATAAATAGCCATCTACTCTCATAAAATCATAAAATATCAAAATAAAAACATGAAAAATATATAACAAATTTGCCCTTATCACTTAGCAGACCTTTGATTGGTAGGTAACATCGTCTAAGTGTATCATTAAATTTGATTATGAATGAGGGAACTTGAAGTGAGATGACATCATCTTGTGCAATGCAATAATAGTTGGCCTTTATCATCTTATATCTAGTAGACTTGACAAAAAGGCCCCAACTTATTTCTAGAATTAGAGTTCGACCACAACTGTCCTCTTTTTTAAGGGGATCAAGTTTCTTGCCAACTATCAACCACGATCTTTTTTTATTTTTTATTGGGTATTATCAAACCTAGCTTAGCCTTTGTAAATCACACTAAACAGGAGAACCCAAATTTGGCAAAGTCTCCTTAAGGGAAGGGTTAGGTTAGGTAATCCAGCCTAAGACCACCATGGGAATAGAGACCTTTCAATAGAGCAAAAGCGAATTGATTAACGAGAAAGAGGCCCTACTCACTACAAATGAATACACCACAAGATCGAACTATAATCCTGCCTTTCCCGCATTAAGTTGATTGCTCGTACCCAAAGTAGTGATTTTATCAATCATGTACATAGGCGGGGCCTTTCATTCTGATTGGTATAGACTCTTTTTAGTTTTAGAAGGTTTAAATTAAAATTTTCTAGAGACATTTGTTTTCATGTCTTGTATTCTTTGTCATTTTTAATGTAGTACTTTAACTCTTATATTAAGTACTTGACTTATTTTATGTGTTTCATTTGTATTTAATTATTATTTATATTATATTTATATTATTGTATGATATAATCTTTATGAATATGCTTTGTGATTCCCATTTATTTAAATCATCTACATCAAAAAATTAAAGATAAATATTCTGTATCAATTATCTCACATTTATATTTATAATATTCAATATTATGTCTATTCTTTTAAATTCAAATATTGCATTTGCAACTTGAAGCCTGTAGAACAAATTAATACGTCAGAACCTAAAGTTTTAATAATTGATATCATTATTCAAAACTTGAAGTTCTATCAATATAAAAAAAATTAAATATATTTTCTTTAAATTATTTATTCATATAGAAGGCTATGCTTCTTTATTACTATCAATATATGAAAGATTATATCTCCTCATTACTATCTATACATGGATTATTACTATCAATACATTGAAGGTTGAGCCTCTTCATTATTATTAATACATGGAAGGCTTTGCTTTCTAACTATTATTATTTTATGTATATAGAAGGCTATGCCTCTAAAACATTGCTTTTGATATTTTTGTTTTTCATTATAAATTTGTTTAATAATATTTATAATTCATTATACTAATTTTAATTCCTTTCTTTCATACCCGAAAAGCCCTTAAAAATTTCTCTAACATATTTACAAATTCTTATACTTGATGCCTCTAAAAAAATTACCTATCATGAGTATTGAATGCCAAAATGCATCTCTAAGAAATTTAGAAAAGGCAATTAAAAAAGAAAATGATGTGTCCTTATAAAATAAGTCGAGAGCTATAATTTTTCTTTGTCATCATTTACATGAGAGCTTGAAAGCTCAATATTTGACAGTGGAGGACCTGTGGATCCTCTGAGAAAATCTAAAATATGATTATAAGAAATATATGTTTCTTCCAAAAGCTAGACATGAGTAGGTAAATTTGAGATTGTAGGATCTTAGAATTATTGCTAAATATAATTCTAGTTTATTTAGAATCACCTCACAACTAAAATTGTGTGGTGAGAAAATTATAAAATAAAATATATTAGTTAAAGAAAATATTCTCTACTTTTTATGTCTCCTATGTTGTTCTACAACAATAGTATTACGAGTGTTGATACTAAGAATTAATCTCATACTTTCTACTTGCTGAATAAAATAATGAGCTCTTATTGGACATTGTCATAGAGAAGAGAAATGGTCCGATTATTACCCTCGTAGTGGCCATAAATACCAAGAATAAAGGAACATTAAAAAAGAGCAAAAATACCAAGACAAAGATAGTAATATAAAGAATAAGCATCTTAACTATTATGAAAATACTTGTTACTAATGTGTTGCATTATGAGGCATCTACAAAGTAAAGAAAAAAAATGTGAAGACCAATATGATATTTATGGCCACTACGAGGGCATTAATTATGCCATCTTGCTTCTCCATGACTATATTCAACATTTGTTATAAGTATGTAGATCTTACTTATATAAATGTTTTCGATTTCTATGAAAATAAAGAAGAGAACATTAATAATTAAGTTTTAATTAATATCTCTATATTAGGTCTTTTGTTGTATAAATAAAGAAGTGTAAATTTTTGTAATGTCTAACATGAACTTTTATTTAATATGGCTTTTAGAGATTGCCCACTTTAGAGAAAAAAAAGTTGGAAATTCTTGTTTGGCTAAAAGTACAACTACACATCCTATTTTTCAAATATTAAAGAAAAAGTCAATATTATATCAGGTCTTACAGATTTGATTGAAGGTTTTAAAAAAGCAACAATCTTGTTAGCAAATAGAATAGAATTATTTTTCAAATATTAGAGAAAAAAAAGTTGGGGATTCTTGTTTGGCTAACAGTACAACTACACATCCTATTTTTCAAATATTAAAGAAAAAGTCAATACTATATCAAGTCTTACAAATTTGATTGAAGGCTCTAGAAAAACAACAATCTTGTTAGCAAATGGAATAGAGTTAAATATAAGTAAAACTTTATACACATGTAGATCTAAAACAAATATACTTAATTTTAAAGATATCTACTGAAATAGATATTACATTGAAACTTTGAGTAAGAATAATATAGAATATCTCTATATTACTTCGAATGTCTCAGATAAGAAATGCATGCTTGAAAAGCTTCCTAACTTATCATATGATTTGTATTATAGTGTCATAAATTCAATTGAAAACTATACAATAATGAATCAGAAGTTCAGTAATCCAAAAATATTTGCACTCTGACATGATTGCCTTGGTCATCCAAGATAACTGTGATGTGTAGGATTATTAAAAATTCTCATAAATATCCATTAAAGAACTTGAAAATTTTATTGTCTTATAAGAGTGTTTATACCACTTGCTCATAAGCTAAATTTATAATTAGACCATCTTCTTATAAGATTGGTATAGAATCTCTATTATTTTTACAAATGATTTAATGAGATATTTATAGATCAATGCATTTACCAAGTGGACCTTTTCACTATTTTATGATGATTAATGCATCTACACAGTAGTTATGTATTTTTTTATTGTCCACACAAAATGTTACATTTGTTAGATTATTAGCACAAATCATTAGATTTGGGACTCAATTCTCAGACTGCCCTATTAAAGTCATATGTTTAGATAGTACTAATGAGTTTACATCTAGAACATTTGATAACTATTTTTATCGGTGAAAATCGATATAGAACATTGTGTACAGATGTCACACATAAAATAAATTAATAGAGTCCTTAATTAAAAGATGGACCTCAACATCACTTGATGATTTATGTTAGTTTTACATCTAGAACATTTGATAGCTATTTTTATCAATGAAAATCGATATAGAACATCATGTATAGATGTCACATACAAAATGAATTAGTAGAATCCTTAATTAAAATATTTTATCACCCCCACAATGCACTAAGATGGTCCTTAACATCACTTGATGATTTATGTTAGTTTTAACTCATTATCGATTACAATATATCTTGAACTATTGACCGGTGATTTGTTTATCACACAATTTATAATCTATCATTTTGATGAGATAATATTTTTATCATTAAAGAAAATAAATATGCCTTCTGAAGTAAGGCATGAATTTTTTCTAGATAACGACTAAGAGTGGATAAATAAAATTGAAAATAAAAAAAATAAAACTGAATTGACTGGTTCAATTTAGTTATTTTATTAAAAAAAATTAGTCAATTATTATTTAAGAAAAATTGAATCGAAACCGATCTGGACCTATTAATTTTTCCTAAATAATAACCAAACTGAAAAAATCGACAAATAAAAAAAACCCTAAATTTCTATTCATGGATAATTTTACTTTTATGAAATAAGAGAATTTTATTTTTATGGATATTGTAAGAAATTAGTATATTATTAATAAAAAAGTTTAAATTTATCTCCAATTAAGAAAATTATAATTATGTTAATATGAAATAGCCCCAAGAATTAGGAGTGAAATAACCCATTAAATTTTTCGGACCAATAAATTAAAAAAACCACATCTTGAGTCAAAACTGAAAAAACCGAACCAAAAAAAATTTGTTCAATGCGATTCGATTTTTTATACCCAATTCATTTTTTAATAAAAAAATTGAATATAATCGATTCGGTTTGGTTCTCGCAAAAATCGAACCGAAACGAATCGTGCCCACCCATAATAATGACCACCATGTTTTATTTAAATATTCACACAAACTAATATGAAAATGAGGTGCGAAAGATTGTTCATCTTCAAAGAATTACAAATAAATTACTATATGCAGTTACAAATATATCAAAAATAACAAATTCATATATACTAGCTACCAATACACAAGCCGTGGTGATTGTTTCCATAGAACAATCTAACTAAAATGTATCAAATGAAATTTCTGTTGCATGTCAGAAATGTGGTAGACCGCTTGGTTAAAAGAGTATTATTCCCGCAAAAGAAGAAAATAAAAAATCAGGATCTTATCGAAAATAATGATGGAGTCAATAAATTCGCATTCTCTTAATCACTAGAATTATAAGATTTAATAGTCCTTGAAAAGACACAAACCCTTAAAAAGACATAAGTCCCTAAAGAGACATTAAGGCTAGAAGATTCACAAGAATTTTAAAATGAGAAAAAAAAGGTACAAATTATACTTATATAAGAGAAATGTGAAAACATGATGAAATAATTGTCAACAATGTGCTCTCATTTACAGTAACTACTAAAATTATAAATAATCACTTTGAGTCAAAACTATTGATAAATGTAGAGAAAGACATGATTGGTTTTGATGTAAAGAAGCAATTCAAGCAGAATTTGCATCTTTAATCAAGCGTGAAGTATTTGGACTTCTAGTTCAGAAACCTGAAGATGTCAAACATGTAAATATAAATGATTTTTGTACGAAAACATAATAAAAACAACAAAGTCGCTAGATACAAAGTAAGACTTTTTTTTATCAAAGTTTATTGCAGAAACATGGTATTGATTATTATGAAACTTATTTTTCTATAATGGACACAATTATATTTCAATTTTTAATAAGCATTAATTATGATAGGAGCTCCCAACTCTTTGAAAAAGACAACCCTTTAATTATTTCTTCGCATGTACCTATAGTAACATTTAAGTAATGACCTTTTATTTCACTTGTTTCAGCTTATGCTCGATAGTCCTAGAAAATTTTGATATGTTGCTTCTGGATGTAGTGACAACTTACCTATATGAGTCACTTGACGCGGATATTTATATGAAAATTTCTGAAGGATTAATATGCCTGAAGTATATAATTGTGATTTAATTCAATCAAGCTATATAGATATTTATATGGATAAAAATAATATGGGCACCATGTGGTACAATCATCAAAATGAATACTTAATAAAGAAATGATATATTAATGACCTAATATGTCCATATATATTTACAAATTATATTTTACAAATTGAAACATGGTATTGATTATTATGAAACTTATTTTTCTATGATGGACACAATTATATTTCAATTTTTAATAAGCATTAATTATGATAGGAACTCTCAACTCTTTGAAAAAGACAACCCTTTAATTATTTCTTCGCATGTACCTATAGTAACATTTAAGTAATGACCTTTTATTTCACTTGTTTCAACTTATGCTTGATAGTTCTAGAAAATTTTGATATGTTGCTTCTGGATGTAGTGACAACTTACCTATACGAGTCACTTGACGCGGATATGTATATGAAAATTTCTTAAGGATTAATATGCCTGAAGTATGTAATTGTGATTTAATTCAATCAAGCTATATAGATCTTTATATGGATAAAAATAATATGGGCACCATGTGGTACAATCATCAAAATGAATACTTAATAAAGGAATGATATATTAATGACATAATATGTCCATATATATTTACAAAGAAGTTAGATTATGGGATCGCCATTATGGGTGTATATGTGAATAACATAAATTTGATCAGAGCTCTTAAGCATTGCATAAAACTTAAAAAGATAATTTAAAATGAAAGATTTAGGGAAGACTAAATATTATTTGATCGTAGATCGAACATTAATCAAACAGAATATTTATCCATCAATCTACTTATACTAAAAAGATTCAATATAAATAAAGCTAATTTGTTAGTACCTCTATAATTTGGTCTCTTGATTTTAAAAATGATCCATTTCATTCCAATAAAGATGATAAGAAAATACTTGGTCAAGAAATATCATACCTTAATGTAATTGGTACTTTATTATATCTAATCCATTCACTAGACCAAACATAACTTTTGTTGTAAGCTGATTGACAAGATTTAGTTCAGCACAAACTTAACATCATTAGAATTTTGTTAAACATATATTTTGTAACTTTCGTAAAATGATATATTCGAGATTATTTTATTCCGATAAATCTACATAAAATTTTAAGTTTAGTTGGTTATGCAGATCTGATCCCTATAAAGCTCGCTTATAAATGAGATATTTTTTACTTATGACAATCTCAAGGCAATTTATAAAGCAAACCATTGTTGCCACCTCCTCTAACCACTATGAGATTCTTGCACTATACGAATCAAGCAAGGATGCATATAGCTGCAATCTATCATTCATCATATCTAAAGTATATGTATCATACTTTCTGTAATAAATATTTGAACTATAATATATAAAGATGATGTTGTTTGTATTACTCAAGTTAGATGCAGAAGCATCATCTAAGACAGAATCAAACATATTTCTCTAAAATTCTTTTAAACTTATAAGCTGTAGTAAAGCAAGAAGATTGATGTTAAACAGATACACTATATTGACAATTTTACATATTTATTCACTAAATTTTTAACAATATCAATTTTAAAAAATTATTTTACAAAATTAGTATGCGACTACTGAACAAATTGACAAACTTATAAATGTTAATTGAAGAGAGAGCATTTAATCAAGAGCACATTTTTTTAAAAAAATAATTACATTAATTACAAATGTGTATTGTATTTTTTTTTCTTTGAATCAAATTTTATTTTATTAAAATTTACTTAAATTAATTTTAATGAAGTTGTATTAACTACATTCATTATCACTATATATTATAAAATTATATTTATTTTATTTCAATTTTTATCTAATTTAATTTTTGTTAACAATATAAGTACAATTAAAACGGTGAAATTCAAAAAATTATTACAAATAATGGTGTCATTACGTGGTGTGGATATCGAATTTTACGTTGACTAAATTATTGTATCCCTCCCTCGTGTGTGTGTGTATATATATATATATATATGTAAATAATCTCTTTATAATAAAAGTATACCTTGTAATATTTTACAGAAATGCGCTAATAATTTTTTAATATGTTATAATACTTGAGTTATTATTTTTATTATTTATTTATATAAAAATATGAAGTTTATAATTTTTTTCCCAAGTCAACCGCCATTATTTGAGTCGTCGGTGCCAGGAGGAAATGGGTTCGAATTGATGCTATCGTAAATCATTACATGTAAAATTTAGATAAATATTTAATTAAAAAAGTACATTTAAAAAAATAATACAAGAAGAAAAGGTTCCTGACGGAACACAACAAAACAGAGGTCAAGGACTCAAGGTCACGGCTCACTAGTCACCGGGACACTGGTCATGTTGGTTGGGTGCGTCTGGGTCTGGAAAACGTAAACCCTAAAGTCATGCATCACTGCCGTTCATCATTTCAACCGGGGCCCCCAGATTCTCCCTTTTTAAATTCCCACTATATCCCTTAGCCGATTGCGCACATTCATACGTTCATTCAGGACAATCTCGTCTTTCCACAAGGTGGATAAT
The DNA here is from genome assembly GCA_946807835.1 of Ailanthus altissimus. Classification (NCBI taxonomy): domain Eukaryota; kingdom Viridiplantae; phylum Streptophyta; class Magnoliopsida; order Sapindales; family Simaroubaceae; genus Ailanthus; species Ailanthus altissimus. Next base: position 24,140,844 of record OX327693.1, read on the forward strand.
CTCACTAATTTAACAATAATTAAGTTGATAGATAGATGCTGCTGCGATGACACGAGATTTACGAGTGTGGGTCCGGGTCGGAGCAGAAGTGTTTGCTGGGTGTTGGAACTGGGAGTTAAAAGTGGGACCCAAGTTACGTTATCAAAAGAGTTCGGGGTCGGGGGCGCGTGATGATTGATGATTGATGTTTGATGAATGATGATGGCATGCACAGAGTTGCTAGCTACTCTTTCATTTTGGCAAAAGATTAGAAGGCGTGGGTCCTCCTGCCACCCAAACACTAGCTCAACGGATCACATTCTATACCAACTTGGACCACCGGCTCCGACTTTAGTTTACTGGAGCCGTTTCCTTAAGAACATACATATAATGTATAGTTAAAAATTATTCAAAATTCTTTAAAAGCAGAATGACGAGTTTAGCGTTTATGCGTAGAAATGAGCCTGAAATTTTGTGATTTAGTTGTTACTGCCATATAGTAAGCTAGCTGAAAACAAACGCGCCAAGCCGAGAGCCATGGACGCTCAAAATCAAATCAAACGTCAAAATATGTAAAAACAGGTGCTTGATTATGAGCTCTGTAGTCTGTACTGTACGGCTCAGTTGGCTAGTCTCGTCAGCTTTCGAGTCCGTTTATGTGTATTATTTTAATATTCACAAATCACCATCGCAAGAGCACCCATTCGGCGAGATAAGGAGTCATAAGCGATCGAAAATTCTACTGCTCAAGCGGCAGTAGAGCGAGAAACCAAAAATAACCTGACGTGAAGATATAAACTTCCATTTTTGGTTTTGAGTTGTGGCCTTTATGGGTGGTTTTATAAACCCACTGATTCCCATGCACACGCGTCTTTACATTCACCCCTCGACAACCCCTCAATCCCACGAGCGACCGTGCTCTCTCACACACGCATAGTCTTTTTCTCTCTTTCCTCTGTGTCCTTTCTGCAACTTCATGTCCATTTTTTCAGCATTGATAATAGAGTTAAGAAAACAAAAAAAAAAAGAAAGAAAATAAAAACTGAATTGCATTAGTGGGTTTGTGCTATAAAGAGGATAAAAGTTTAACACAAGCAACTTTTGATCCACTAAGCAGAAACCAAAATGAAAAAAAGATAAAAGAGTTATTTATTGTTTCTCGGTTGGGCTTATTTATTATGTTATTTTGTGAAATGGGTTTTGTCCTTTTTGGGTGATAGGATAGGAAGCCATTTGTTTTGTTTCGGGTGCATGAAAAAATATTAGCAGCGAAAGGACATAGAGAGAAGATAAAGAGGAGGTGAAAAGCGAAGGCCGAAACCAAAAAGAGAGAGCTTTAACAAAAATACAAAAACCTTACTGGGTTTCTGTTGTCTCTGTGTGCTCTCGGCTGATGGCATTTGCACTCTGCAGCTATGTTGATCACTACTCGTGAGAGTCTCTTTGCATGTCGGTTCTGTACCCTGAGTGAGTGAGTGATTCTTGCTGAGAAAATTGGGAAGAAAGGGCGAGAAAGTCGGGGAAAAAAAGTAAACAGCTTTTCCAGTTTTATTGCTTTTCATGGTTACATCTTTGTCAGTCTTTAAAAAAATAGAGGTTACAGAAATATAGCTGAGATAGAGAGAAAAGAAAGTGAGGTCTCCATATGAATCCTATTTTGGGGCTCTCTGCTTTCTGGGTTTTTTAAGACGGTTGTTTTTTACTGTACTACTATCCAATTCAAACTCATGCTCTAATATCTAAATCGTATAATAAAAAAAATCACTACTTTCTGTTAGATATATAGTGATTCTTTTAAAGTGGTTTTGTTGTTAGTTACAAGAGTCCATGGCTATTTCTGGTTAACAACTCCAATCTTTCAGGTAATTAATTATTTTCGTTTCTCTGTCCCATTAGTACTATTGAAGAAACAAATTTCTAAATCTTGGGTTAAATTTTTTACTTGTGTTGCAGAGAGGAGCAGTATTATATTGAGTTATGCTGAGGAAAGAAATATACTGATCTAGTGTAACAAGAAAAAGAAGAAGAAGCAAATTGAAAAGCAAGTGTTAATGGCAGAAAATGGCCCTCTTCCATCTCCAATCTCAGACAAGAACCAAAAACCAACTTCATTTCCAAGATTGTTCACTGGTTTAACAAGCTTGAAGGGTTTCTCTGAAATTGAGGTTCCAGTGATGAGCCCGACTTCAATTCTTGATATTAGCAAACCATTCTCTATTCTCAAAAACCCCTTTTGGTCTGAACCAAATACACTCTCTCCCAGAACCCCAGAACCTGAAGCCAGGCACAAGTTGGAGTCCAAAGGGATTGGCCTTGGCATTGTTGATGTCCTCAAAGATGATAATCAAGACCCTGAAGATTCAAAACCTGAAACTAGAATGGTTCTTTTTGGTTCACAGCTGAAAATCCACATCCCTCCTCTGCTTCCCTCTGTTCTTTCTCCGCAAGATTCACCAAAATCCACAGTTGAGTTTGGTATCAAAACAAGAAACCAATTGGGTTCATTTTCCTCTGTGTTATCTCCCTCCCCAGCCAAAAAATCAACTTTCAGCTCGGCAACTTCTGGTATTGAGAAACCGAATTCTCCTCAGGTTTTCACGGGGTGTCTCTCTGCCACTGAGATGGAGCTTTCTGAGGACTACACTTGCGTCATTTCTCATGGCCCAAATCCAAAAACTATTCATATTTTTGATAATTGCATTGTTGAGAGCTGTTGCGGTGTTGTTGGTTTCTCTCCCTTGAGAAAGGAAAATAATGGGTTCATTGCTAATGACCAACTAAGTTACCCATCAGAGAATTTTCTCAGCTTCTGTTACAATTGCAAGAAGAAACTTGACCAGGGGAAAGATATTTTCATGTACAGGTACGTTCAAATTTTCCTTTTTGGCATGTTTTTGTTTCCTCTTGATATGATTTAAGAGTTTGTAAAATTGTGGAAGCTTGTGCTGACGAGTTCTCCCTCTCTAGTCTCCTATCCTGATAACTTACTAAACAAAAAAAAGGGAAATTATACGTACCTTTTGCAGTCCCTTTAGAAATTATTGATCAAAATCTGATTCTATGCAGTTCATCTCGCTTTTATGTGATGAACTCGCAATTATTGGTTGAATAAAACTATTGGACTATCAGCTCTGTTTTCAAGTCCTTTACAAGTTATATAAGCCTGGAACAGTTTAAATTCTTAATATGATTGTTAATTCTGAACTTTTACAGGGGAGAAAAAGCATTTTGCAGCCGTGAATGCCGATTCCAGGAGATGATGTTGGAAGAGGGAATGGATAAACTGGACCCTGATGATGTTTACGGCACTTGCTCATGATAGCTACCTAGCTATTATTCTCTTAATCTCCATCAGTTTTTCAGTTCCAGCTCTGTTTCACATATCAAATAACCATTGAAGAAAAAAAAACAAGCTTCTTCTTAAAGGGTAACATTTGCATCACAAATTTACTGCATAAAAAATAAGTTGAAGGCAAAAACATTGGTGGAAGATGGCTGTACATTGAACATCCTGGATTATTGAACCTGGTTGTGCTTTTTTTTTTTATAAAATTTTTCTTCATTATTTAGTAAATTTTGCTATTTTGACTTTACTTTCTACTACTCTTTCTTGTAAAGGCAGAGGAATAGAAGGGAATCATAATTGTAGAGTTAAATGATTTTGGTTGAAGTGATAATTTTTAGGGATTGATGTTGGATTTTGTCCCACAGTTAATTCTCTATTTTCGTCCTAAGAACTATGTATGGATTAAAACTTTCACGATATCTATTTTATTTCTAGTTTTATGATCATTCACAACTCACAAAAGCACATAAAAAAGATAGGACCAATGACCTCATTTGAAGTAGATTCTTTTCTTTTATCTTATGTGTGTTTAATGTTCGCTTTCTTCATCTAATCATATTCATCCATTTTGTCAAGCTCTTTTGAGCAGATCATGGAGTCAGTTCAATTATTTTAATAGCACACTGACGTAAGACTAATTTTTTAAAGGGGGAACAGATTTGTGAATAATTCAAGAGAATAATTATGCATGATTTTATATTATTAACAAATCAATTCAAGCAAACTATATAATAAGAGATATACCAAACTTATCATAGAGATACCCACCAGGCACCAGCACCAACAAAAAGTTGTATTCCGCAGAAAAAGTATCCATCAACTTGCTGTTAGATAAAGTACGTACCGTTGTATCTTTCTTGTGAAAATTTACTTTGTTACAATAATACTCTATGGATATTAAAAAATATATGTGATTGGTCATTTCTTACTACTTTGGCATTAACTACTACCAGTTTATGTTGTATGATAAAAGCCACTTTGTTTTTCTACTTGCGTTATATGTCAAATAATATTACATCTGTGTCGTAGCAAATAGCTTTCTTCAGTCTGTTTTGTTAACATGATAAATCAGGAACCACAAGATATGAAGTTGGTTGTTTTGCAGTAGCGAGTATTTATTGTAGCCATCGCTGGCAAAATAACTGAGTACATGTTGAGATTGTATATACTATCGCAGATCAATCTCTGAATAATTATATCCACGGGGTGAAGACTGAAGAGAGGAACCTAAGATTTAAGTGAAGTGCATGCGTTAATGATCCAAATTGTTGTAGGATAACGGAGAATTGTCTGACTCTGATGGTTGTGTGATTTGAGAGTTTCTCCCAGAGAAAGGGATGCAGTCAGTGGGTTGGTTTGTGGTGATTGGTTAAGGTGAGGGCAGGGGAGGGGCAATGGCAAGTCCTTGCCGACTGCCCAACGCTCACAAACCTCGCATCAACGTCGCATTGTTTCTTGGACCAATCGACCCTTTTTCCCTTCCTTACTCTTCCCAAGCCTAAATGATAGTGCTAAAGGCCGGCCACCAGGGGCGTTTGCACTCATTTTCATACATCAAAATCAAATACATGTTCATCTAATTAATAAAACATAAATGTAAGACTAACCAAAATCTCGGTTGTATAAATTGATTTAACTTGGGTATCCATTATGGAATCGGAAATTTTGGTTTAAAATAGGAAAAAGAAAATCTCAGAATTTGGTGCTTTCAAGCTGTCTATGCTAATAGCTATTGGTTCATGATCAGGTTAGCAAATACCAAATCCTTGTCTCGATATATGTGTAATTAGAAATATCATTTTCCACGCCCTTAACACAAACACAATAGCATTAGCATCACTCTCAGGACGGTGATTTATTTATTTTTTATAATGATCCTTGTAATGGACTTTGTTATTTGCTTAATGATTTGTTTTCATCACTTGTTGATATCTCCAATGCCAGTGTTGACTTATTTGTTAATTATTGATAGCGTGTATATTATAAACACAAAGCTTCATAGATACTTGATTAAAGTATCCCCGATGGGTTACGATAGACTCCCTAAAGTTACATGCCGATGATGGGATTTTCTTAAGATACATTTTTGCTTAATATTATCATATTAATAATGAGATAATAAAATTAATTATGATTTAATATTAAATAATTGTTAACTAATGATACATTAGCTACAATATAAAAAATTATTATTTCAATTTTATACACATTAATTGTATACTTAATAGTATTATTATTTTAATCATGACATTGTCATGAAGTGGGCATAATTATAACTCACACCATGACATTTTATGATACTCATTCTTGATTAAAGTATAATTCATTACTAGCCACAGAGAATGATTGTGCATTCTACCATTTTAATATAGTTCAAATGTAAGGAGCCAGATGTTCGTAAAAAAATATTAGAAATACTCGAACTTTCTCTAACCTAATGCCTAAAAGTTAAGGTTGATAATATGGATTACGATTCGTACAACACAAATTTGACATAAATTAAGTGTATATAGGTTGAAAAAATTTTGTTATCTGTTTATTAATTATGTTAAATTTATGTTTGAATATTTTGATTGACTAATTTATTTATGATATTTTATTATTTGAATAATTGAATTTGACCAATTCGTTTAAAACATAAATTTACTTAGAAATTATTCAAAAGTATAAATTTATTTACATCAGCTTAATTCATTTAAGATGCATTTAATATATAATATATTTAAATATAGAAATAATATACTTTTTAATATTTTGAAACAATAATTTTATAAACATATTTTATTATATTTATGTAAGCAAATATATTATGACTCATTTATTAAATGTGTTTAATCATCTCATGTATTTCATGTATTACATGAATCAAATTTATGTTTAGTTATTTGCTAGACATGATATAAATACAATTTGTATACACGTATGATCATCCTTACCTAAATTTTGTAAAGCTTATACTTTTTTTTTTCTTTTTGACATGAGAGAGAAGTGAGTTAAACTAGACCTTTATTAGAATGGAGGTATATACTGTCAATTTTTTCATTATTGAGTTGTTAACATAAGTACTATTTATTTATTAATATAATTGGTTATTTATAATCATATGATTGATTTTTAATATTTTTGTTGAAAATTATAAAAAAAAAATATTGTTTTTTGTTGGGCCCATTTTCTATTAACCTTAGCTAGCCCGTGCCAAGTGTCTATATCCACTTCAGTGGAGGAGGCCAATGACAAAATAGGCCAATTTTCTTACAAATGTGGATAGACCAACTCGATTCCAAATTTGTATTTGACAACTAGCTCGAACCACCTGATCTATGGATACTACAAATAGGTTGTGGACACCATGAAAGACAAAAATGGATTAGATCATAGTTTTTATTCTAGGATCTAATCCATTGTTCGTACATAAGTAAGATGGATGAAACATGCAGTTAATAAGTAATTGAATTCAAATAACATAAAATCATTAACTATTAAAATACCATTAAAATGCATTTAAATCTAATTTAATAGCATTTATAACTGAGATACATTGAGTTATTACTATAATTATTCAGGAATATCTTTTTGGATCTCTACTCGTATAAAAGACATTGGTTTGTATAAGGGGAAGATCTTTGTATCTTAAAAATTCTTGATATCTTATATAGAAAATCATTAACCTTGCTTGTTCCTGTATCATCATTCACTACCTCTCACACACATAGTCTTTTTATCTTGTAATTACTAACTTAAGCATTATAGTATTTTTTTTAGAAGAGAATGAAGCGTCTTTTTACCATTGTGGGGAGTACACAGGGACTGCGAAGTAATTTTTTTGTAGAGTTCATATCGAAGAAAGTCTTAGACTTAAAACTGGAGCTGGAATCACTACTCACTACCAGTGGAGCCTTTATAAAATGAGAATGAAAGGTCAGAAAGAAAGAGTCAAGACCACGAAGGAATAAGAAATTTTATAATTTACAAAAAAGGATGAATGACTCCATGCCATATTAAGTTCGAATGAATAAGGTTTGTTCGAAGAACCTGGAACCTCCCCTGTTCTTTATGGCAGAGCTCATTCTTCAGTTTTTAGAGGAATAACCTTACCAGTTGACAAAGGCTTCTCCGTAGTCTCTAGAGCTTCCACTTGACCAACTTTCAGTACCACTCTAGAAACTAGAACCTTAAGGGGGATCGAGCCTTTGTTATTTTTAGAAGTAAGGGAGGCTTTCATATTTTCAGAAATTGTCAAGGACTATTTCTTCTTCTTTATTAAAAAAAATTATTTTTGGGTATTTTTTTATTTCTTTACGCCATGATGAGAAAAGTTAGAAACCGTGTCTAGGAGATCCTTTATGAAAGCGTAGAAGTATGAGAAGAAAAGAAAGAAAAACTTTAGAAAACACAATGTATCTTTGCATGTGGAAACTCAGAAGTAAACACTTACATATTTTCTTCGTTTGGAAAACTTGATCAAGTTGCTCCCTCTGCTAGAGGATCAGAAGGAAGGATTGATGAATGATCAAAATTTAAGGGACTAGTTATAGTCATCTTAAGAATGGTTGGACTAATAAGAGGAATAGAACTAAAAGAAGCGGTTATTTCTGGGACCTTAAGGCTTTATGGAGGAAGCAACTCTAGGGTCTCGAAACTATCCTTGGACTTTCTATCTTTCGTAGAGGAGCGATTAGTATCCGGGAGAAGGTTAGAAAAAAAAATCTAGAATCACATTCTAAGGAGACACAAACCACTTGAACATTGAAGGTTGTATAAGAAAGATACGTTAGGAATACAATGAAATTAAGATCAAAGAAAGGAAAGAAAAAAAATAAAGAAAACTCACTTATGTTAAGGAAGATTCTTTATAAGTGTAGCTTCTGTAGAAGCCCTTACCAAGAAGCCCCTCATTAACATTGGGAGAGATAGGTTTTATCTATAAGAAAAGTCAAAGAACATGATGCAAATATGATAGGCCTTAATGTCAAAGGAAAAGGAACCTGCCGGTATCCTTAAATCTAAAGGTGTTAGAGGCAGACACTATTTTCCATAGTCAAGGCAAATGAAAAATTGCATACCCACTCATGACGATATTAAGCTAAGAAGAGGTTAGGACTGTACAGACCCATATGAAAAATCTTATCTTTAAAAAAATTATTGAGGAACTTTTCCCTCCCAAAAATAGAAGAAAATGTCAAGCTAGTTTTGTTTTTGAAGTTACCAAATGAAGCAGCGACCTCATATGGATACCCTAACCTTTTTCATTTGCCATTAATGACCACCACGTTTTTCTTTAAATCATTTTTTTTCTCCTGGAAGTCAGAGAACAATTTTACTTATTGGGGATAGATGTGACTTTCCCTCAATTAAGGTTGTTAGTGATGAAAATGTCATATAAAGTTAAGTAATAAAGAGAAGAATTCACTAGATTTAGCAGTGCAATGTCCTAAAGAAGGCGAAAAACATTCGGATGGATTTGTAGTGGTGACAGACCAGTCATTTAGAGAAACTTATGAATGAAAGGGGCAATGGGGAACCTAAAATACATAAGATATTCCCTAAATAAAGAGAGTTTGTATACTTGTATAAATAGAGGGTTGCGGAGAGGTTCCCCCACTGGAAGGATCCTAATTTGAACATTGTTAAAAAGTTTTAGTATCAATTTCAATTCATTCAATTGAGAAATTGTTTGGACGCCTTACCATTATTGCAGAGTACTAGAGAAAAATTTTAAAAAGCTCAAGTTTTTTTTTTAGACCATAAAAGAAAAAAAAAAAAGAAATGTAAGACTCTTTTTTAAGATAAAATGAAAAGTGAAAAATTAAAATTAACCACAGAATTTTATAAGTCGGAGACTAATTGCTGACACGTTAGATGGAAGGTAAACGACGCGACCAATCAAATAGTAAGGATAAAAAATAGCGAAAAAATAAAAAATAATGAAAAAATACCTATCATTCGCTGGTTAGTTAACAAAGAAGTGTGCCTTAAAAGTTTCATTCTAAAGAGACATACTTTTTCATTTATTAAGGACATATGTTGGGCCATTTCTTATTAGGTCGGTCAAGTCATACCAAGTGTTCAGTTCCACTTCAGTGGAAGAGGTTCATAATAGATTATACCCATTTTCTTACAAATATAGATAGACTAGCTCGAATTTAGATCCAAGTTTGACAAGTAATCAGACCTACTAATTCATGGATACTACAAATAGATTGTGGATACGATGAGAATACAAAAACGAATTTGATTCCAATTTTTATTCCAATTATCATTTATTAATCATTGTTCTTACATGAATGAAAAGAGCGAAGCATGCAGTTAATAAAAGAATTGAATTTTGACAACATGAATTTACCTAATTACCATTAAAATACTATTAAGACGCATTTAAAGCTGATTTAGTTGCATTCATAACTAATATTTATTGAGTTATTATAATAATTATTTAATAATAACTCGTTGGATCTCAACTCATTGTGTAAGGGGAGGATCTTTAGATCTTAAAAATATTTGATATTGCATACAAAAAATCATCAGGCTTGCTTATTCTTGCATCATCATTAACTATATATGCACACGCACCCTTTTTATTTTGTAAATATTAAGTTTAGTGTCAAAGTGTTTTTTTTTTTGTAGAAGGATGAAGAATCTTTTCGTCATTGTGAAGAGTATAGAGACTGCAAAGATTATCATGGAATTCGTAGTAGAAAACTTCATTTATAATACAATAGTATTATGTCATGTATATATTTCATTTATTATAAGCATAAATTTAATTGGTAAATTTCAAATTAAGCATACATGACAAATTTTTATTAGATTAATGTACCAATTATCCTAAAACTTCTCTACTTTCTCAACCTCCGTTCAAAGAAACCAGATAGCCGGAGGGTAGATTTACTGCAAAATCAGTACCTCAATTTTATTCAAACGAATTATTGTCATAGACCTAGTCTCTTGTGGATGTATATAGAACATATTGTTGTACGGTAATTCCTAGAACTAGATTTTCTAAAAGTGGGAAATGGTAGAAGTGGAATGGCCTTGAAATTTGGGTTGAGCCATGGGCTGGTCCATAACAGTTTCTGGAACTTCTTTCATATTATGGGATTGGGACCATCCATTCATTACTCTATTTTTAACTCAAAAAAAAATTATTATCATGAATATCTTAAAGTAAAGCATATTTATATAAGTACGTAAAAATTTTAAAAATCAATCTTAAAATCTAAAAATTTAAAAAAATATCAACGCTCGCCTTCTATTAAAGAATGTTCTATTAATTTTAACATCTTCATTTTCACGAGACATGAAATGTTCAATTAACATGTAACTCATTAAAAAATTGAAATTAATAATAAGAATAATAAATAATTTAAAAAATAATAAATAATTTAAAATATTAACAATAATTAAAAAATTAAAAAAACAAAAAAGAATTAAAATATTAACAATGATTAGAATTAATTTAAAAACTAAAAATTGAAAAAAATGGCCAAAAAGATTTTTATTTTTAGTTTTTTTAATTATTTTAATATTATTGTTAATATTTATTATTTAATTCATAGCCTACGTGTCTTTTTTTTATTGCAACACTTATTATTTTGAATTGATATATTTTAAATTAATATATTCTATGACATATAATGACTTTAATGTCTCTTTTGTTAAATTTAAAAGAAGATTCTGTTATCTAACAGTAGGAGAGCGGTAATATTTTTTCAAACTTTTAAGTATTAATATTAATTTTTAAAATTCTTAAATATTTGTTTAAGTATGTTTTACTTTAGGGGTATTTATGATAATAACCCAAAAATAAAAAGGTTTATATATTTGTTTCAGAGGATATTTAAGTAATTTAACGCTGTAACAGCCCGTCTTCATTGCAATTGCCTCTTCGGAACCAATATTTTAATGGCTTCACTAACTGTTTCCTCAATCTCAATCTTACCCTCGCAAAATCAAAATTTCTCATTCGTCTCGTTCGCTCCTCAACTCTTCCAGATTCACCGGAGACCCCTCGCTCAAATCGCCAGAGCTCGTCGTTCATCTCGCCGGAAACGGTCCGACAAAAACTACATGTCCGTTGCCGTTCCGATGACCGCGCCTTCTCATCGACGTGACAAAAGCGAGAAGTCGCTTCTCGATTACGAAAACAGTATGTTTCTGATTTCTCTTGATTACTGGTCATTATTTGCACAATTTTGTTCTTTTATGTAGATGACACGTTTGATTTTCATATGATATTATTTGGCGCCGTATTGTTTAGTGAAAAATATAGAAATTATAAACGAAATTCTGGAATTTTGAGTTTCAGATGCTGATTATGATGTAATTGAAAGTGATTAGTAGCTTAATATAAATTTTATACGAGAATGCTGTGTGTATGTGTGTCTGTCTGTGCAGAGAAGTTGATTATTAGAATTTAGTGTAAATTTAAATTTGTTTATTAAGTGAGGTGGACGAAATTATCAGGTGTAAATTAATCTGCTTCCCCATTTATATTCTTATCTATTCTTTTATGCTATCATACAAAGTTCTAAAAGAAACTAGCACACTCTGAGCCGTATACAAATTAACTTGGTCTAATGCATCTGCATTTAAGTGGTTTGATAGTTATCTAGATTTTGTCACTAGTTATGAATAATAAGCAGCGATTCCATGACAAAGACTTAAAATTTGTCAGAAGCACGTAGCTAGGTACAGAGCGGGATTTGAGGATTGCGACATAATTTTCAGGCATTAGTTGATGAGTGGGCACTATTTTAATTAAATTGATCTTTCTATATTTTTAATTTTTCCAAAATGATCAAGACATTTGGGTATTTTTTTGATATGATATCCGCCCATAGAAGAGTTTTGGTCATATAGTAGTGTAAACATTTGTGCTTTGGATGCACGATATCCATGGATCACAATTGCAAATAAGGAGAAATGTGAAGACCCTTGAAGGAATTAGTAATTTTTTCCTCTGTTCTTTTGTTTGAAAATGGGCATTTTAGGGTGTCAATGTTGCATGATAGGTGCTTGATGTATTTGTGAAGTGTACATGTAATAGCATAATCTGAGAACATGGTGTTGCACTTAATGCTTATCTATATTCCTCTCCATTCCTTCTGTTCAAATTCTCATCTGCATCTTTGACCTAGGTGCTGGAAAAGGGGACATGTTAACAACAGATGTGGAAGGAGAAATGAGTTCTCCTAGTAAATCTATTCCACGTGAAAGCAGACACCTTAGTAGTCAATTAAAATACTTTGGAGTGGATTTGTCTCCAGATAATTTTGCGGTTGCTATGGTATATTTTGTGCAGGGTGTTTTAGGCCTTGCGAGGCTTGCTGTTAATTTTTACTTGAAAGATGATCTGCATCTAGATCCTGCAGAGGTATGCTTCCTTAATTTTATCTTTTGTTATTTTATTTTTCTAATTATGGGAGAGATTGTGGTGTTTATTCCATTTCATCACTGGTGCCAATTTTTTAGAAAGTTATTATGTGCGCTTTTTTCTAATTGTGTTATACAACAAATGAAGGCTTATAGATAATTCCTTTTATTATGGGTCAATCTAACAGTTCTCCAAACGTATAACAAATTAATTGTAAGAGAGAGAAGTTGTTCACCTTGTTGATGAGTATTTTTGTGAATTTATCTTAATATGTTTGAGGACTGACAAATTATATGTGTTTGACTAGACAGCTGTGATATCTGGTTTTTCTTCATTACCTTGGCTTATTAAACCTCTTTATGGGTTTATTAGGTATGGTTTCATTAACTATCTTTATGCTTACTTGGTAGGTATCTTTTGGTTGTTGGACTTTTTTATTGAAAAATTATTGGCTATTGCAGTGATTCTGTCCCACTTTTCGGTTACCGGAGGAGGTCATACTTGGTTCTATCGGGCCTCCTTGGGGCACTCTCATGGAGTTTGATGGCAACTTTTGTTGACAGCAAGTACAGTGCTGCTTTCAGCATACTTCTTGGTTCGCTTTCTGTTGCTTTCTCAGATGTTGTAAGTTTCTCCGACTTCATATATTCTTAGATAGTGTAGCCATGTACATTAATTGTTGCCATCGGATAGATAATTGCTGCTGAAGTTTTTGTGAATGTAATTTATGTATTTCAAATGTGTTACCACTAGAAATTAGTTGTCTAATCTAAATTCATAGATGCTGATTATTGCTACTGGATGGTTAATTGTTGTAGGAGCTTTTGTTTGTATAATTTTTACATTTCAAGATGGTAACCACTGGTTGCGAAACTTTGTATTTCATTTTCATTCTTTTCATTTGGTGTCAGATTCATACTTCTCAAATGATGGCCTGAACTGATATATATATATATATATATAGGTTGTAGATTCCATGGTTGTGGAAAGGGCTCGTGGTGAGTCACAAAGTGTGTCGGGATCTCTTCAGTCTTTATGTTGGGGATCCTCCGCATTTGGTGGAATTGTGAGCTCCTACTTTAGTGGCTCTTTGGTAGATGCTTATGGTGTAAGGTACCAAGGTGCTTTATTGAGAAGCATAATTTCCCATCTCTGGTTTTATTACATATTCTTTTCACTGACATCTGTAATCTCACAGGTTTGTTTTTGGAGTCACGGCATTGCTACCGCTGATAACATCTGGAGTGGCTGTTCTTGTCAATGAACAACGCGTGCTTGGTCCAGCAAGGATGCAGAATCTTCCTTCAGGAGATCCTGATTTTCTTGAAAGCTCAAAACAGAGCATTATTCAGTTATGGGATGCTGTGAAGCAGCCCAACATTTTTCTTCCAACTTTATTCATTTTCCTTTGGCAGGCAACACCGCAGTCAGACTCTGCCATGTTTTACTTCACGTATGGGCAGTTAATGATTGTGTTCAATTATCCATTTTTTGCTGCAATTTGTTTCATGACTACTCTGGATTCTTTCTAGTCTGAATACTGTATCAAGTACTCCAAATCTGTGACAACAGACTTGCTTTTGGTTTCAGTACAAATAAACTTGGTTTCACCCCAGAGTTTCTAGGACGTATCAAGCTTGTTACCTCAGTGGCTTCATTGCTTGGTGTTGGACTGTATAATGGATTCCTTAAAAATGTTCCATTGCGGAAGATTTTTCTTGCAACAACCATTATTGGCACAGCTCTAGGGCTGACTCAGGTTTGTAGCAGTTGAAATTCCTTCAGACCTTTATAAAATGTACTTTTGGACTTACTGTGCTTCTTTGTATTTCATAATTACCATTACTATTGTTATTTTGTTCAGGTTTTCCTTGTTACTGGATTAAACCGGAAGTTTGGCATCAGTGATGAGTGGTTTGCAATTGGGGATTCATTAATACTAACAGTTCTTGGTCAGGTAGTGCAAACCTTTTCTAGCGTCTCACTTCTAAACATGTGGTTGAACTAGTGGTTATCGACTTATGCAATCTCATATATAGTTAAACACTGTTATTTAGGCTAATTCCAATTTGCTTCCCATGAATTTGATGTTGAACACATGCATGATGAAAGCTCTGTTCTTCCTGGTGTTAATTTTTGTTGCTTATCTACTTTTTATTCTGGTTTTTCACAGAGTTAATTTTGTCGGTGACTTACCGACTTGGATACAATATTAACTATGAGTTTTGTTGCAGGCTTCTTTCATGCCTGTGCTTGTGCTAGCGGCAAGACTATGTCCAGAGGGCATGGAAGCAACACTTTTTGCCACCCTTATGTCCATATCAAATGGAGGTAGTGTCCTTGGGGGGCTGATAGGTGCTGGTCTGACACAGGTCTTTGGTGTCACCAAGGATAGATTCGATAACTTGGCATATTTGATAATCCTGTGCAACCTCAGCTCATTGTTGCCGTTACCCCTCCTTGGCCTTCTTCCTCAGGATACTTCTGACCCCATTTCAAGGGAGAGCGAGGATATTGAGATGAAATCTAATTAACTGCTCTGTGCATCGTCATTCAGCTACTGAGCCTTACTGTAAAACTTAGATCCTTGCTGGATTAATATTTTTACAAACATAACAAGCGGAAGGAGAGTTGTAAATATCAGGGTGAAAGACATGAGAGAGAGATGATGCTTTGAAATAACATGTGTCTTTTTTGCGGTGGCCAATGATTGAAATTTTATAAACCTGCACTATATTGCACTGTACTAAGCTCGTTTACTACCGTCGAATGCGGTCAAAATTCTCAATTTGGAGTAGTTGAAACTTGAAAACTTGTATTCTTGGTTTTCTTAAAAGAATAAGAGACCCGGTCGATGCTGAGTAGTTAGCAGCGCCGTTTTATTGAAACGTGGGGCGATGAACCAATTTGCGAGGATCAGTCAGCATGTGTGTATGTCCACTACTTTTTAGCACACGTGAGCCGAAGTCCTCTGCCTGGTGCAACAGTTCGGTAACATTAGTTTGTGACATGTCTGCTTGAAATGATAAATTGTTCAAATTCCTTTTCTAAACGTGGCATAATGTTTCGAAATGAGTGGTTCGTCAGTATCATTCAAAGATGTCTACATTTTTGCACATATATTAGAATTAACTAATTAATTATTGTGTGTTTCACTGTTTTTATAATATACAGTTGAAATAAACACACGAAAAAGAGTATGAACCACGATATGTAAATGATTGGATTTGGATGATGAATGAAGGAGCCTCGTACACTTACCTAGGATCATAGTACATGATTGATTTACATACATATGTCTACTCTCAGACCAATTGTGGAAGAGAAATGGGCATCGTTTTCCCATTGCATTGTATTTAGCGGATTCCTCATTCCTGTTTGATAGCTGAAAATAAGATGAGAAAGGGACCCGGACATCCATCTTCCATGCCGCCTCAATCAAAAGTTTGAGTTGAGTCTTCACTCGTTCGTCACTCAGAGACCGTTCTTCTTTGCCCAATTCCCAATTCCCATAGCAGGCTTTCTGCAGTGCACGTGGTGGGTCCCACGAATAATCCACTTCTTGGTCTTATCTCATATATCCCTTTTCTTTATTTTCCCTTATTTAATGTTGTTTTGTAATTTTACCTAGAAAATTGAATTGAACGTGGGCCCTCCACTTGCGCGGGCCACCTACCAATCTCTAGTCTCAAGTACTTGATCTATTTGCCAATCATTCAAAAATCGGGCGATCTGGTGCTCACACTCCTTCCTTGTAGACGCTGAGGTCCGAGCCTTTAAAATCTTTGTAGCTGAGATAGAAATAGAATAGACTCCTCCCATAATATTCCCATAACAAAAGTCTGACCAAAAATTTCAAACTGCACCCTAGCAAAAATAATGTCCATATTTGAGGGGGAAAAAAAATACATACTTGATCTGTTTCGTTTTTGGTTTATTTGCTATCTTATTCTAACAAATAATTCCAAAAATAATGTAATTTTCTTGATATCAACGTTAATTGACAATATAATATAATGTTATAATCCTCGTTGCATGTTATAATTTTATAAATGTTATTTTAATATACTGTAATGAACTAAAATGTATTACAACACTAACAGGTTTTTTTTGTGATAAAATACGGTTAATTTGTTCTTTTTTTTTTTTTAAATACAACCGAATATTCAATGAATCAATGATGAATGATGTGAATTGATGCAGTTGTTGTAGTGGTTAATTGATCTGTAGCATGTGAATGTGAATGTGATATTCCAATCATATGATAGTGGTTATGGATAGTTTAGCCCCAAAGAGATTTTCCATTACTACCAATCAATCATAAAATGTTAAATACAAGAAAGCATCATGAATTATTATTATTATTATTATTAGTATTAAAGAATAATTTGATAAAGCTTGACTTAGCTACCAGTTGGATCCTTGTAACCAGGTCCCAGGATCATGCTAAAGGAAAAAACTTGATAACTAATCAATTAATTTTCTCTTAGAATTAAGGGGGGTCATGCATACGGGAATGTGTTTCTTAAATAACAATTTATATTGTTCAACGACAACGAGCAAGCAAAGACAACACACATCCCAAAACCTTATTGGTATATGATAGATGGTGGTTTAATAACAAAGGGTCAAGATACGGAAATGTAATCATGATAAAATAGGCAAAATGTCCCCGCATAATAAAATATTGCAAAAGCCCAAATCAATAATAATCAACAATAATAGAATATTGCAAGAGCAACAACCCCTCTTAACTATTTTACTATTCTCTCAATCCTCACAAATCATCAACTCAACCCCTATTCATTATTCCTAGTTAATAAAATATTTTTTTGAAAATGAAAATTATAAAATTTTAACTATATTTAAAAGATTTTATTAGTTTATTTATTTAAAATTTTCTTTTTTTTAAAAAAAAAATTCATTAATTTATTGTCTCTAATTTTTATTTGAAATCAAATGATAAAAAATACATAACATATTCACAACCATATGTTATTGTAGGAATCAATAAATCATATATTTTTTTACATTAATATAATATTATTCACTTTAAACATAAGATCATCATGAATTTTTTCTTAAGTTTTATTTTAAAAAGTTTCATACCAATAAAGATATTGTTCATACCCAATATATTATTGATCTTCTTTATTTGTAATTAATATGTGACTTTGTTTGCATTCTTAACAATCTTTTCTTCAAACAAAGAACCACATAATTCCTTATAGTTTGACAAATGTGAGACTTTATTTGCATTTCTAATAATCTTCCCATTAAATAAAAGACTACACCATTCCACCATTGATTTTTTCCATTTGTAACCAATATAGGACTTTATTTGTATTCCTAACAATCATCCCCTCAAATAAAGGACTACATAATTCCTTATGGTTTAACCAATGTAGGACTTTATTTGTATTTCTAACAATCTTTCTCTCAAATAAAGGACCACATCATTCCTTGTGGTTTAAGCCCCTCTTCAAACAATCACGTATCTAAAGACCACACATTTTTTTTATGATTTGAGCCTCCCCTCAAACGATCATGCATCCGCCTATCTTCCTCACTAGGAAGACCACACATTTCCTTATGGTTTGAGCTTCTCTTCAAATGATCACATATATATCTATCTTTTTTACTAGGAATACTTCGCTTTATTGAGTCTGTTACTCATTTTCACTGCGTTAAAGTGCACGCTTTATGTGAAACATCAAAATATTGCCTACCTCAAGAGCTCGCTCTGTCAATGTCAACTTCTTATCACTATGTTGGTATATGTACACCTTATGTGAAGTACCAAAGTACATCACATGTCCAATAGAGCTCAACCACGAATCCCATTCCAAACTAACCAGGACTTACCACCCTCATTCGGCACCGAAAATTTTCTTCACATACTAATTTCAGACGTGACTTTGATACCACTTGTAGAGATGAATGAACCATACATATCTCAATATTAGTATGATATTGTCTACTTTAAACCTAAACTCTTATAGATTTGTTATTAAACTTTACTCTAAAATACTTTATACTAATAGAGATATTGTTCATACTGTATATAACCACAATCTTATTCATTTGTAATTGATATGAGATTTTATTTATATTCCTAACAACTATATATCCTCTCTTTGAATTAATCATCACTAATTATCTATCTTCTCTTTTAATGATAAAAAAGTAAACTTCCTTTTTCTTTTTTTCTTTTTAGTCTAATAAGAAATATCCTAATAATGATTTGCTATCAATAAGTTGGGATAAATATCTATTAGTACTGATTAATATAAAATTGAATTTATAATTTGTTCCACATTCATCTTTATCATTGAATTACCCAATTAAAATTTCTTATATATGAAAAACTTAACCACATGCAATTGAGAAATTAATGCTATATGAAGAGTAGACAAAGTAGATCAGAAAGTATAAGCTATAAATTAGCTAAATTCAGTTTAACACTTAGGCGAAATCCTAATCATTTTGATTACCTCACATCTGGCCTCCTTACAGTGCTTGTTATGTTAGGAGATAAGAAATTAATGATGATAATGAAATTATAACAAAGAGACCCAAATCAGAGAGCAGGGATAGATGATTAATAAGAGTTTCTGACGATAATCAAGCAGCTAGATATTATAAGCCCATAAACTATAAATTATCATAACTAATTCGTTTATCTGACAACAAAGAGAAGAAAATTTTTAATGACAAAATTGAAATAGAGTTATTGCATACAAATGCCAAATGATTGATTACAGTGGGCGATGAGTAATTGATTGGATGGGAAGAGAAGAATCCTGGGTTGGAAGGTAAGGGCATTCGAAAAAAAAAATGGAGTGCATGTGGGTTGCCATGTGAAGAGCATTAAAGTTTTGAACCAAACTCTACCTCCCCACTAAATTTTTAACACACTTGCATATGATAATGGAGAGCAAAGCAAGAGTCCATGTGAGAATCATTGACCCTCGGAACAATGGATATGGAGCTAAAACCCATACGTATCCAGGAATGATAATGATATTATGCAGAAGCAGGTTAGAGAAACTAGTAATTATTAATTGATTAATAATAATATAATACATTAAATTATATGGAGCCAACTAAACCCATTATGAAAATGAAACAAACAAGATGATGCTTCAAGATTATTCACCAGACAAAAGGTGATCACTTAACTGAAGAGACCAGGTGAATTTATTTGGTTTCCTTTCCTTTTACCTCTATCTAAATGGCTTGGCTACAAAAACGCTTAAGCCAAGTGTGAGCAGCTTATTGTATATTTAGTTTCTTTTCAATTTTAAGAGGAAAAAGAAACTTCAGAAACCTGTTGGAAACATTTTATGATGCTGCTGTTGGCACCAAGATTCTATATATAAATTATGAAGCTATTAGGAGGAGGCCATATGCTGTGAATGAATGAAGAATGATCACATGTACAATAATACTTAAAAAAGGAAAAGTGAACCTGTTGCCTGAGCATTGAATATCTAAGACTCTTTTTCATGCCAGCAATTAAAACTTTATCCTTTGTTTGTTCACAAAATAGTTCCAGGATCTTGTATTAATCCTGACTGGGCCAACTTTTGAATTTGACCCCATCGGACATCAATAGGGAACACTATAGTGGCCACTTGAATTGCCGAACATCTACCGGACAAATGCTCTCATGCTGGTTCGCGTGACACTTATCAAATTTTATTTGGTCGATCGATCAATATATTAAGAGATACATATTTCAGAATTGTGAGAAAATATGAATAAATCTTTTTTTAATGATGAATGAATATATATTGGAGGTGGCCTTTATATTGGATTAGTGCTATTACAAAAAAAGAAACAAAATAAATCTACTTTACACAAAAAAATATCTTATATAAGATATATGTTCTATACAAGTTATGTAATAAATAAAAAGTATGACCTAAATAAAATAATACTTCTTAAATAAATAATATTATGCTAACACTCAACCCTAAATGAGTGTATAGTTATCTATCATGCTCAATTTATTAATTACATCATAAAACACATTTCTTACAATTACATTTGTGAGAATATCAGTTAGTTGATCTTTAAATTTATCAATCGGAAGTTGTATGATAATTTAATCAAGTTTATCTTTGATAAAGTGACGATTAACATCCATATGTTTAATATGATGATGTTGAACTGGGTTATGTGTAATTTTAATAGCTGTCTTATTATGACAATGTAGACTCATCAATTCTTTATATTCAATATTTAAATCTTGTAATATACTTTGAATCCATAACAACTTTTATACACCATAAAACTGTACCTCGAAATTCAGCTTCCGTACTTGCTCTAGCTATAACCTTTTACTTCTTACTTCTCCAAGTAACTAAATTACCTTCTACAAAAGTAAAGTAACCAAATGTAGAGTTCTTATTGATTTTATCTCATGTCCAGTCAAAATCCGTATACTCTTCAATACTTGAGATCCTATTTTTTGAGAATAGTATACTTCTTCCAAGCACACTCTTCAAGTACCTTAAGATTCGATATATTGCATTCATATGTTCTTCACTAGGTGCATGTATAAATTAACTTACGACACTCACTGTATAAACTATATCTGGCATAGTGTGAGACAAATAGATTATTCTTCTAACTAACCTTTGATAGCGACTTTTGTCGGTTGGAATTTGATTTACAGGTTATACAAAGCTAGTGATTCATCTCTATAGGTTTTTCAATTTAGTTTATAACCTAGCATCCCGATTTTAGTTAAGAGGTCTATACATATTTTCTTTGTGAGAGAGAAATATAAAGTTTTAACCTTGAGACTTTGATTCTTAAGTATTTAAGTTGTCAAGATATTTTATTTCAAATTTAGA
Source organism: Ailanthus altissimus (assembly GCA_946807835.1). Taxonomy (NCBI): domain Eukaryota; kingdom Viridiplantae; phylum Streptophyta; class Magnoliopsida; order Sapindales; family Simaroubaceae; genus Ailanthus; species Ailanthus altissimus. The sequence goes on from OX327693.1 coordinate 24,162,406, forward strand.
CATAAGATACTCTTGTAAAGCTTTTCTTTTATCTGGGTTATCTCTTGTCAAGACCATGTCGTCTACATACACAATCAAAATTGTTACCTTTCATTCCTTATGTTTTATAAATAAATTATGGTTTGAATGACTTTACTTATAACCAAATGCCTTACTGTAGATGAGAACCTTCCAAACCAAGCTCGAAGTGACTATTTTAGCTTAAATAAGGCATTCTTCAATTTACATACTTTAGTTATTCTTAAAAGTTTACTTTTAGCTCCAGGTGGTAGCTCTATATAGACTTCTTCCTCTATTACATTCACTTTTATTTTGAAGAAGTGATATTTAAGTCATTCTATTACATTTATTAATAAATTTAACAAAATAATTAGCTTTAGAGAGAGATGAAATTTTTGAACCTCATATATCTAAATAAATAATTGCAAAAGGCTCCGAACCTTTATTCAAACTTGGTAGATAAGAAATAATATGGCTCTTAACTAATTTACATATCTCGCAGTGAAACTTGAAATCATTCAAACTAGAAAATAAATGCGATTATAGTTTTCTAAAATAGTCAAAAGAAAGATGTCCAAAATTTTGGTGCTATAACCAAATAGTCATTCCATTTTTCCCCGTCTAATACTATAACGAAGAATATTCCTAGTTAGAATGTCCTGAAAAACACAAGAAAAAAGCTAAAACATTATAGAGCAAGCAAGGGTAGAGGTGATTCAGCTAACAAAAAGGATATTATATTCAAGAGATGGAACTACAAGTATAATATCTAATGTGACAACGTATATTATAAGATAATAAAACCCTCTAAAGTAACAGGAGAGGTACTACTATTGATTGTGGAAATAATTGACTGAGAGTAAGGAAGAAAAGATTTTAACTAACCAGGGTCCCTATTTATGTGATCGAATGCACCTATATCAATAATTCATATACCATTTGTAAGACTGTGGTAAAGCCCACCAACCCTTTGGTCTACTAGTAGGACCCTAAAACCACTGACGCACCACCAACAGCCCTTGCAGGTTACCTAAGCCCTCAATCAATGTCAAACATGGGATCTCATCCCTTATAGACCTTTAAGGTTCGATGGTTGTACCTATTAGGCTTTGTAAGACTGTGGTAGAGCCCACCAACCCTTTGGTCCACCAGTAGAACTCCAAAGCCACTGACGCACCACCAACAACTATTGCAGGTTACCTACGCCCTCAACCAATGTCGAACCTGGGATCTCATCCCTTAAAAGGCCTATAAGGGATGAGATCTCAGGTTCGACATTGGTTGGGGGCGTAGGTAACCTGCGATGGCTGTTGGTGGTGCGTCAGTAGCTTTGGAGTTCCACTGGTGGACCAAAGAGTTAGTGGGCTCCACCACAGTCTTACAAAAAGGTCAGTCTTTTTGTCAGACTGTGTGGGACCCACCAACTCCTTAGTCCGCCAGCTGGATGACACCTCAGAGCCATCGGTGTCCCACTCATATAATGATCAGGTTACCTGCACCTTAAGGAATCGAACCCTCGCCTTCATCTCATGGAGGCCTTATAGGCATTTAGAGGTTCGTTCTTGTACCCATCAGGCTGGCCAGTCTGATGGGTACAACCATCGAACCTTAAAAGCCTATAAGGGATGAGATCTCAGGCTCCACACACTCTTACACTATTATTATAAGTAACACAAAATACAAAGGCCTTACCGAGTGTACCTAGGTGAACACCATTGGTCGTGGGTTGTACTCACTCCTCCTTTGTGGATGCTATTATAGCTTTTTCAGCAATATTCTTTCAAAGTTTTTTTTTGTAAAATCCCACCATTCATTCGCCATGAAACCGACAATAAAAGTTTAAAATATATTAATCGAAATACAAAGTACGAGACAAATTCAAATTTATTCTGATACTGTATCAAGATTATGAAAAATATAAATATTTTTTTATAATGAATGAATATGTATAAGAGGTTTCATGTCAAGCATGACCCATCACGGGCTCGACACAGCATAGCTCATTGGCTGTGCTTATTTTTTTTAATATTTAATTTTGTTTAGATATTTTAATTATTTTTTAAAATATTTATAATTATTTTTCTTACAATATTTTAATTACATTTATAAATATTGTAATAAAAATTAAATTTATTAATTGTAATAATAATTAAAATTATATTAGATTAGAATTGTGTTATAAACATAAATTCATAATTGAAATTATAATTCAATTAAAGATAAAAATTTACTGACATTATTCCAAATATAAAATTATGTACAAATATAAAAATAAAAGGGATAAATTTACATCACTATAGTTATAATACATCCTAACTAGGTTGGCACTTATTGAACTATTTATCATTTACAAATTTAATTATTTTTTCTAATAAATTACAAAATTCTATTTCTAAATTCTAATGATAAAATCTTTAATTTTGATCCTTTGTATCTTCTCAATATTTTACATACACTAAAATCTTTGAAACTTCTGATATTAATCTTGATCACTTTTTGTCTAATATCCTATCTCCTGCACTAAAAGTAGATTTTGATAATACAATGGACATTAAATGTGTTAGTAGATCTCGAACCATAATAAATAACACAAGGTAAACCTTTTCGTTTGATTTTACCATGACAAAATATTAAATTCTTTTTTTTGTTGTTGTGTACTTAATATAGAAGAGTAGTCAATATCGATATATTTTTTCAATTCAAAAGAAGTAGAAATATCGAAACTAGAATCAAACTTTCTTTTACTTTTTTAACAAAATAGTTCAAGCAACCTGATCATAAACATGTTGCTCATTTGTTTCTTCTATAATTATAGCTGATTCAAATTTATTTTCATAAAAAATAAATAATTATGTGATAAAATCGTAAATTTAGTCAAAATCATAGAAAGTCCAGAGTTTTAATTTTTTGGAATCCCAATAATTAAAATTTTGGTACCAAACTAATTAATTTTGGGCCATTATAGTTGTAGAAAGAAATAACATAAGAATTTTTCTTCAATATGTTTTAAATTTAATCTTCATAACAGTGCAAATATTAGAAAATATAGGATTATCTCTATATTTAACAAAAATATAACTAATTATATATATATGAGTCAAAGTAATAGAAGATGAAGGTTGATATACACATGAGCATGTTAACGTGACATCATTAAATACTTCTAAAAAATTCATCTAGTAAAATGCAATTTTCTAATTATCATTAGTTAGTATAGATTATTTCAATTTATCACTATAATAATATGTTATAAAATCACTAAAATCCACACAGGATTTCACTATCATATATGTAGCATTCTAACGAGTTTTTACGTCAAGTTTGAACTTTCTATTATCCATTTTATAATTATTCAGCATAACTTTAAATTTTTGTTGTTTAAAAGATAATGAAGTAATATATTTTATTGCTTCTCTAATTTTTTTAATTTGAGAATTAATTACATTCAAACTATCTTGAACACTTAAATGAATAATATGCAAAAATACCTCAAATAAAAGAAACTAGAACCATGTGTAGGTGTTAATTGAATTGAAAACAAATCTATAGTAATAGTATTTACACTTGCATTATTAAAAGTAATAGTAATAAGTTTGTCAATAATTTAAAATTCTCTAAAACTATTTATTAAAAATTAAAAATAACATTAACTATATGTGGATGTTCTAATTCACGAAAATAATAATTCTTTATTGCAAAAATTATTTATTATAAATATATTGCACTGTAACACAAATATACTCCAAATCATTGACACTCATCCAACAATCAAAAGTAACAACAAGCACTCCTCTAAATTGTAAGATTTCATCAATTAGTTTTTGTTTGGCCTGATAATATGCAGTAAAAATATCATTTTTAACAGTATTTCAAGGAATACTAGAGAAGTTAGATTGAACATACATTTTTATAAATTTTTCATACTTTTTATTTTCGGCGAATAAGAGAGGTTGTTCACTAGCGATAATGTATTTAACAGTTCAGTATGCATGCGTTGCTGATTATAGTAGACTATAAAAAGATTTTCTTTAAGAGCACTTTAGGCAAGTTTAGTTGAGTTGACTTATTTGGACCATATTTTTGCAAACATGACTTAGTATGTTAGTTCAAATACCTAGTTTCACTTGCACTTTTACATTCTAAAGTTTTATTATAAAACTTATAAATAGTTTTTTTTTTAACTTTTTTAAAAATTATACGAGTCTTCAGTGTGAAATAATCTATACATCTGATGTTCAACTTCTTTTTTTATTTTTTAGTTGTTGAAGCAGATTGACTACTAAAAATTATGATGGCATTGGAATTTCTTTAAATTAATTTAGAGTATTGAAACTTACAATTATATGAACAATAAATATGTGTTGAAAATTTGTAATTGAATGAATGAAAATTGAAAAATAAAAAATGATTTGAAAGATTAAAAGAATTAAAAAAACAATTTTTGAGTACAGCCTATTGAACATGCTGTGCTGTGTTGGCACAACACAACAAACTTTCTTACTTTGCCAACTTAGGTACAATAATTCACCGAGTTAAAATTTGATGGACCGTACCGTGCCACCTCTAAGCTAGCTTTCGGGCTGATCAAGCTAAGCAAGAGCAACCCGACATGCTAGGCTATGGCTTCTCTCTCTTCTCTTGGGACCTCTAATTTTTGTAAGTTAAGTCTTTAATTTTTTCCATTTAATGACAGTGCTCGACTACAGTTTGTGAGCTCACATGCAAACACAAACACTCTGCCTTGCCATTTGCCAATGCCTACAGCTTTTCTGTTCATAAAAAAGCATATATCTCATCAAATGTTCATTAATCTGATTGTTTAACTGCCAAACGGCTTGATCAGTATTTGTCTGATCCGTATGAATCATGATGGGTTTGTTAATTAGGGTTTGTATATGCTAAATTTTAGCCATGATGTTAGGGTTTGAGATGTTGGGAGGAGTAGCTAGAGACCTAAATAAATCTAACCATGCCTGCCACGCCTATTAAAGTTAGATTGTCGTCACTACCAAACAAGTTCCAATTGGGAGTTAAAGACACGCTGCCTAAAGTGAACTTATGATTGGACTTGTCTCATGATTCATGAACCAAGCATTTGCTGAGTGATAAGGGAGTTTTAGGGTTTTGTGCTCTTTAGACAATAGATTAAATATTGCATAGAATTCTGATTATTTACTTGTTTAATTCACCCGATTTCTGAATAGTTCTTAGCATTTGATTATTTTTAATAACTACTAAGTAAGTTTAACAAATGATCTTAATTTTCAGATGCATGTATGATGTATATATGTCAGCCTAGCTTTAGAATCGGAGCAAATGCAGCACTGTTTGAAACTATTGCTTTGTAAAAGCAAGTGCTGCATGTAAAGACATGCAAAAGTGGATAACTGAAGATCAAAGGGGCCGCAGTAAGATTTCGTCTTGTCACTTTATCAATTGGAATGAATTATTGCAGCCACACAGTGCTAAACACACCAATGTGCTTGCACTTGCTTGGCTTCTGCAAAGCATTTTTCGAATCTTCATTTATGTACAAAATGACTAAGCAAGGCCATCTTCTTTTCATCGGGATCACTTGCTAGATCTCTTACTTTTGCAGTAATTTACTAATATATGATAAATTTACCTAGCAATGAACTTCATTGATTGATTATCTCAACCTTTAAAATTGTCTCTAAAGTTCAAAGATTCATCAACATAATTTGCTATCTCTTTGAAAATTTTTATTTATCAATAAAAAATGTCTATGTCCTAGTCTCCAAACCATTAATAAGTGATCATGCGTATCAGTGCGATAAATTAATTTTTTTTTTTTTGTGTCATGCACTAAGTTAAAGTTTTAATAATGAATAAATGGGCCATTTTTCTTTGAGTAAAAATCTTCTAAAAGATCTTCCATACCCAGAGTAAGTGGTGCAATTAATTAGGTTTATTAGTAATTTCTTTGACTCTTCAAAAAATAAATAGAATATAAGTTAAGGATCCGAATTCTCTTCTAAACTAATTTTTCATCTAATTTTTTATTAGCATATGGTTGATGATTTTTTTTTAAATAGTAAAAAAATAAATAAATATTAACCATCCATACTTAATACAGAACACATGTAAAACAATTCTTAAAAATTTAAGTAAAACTTAATTTAGTAGAAAATTCTAATTTATAATTTTATTATTGTTTATGCTTAGTTTATTGACTTCTCATAATTATGCTCGTTAATTATCAAACGACCCTTTTAATAATAAAGTGCGATTAATAATTACACCAACTCATTAACTTTCTCATTTAAAATTTGACATCATAGATAAACTATGAGCTTATTCTTGTGTGAAAGATGAGCCCTTTCATATTGTTTGTTTTGTAAGAAACAAAGATGAAAATACATTCATTCCCTTTTCACTATATTTTGCAAGGGTGACAAGAAGTCGACTGCAACTAAAAATAATTATATCAAAAATGGACAAAATTTTCATCGGTTCCTAATTCCGGGAAATTTTATAAGGGGGACAAGAAAAAATATTAGAACAATCATGAGTTTAATTTCAAAGCCAACGATTCACAATATATGAGTTGGGGGTAAGGTTGTGTATAGTAACAAGTCTTTGAAAATGTTTGTTCTTTGTATTTTTGGTGAAATTGATGTAAAATATTTTAAATTATAGCATGCTCCATGTCTTTTGTGGTTGATTCTTGTATTGAAATTAGAAGATCCTAAATTTCTTTTTTTAAAGATTAATATTTTTTTGTGTGATAATATAATCTAATTTTTAACTGAAATTAATAATTAATATGTGTATAATTTATGAGTATCATTCTTCAATAATTGATAGCTTCCCCTTTTGACGAGGCTAAGGTAATATCAATATCACGTCATCAGAAATAATAAGGAAACATTTCCCTAATCGATCGAGCACCATTGTAATGACTTGGATCTGCTAAATTTTGGCAGATAAAATATAGAATAAATGCTTTGTTGACGGCGAAGCTTTTGTGAACTATACAATAATCTTGATGTAATTGGCCAAAACAACAGGCATCACATGCTGAATTTTGACTATAAAATACCTTCTCCATTGAAAAACATGTTCAGTTGTTCATATCAAGCCAAAAAGTAGTTAACATTATTGCACAGCACATTGAAAGCGAGCTCCATATCCTTGTTGTCAATTCTCTTGTTGTGTCATAGTCAACTGTTTATGATTGTGAATGGAAGTAAGTATTATTTGTTTCAAAGTAATTAGAAAAAAATAAAAGGATTGGAGTAATAAATATTTTTGCTTCTAAAAAAGTTCAAAGAAACTAGCAAAGCTGGAGTAATAATTTTTTTAATAAGCTCGAAAGCTCTAAAATGCCATTTTATTAATGGCATTTCCATAATTTCATTGAACTTAGGAAACGATGCCGTTTTGGAAGGATTGTTTGAGAAACAACTATAATAGATTTCTAACTCGTCTCTTTTTAGTTTTAGGAAGCAGGTCCTCTTCTTGATTCTTGGAACCATTTCTCATTAGCATCATTTCTATTATAAATGGTGCCATAAGATTTAGAGGAGAAAAAATTATTGATAATCATTCATTCTAAGTCATTTTAGACAGGGAATCAAGAAATTAAGAGCCGAAAAAGAGTTAAAGAAAAATAGTTTCTTGGTGTGTTCTTAAGTTGTGATCCTGTAATTATTATTCTTGTACTGAATTCTATAGAAGATTCGAGCCTTTTGATGGAACTCAAAGTAGATGTAGGTTCTTGTTTGAGAATTGAACCATTATAAATTCGACGTTATTAATTTATAAATTTTGCATTTTTTTTTTATATTTCTAGGATTTGTCTCATTTTCTATTTTCGATTGTTCTTGCAACTAGCTGAATCAATTGTTGAGTTCTTTAATTGATTTGGTGAGTGTCTTAAGTGGAAATCTTGTGTTGATTGGTTATTTAATAGTGGTATTAGAGATTTGGTTTACAAAACAAAGATTAAAAATTTAAAATCATTAAAGGGTTAAATACACACAAAATGAGTGTTGTAAGGATTGAGGTCGAAAGATTCAATGGCCATGGAGATTTTGGTCCATGATAGAAGAAGATAAAGACACTGTTGGTACAACAAAAGATTGTTAACTTTAGTAGATCCCAAAGACTTGCCTCCTACAATAATACTAGAACAAAGTATTGGAGTGCTAATTCACTAGGGTACTTGTATGTAACTAGTATTCATTGAATTACAAAATTTGCATGTCTTACACGTAAAATGTACAGCATAATGAAAATTTAATTTTTTATTCAACAAACACACACTTAGTAGAAGTTTTGTTACTATAATAATATTAGAAATTACCTTGGAAGCATTTAGAAGAAGTTTCTAAATTTGAGCTTACCTTGAAGTGCTCTCCTTGACAATTTTAGATGCGAACTTGTTGGGCTTGGAATGCTAGAGTTGTAATTTTTATTTTGTAGGATTTACCAAGCAACTCTTGCTTTGGTCTTTTTTAATTTTGGGTGAGAAAATAGAATTTAGAAGAAAAGAGCAACCCTTGCTAATTTTTCTCTCCAAGAGTTCTCGATTCTCTTTCTTCTAAAAATGATAAAACAAAACTCTTTTTCTCACCTTTTACATATATTGGTTTAACCCTTTTATAAGAAGGATAAAAGTCAATTTTTTTTTATTTTGTTTTATTTTCCTCCATATGGATGAACACTTTCCTAAGCCTTTAACAAAATATCTCTTAAAGTTTTTATTATTTTAAGTCATCAAAAGTATATTTGTCACCATCTTAAAAAATGTGTCATTTTTCATAAACAAAGCTTATCTAATAAGCTTCATTAAGATAATAACACTATTAAAAAAGAGACAAGTGTCCGATGACTTATTTAAAGCTTATCCAATAAATTTTAATAAAATAATTAAGTTCATGACTAATGTCTAATACTTGTTAAAATCTTACACTAATGCTTAACCATTAAGCATTCTTAAAATAATCAAGTATATGACAAGTTTTCAGTACTTGTTCAAGTACTATACCAAAACTTATTCTTTAAAGCTTAGTGATATGTCAAATTCTAACAATTAGAATTTAACACGTGTCCAATTCAAAAGGTCCTATTAACGAGCTCTCTCTTCGGATCAAACTCTTTGAATGTGTATTATCTATCCCGAGAAGTCCCGATAATAAATCCTGCTCATCCATATTTTCCTCGGATAGAATTCTTTGATTGAGGACAATATTTTAGTGCTTAATGAGTACACTTTATATTGTGAGACTCTTTAGGTCCACGTTGGATTTTTCATATGGAGATCCTATATAAGTCCACGAATGATGCCCTGCACACACGTTATGGATATTACAAATTAACATATTAAACCATACAAGTTAAGGTTAACCATATATGTATAATTTTTCCGTCACTTATATCCTTGTAAGAGCAGAGATATAGATCATCACTATCAAAACTCTATTTGCTCAACAGTGAACTTTTCTCTATATTCATATTTCTACAAACGATATCTATAAATACTTTTGTGATATTGTTTATTCCACGAAAAAAATTCTTTTTTGAGTTTATTGCTTATAGCCATAAGACTTTCTGAAATATAATCTTGGAGTATCATGATATAAAACTCACCCATATAAACTGATGGATCCTATATTTATGAAAACTAGACGCCATGAGCATCAAACCATACCCAGCGATACCCAGCGGTCAGACCATAAAAGGTCTTTGACATGCGTGGAACCAAAATATAGTGGATCACTTACAAGCTTACCGTGGGGCTCAGGTTAAAGGACCACGAATACTACTCAACTCAACAAGACTTTCTATTGACGACTTTATGGAATATTTGTTAAAGGTCATTGTGAGTTTGTTCAGTACCCAGTCCTTATTGAACATCTGCATCTCTATACGAGTTTCTATTAAACTCATGATTTGCTAAAACTAATCATCTAAAAAATTCGGATATAGATATACACTGATATGGAAAGGGTTCAATAATTGACTCACATTAGTAAAAATAGATTAGGAACGAGGTGTTCGAGAACATACTGCATAATTATATTTTCTAGCACCATTTGTAACTCCTTGTAACTATGTCATTACTAATATATTTTCAGGTCATTGTCCCATTTGAAATAAGGTTCTAACTCTTAGAATTTGCTAACTTTTATAACATGTTAACTCTTAGCATTTATAACTTTTAGTATCGCTAACTCTTAGTGCTAACATAAACTATTTTAGATCTACAATGTCTGAAACGTTATAAGCTTCTTACCATATAATTAATAATATTAACAATTTTAATAAAATGATAATTGTATAAATAATAAATATTCATACATAATGAGATGGCACATAAGTACAATATCTCAACATAAAGATAAAAAAAATAGATGAAATTACTTTCAGCATAATCATACTGCAATTATCAGACAATGTTTTAAGGTAAGTGAAAGAAGAGAACCGCAAAAGGTTTGTGGAATAACTTGAAACCTTTTATATTCTCAAATCTTTATATAGTAAAATTTTGATAAAACAAAGACTTTTTGGTTATAAGATAGATCTTTCCAATGGTCTTTATGAAAACTTAGATGAATTTAAATAAAAAATGTATAAATCTCTCAAATACTGAGGAGACTATTATTAATGAAATTAAGACTATAATCTTATTGAATTCACTATCATCTATTTATAAAGATGTAAAATCAACTATTATGGTAGAGAAATACTTACTCTTAATAGTTGCTTATCTACCCTTAGATCAAGAGATTAGGAGTTAATATCAAAAAAGAATCTAAGTGGTCATGCATAAAACTTGCATACTAGAGGTAGAATTGACAAAAAAGGGACAATGACAGAGGAAAATTTAATGGGAAGTCAAGATCTAAATCTAAGTCAGGACTTATAAAATGCTATTATTGTGGCAAATATGAAATTTTCAAAGGAATTGTTTTGAAAGGATAAAACATTGGTGATATAGCATAGCTAGTGAAGGCTATAACAGTTTAGATGCTTTGACCATTCAACAAAGGAAGTATCTAAAGATTTGATATTGGATTCAGGTTGTACATATCATATGACTCCAAATAAAGAGTGGTTTGACACATATGATAGCAACGAGGTGGTAAAGTTCTCATAGAAACAATCAGTCATGTAAAGTTGTTAGGATAGGTATTGTCATCATCAAATTATATGATAAAATAATGAGAATGCCGATAAATGTCAGACATGTCTGAACTTAAGAGAAACTTGATCTCTTTAGGGATGTTTGATGATTCAATTCAAGACATATATGTAAGATAAAGAATGATTAGTTAAATATTTACAAAGGGTCTTTAATAATAATGAGAGAGATTAAACATAAGGGGCTCTATATCTTGCAAGGAATCATTGTGACTGGCTCAACATCAATTGCTACGCATGTTATACATGACCAAGTTAAATTATGGCATAGAAGACTAAGTCACATTAAGGAAGCAACTTTACTTCAATTAAATAAATAAGGATTAATTGGTTCTGAAAGGTTCATAAACCTAGATTTATGTGAATGTTGCATTATAGGAAAACGGCAGGGGCTGAGTGTTAATTCTAGTAAGCCAAAGAGCCATTGGAATATGTCCATACAGACTTATGGGACCAATAAATTCAATAACACATGGTAGAAGTAGATATTTTCTTTCTATTGTTGATAACTTCTTAATGAAGATGTAACTTTGTTTACTCAAAGATAAGTATGAAATCTTATCTAAATTTAAATTTTAGAAATCCATAGTTGAAATTAATGTAATATAAAACTTAAGACCTTAAGAAGTAATAATGGTCTTGAATTTATTAATGAATCCTTTAATGATTTCTGTAAAGATCTTAGAATCATAAGGCATAGAACTGTCAAGCATACCTCTAAGTAAAATAGAGTGGCTGAAAGGATGAATATGATCTTATTTGATAAGGTCAGATGTATGCTATTAGCTCTAGTCTTTCCAAACACTTTTAAGGGAAGTTACTACAACAGTAACTTATCTTACAAATAGGAGCCTTTCAAGTGTCTTAAATTTCAAAACATCTAAAGAGCTCTAGAGTGAAAAGCGTCCCAATTATAAACATTTAAGCTTATTTGCGTGTACAACCCTTATACATGACAATCAAGGGAAATTAGATAACAACTATAGGAAATGTATCTTTTTAGGATAAGCTGATGGTACAAAAGAGTATAAGTTATGGTTAAGGGATTCAAATGGTATTAAAAGCATTATTAGTAGGGATGTTATATTCAATGAGATTGACCTACCTTATTTGAGTACAAATTTAATGAGGCATCAACAACACTAGAAGTGACCATAGATTAGAGTTAGAAAGAAACACAGACCAAATTGATGTAGAAACCAACATAAGCAAATCAGACGAAAATGCCTCACAAGACTTTGATGAGATAACATAATCAGATCAATCAATGGTAGATTATCAACTGACAAGGGATAGACCAAAAAATAGGTAATTTTTTTTTTTCAGATTTTGTTTCCTAAGACTTAATTGCTTTTGCTTTGATGGAAACTCAAGACCAGAAACAGAACCGTAAAGTTATACTAAAGCCATCAACATCAAACATAAAAAGTAATGGATGGAAAAAATGGAAGAAGAAATGAACTCACCATGCTTAAATAAAACGTGGATCCTTATACCAAGACTTGGAAACAAAAACTCATTAACTACAAATGGATCTTTAATATTAAAGAAGGGATCACATAAGCTGACCCACCAACATTCAATATCAAATCATTAGTAAAAGGCTTCTCATAAAGAGAATGAATATATTACAAGGAGATTTTTTTTACTTGTAGTTAAATATACTATAATTAGAGCAGTATTGTCTTTAATTGCTTAGTTTGATTGGGAAATACACCAACTTGTTGTGAATACTACATTTTTTCATAGAAAACTTGAAGAAACAATCTTCGTAAAATAACTTAAAAGGTTAAAAGTTAAAAGCGAAGAAAATATAATGTGTTAACTTAAAAAGTCACTTTATGGATTAAAGTAGACACTTAAATAATAGTACAAAAAATTGATTCTTATATTATCAATAAAAAGTTCAATAGAAACAAGTATGACACATACTTCTATTATAAACAATTAGTTAGTGAGAATATCATTTTTTTCATGTTATATATAAATGATATGCTGCTCATAAGTTAAAATATGAGTGAAATATGAAAGATAAAATGCTCTTTGAAATTTGGGTTTGTTATAAAAGATTTGGGGAAGCTAATTAAGATCTTCATGACTAAGGAAAAAAAAGGTTTATTTTGTTTATTTATTTAATTTTTTTTTTGTTTTCCATGAGATCAAATCAAAGAAAATGTAGAAACAATATCATTTTGATTTTTCTATAAACAGCAGCAATTAAAAGGAATATAAATATGTTCTTATGGGGAAAGAAGTAAATTAAATAATCATCACCTTTAGACTCCTCAAGCAAAGCAATTTCAGATGGGATTTTAACAAAGTTCAATTGTTTAAATGAGAAAATTGTTTGAGATCAATTGTAATTATTGCCCTTTAGCTATTTACAACCATCCGATCAATCATAGGCTGTTGAACCACCCAAGACCGTGAGGTCAATAAAGTATTGCAGTGATGTTGACTCTATTGCTGTAGGAAGTTGATCCACGTATGGAAGTTTAAATAATTAACATGTACAGAGAATCAGAACAATCAAACAAATTAACAAAGCCCCAAGCAGAAAAAATTCAAGCCCTCAGCATCCATAGCCATTAAGTTTAGCCAAATTCTCCCACAATACCAACCGAAAGTAACTGTCAATCAAATAAGAGAAAAAATTACCCCCCACCCCCAAAAAAAAAGAAAAATAAGAAGAAACTACTATAAAATAACTAAGAATAATACAAATGACAAATGAGAAGGCAAAAAACCCAAAAGCTCCCTTATGTTATATGTTATAAATATTAGAAAGAGCCAGGGTTTGAGGCCCCTTCCGACCAGCTTGTCTCAAATTCAACTGCCCTATGTCCCTTAGAACATGGAGGAAATTATGGCAATTTTCTCAATTCTATAAGCTCTCTCTCTCTCTCGAACCAACCATAAAAGATCTCATGCAACACCGAACACAACGCTTGGCTCTTGGACCAACAAAACCATCAATCCCAAGTGAGAAAACTAGAGCAAGAAAAAAGAAACAAACCTACTTTTTCTAATAGACTATCATAAATTTTGCAGTCAAATCCAACTATAAAAAGCAGCCATAATACACACAACACACACTTTTTTTCATCACTTTCCTCTCTAACAAAGCCTTAAAAAAGTTCTCTTCTCCATCCTAGTTATATTAAAAACCCTCTTCAAGCTAAAGAAAAATTAAAGAAGAAGAATGGAGATTGAATCAGTTAAGTGCGAGTGCTGTGGATTGAAAGAGGATTGCACTCAAGATTACATAAGTGAAGTGAAGGCCAAATTTGATGGCAAATGGCTATGTGGGTTGTGCTCAGAAGCTGTTAGCGATGAAGTTGGTAGAGGGAAAAACCATTTTGGCGTGGAAGAAGCTGTGAAAGCTCACATGTCATTTTGTGGTAAATTCAAATCAAATCCTGCTGTTCGAGTAGCCGATGGCATGAGACAGATGCTAAGAAGAAGGTCAGGTGACTTGTCTTCATCACCATCTTCTTCTAAGAAGTTTACAAGATCAACAAGCACGAAATTGTATTAATTGGAAGAAGAGGGAGAGCTCTTCATCTTTTGGCTGAAATAATATTAAATATCACTAGCCTTTAACTGCTAAGTGTTAACTTCTCTTGTACAGGGGATGTTCTATCGAAGAAGGCTTTCTTCCCAGTTTTGTTTTTATTTTCGTTTTCCACTTGATTTAAGTGTGCTGTCCTCTTCTTTTCCTGGCAAAAAAGAGTGAAATTTTCAAGGAAAATCTTAAAACTTTATACCAATCAGCCCAAAACTAACAAAGGGATTAAAATGAAAATCTTTCTACCTTTCTCTTTTCTCCAAATAAAAAATTTTCTTAATGAGCAACTGAGTTTTCTTATTCATTTTCAACCTTTTTTCTATTTGGTTAACTTATCTCAGCTGATAATATTCATCTCGAATTTTCTGTTTTAGTATAACTTTGAGGAAGAAGTTAGATTGCTGGTTTGAAACTTGAAAACGGTATTATGATTAATCTCTGCTGTGTTTGTCATAGAAGATTTTTTTTTTCTAGCTGGAGGTTCAGTTGGTTTCAGAATTAAGAAAATCAAGAACAAATCTGAACTTTTCTATACTAAAAATACAGTAGTATTGGTCAACTTCCCACTCCAACAGAAAAGACTAAATTAACATTATGCCATAAGCATCAATGATTTAAGCTAAAATATGATTTTCTTTCCCACTATCACTAGTGGTTGAGAAAATGAAAATTTTATTAGTTTTTTTTTTTTAGTACCCACAGCTTTCAGAAGACAAGATGCCAGTCATCAGGTGCATTAAATTTCCATATGAGCATGATCCACATCATTAAAGATGATGGTATCATCCAATGGCCATTAGCGCACAGATTTTTCTCTTAAGTCTCTACCCTAGCCTTGAGTTTTGTCTGCCAAAAGGGGTCTTTATTTCTGTTGCCATCAAGAATGCAACTGATCGAAGCAAATAAAATGAGTAATAACAAAATGGGTATGTTTCAGCATTGAACTATCCTATAAAATAAAGACTTATTACTCAAGTCCTTCAAATTTTGACAAGTTACCAAAAAAAATATTGGCAATAATCTAACAAGAAGCACCCTCTAATGATGGAAGAGACTAAAAACAGTACCAATAATCAAGTTCCCGTGTGGGATTAGTTAAAGACCTACTCAGGTACCAATTAATAAGTCATCCTTATGGGGGCATCCGGAATCAGGTTCTGAAGTTACATGTGTAAGGCATGAAATTAAAGGAATTTTCCATAGAGAAGAAGTGTGTACACGTTGTAGTTTCAGCCATAAATTATCAGATGCCTTGCCCTGAGGGATGAAACATTTAGGAAAATTGAGCTTTCAATTTGAGCTTAAAGTAACTAAGAAGAAAATATGTGTCCTAAACATCTTTTGAAGATTCTGAGGACAAGGGAGAAAGAAAATTGCAGGGCCAGTCCCATCGTCAAATAGCGTCTAAATTGCTAGCAGTGTTGATGGATATCATTGTTAAATAGAGAGCATACTTTTCACCTTCCTGTGCTGGTTAAATTAACACCATTGATCGATTATATCAGTACAAATGGATATCATTGTGAATTGAGATTCCTCAAAAAAACAAAAGATGCCACCTATTTCTTGTCAACATTTAGCAGAGGAAATATTTGTGTTCACATTGTTTATAAACAAAGTTGAATGCTTTGCCTACTGGGAATGAAAGTACCAACAAATAATCATGGAAATCGCAATTAAGATATTGGGTATATTTTCTTTAATATTCTAAGGCATACTTTTAGTCTTTTTCAAACTTTAAAATTTAGGCAAGTATCAATAATGTTTTGGTAAACTCTTGAAAGTCATGTGTTGACTAAAGTATCAACTTTTTTTTTAAATTGATATATATATATATATGAGCTCAAAAAATAAATAAATAATTTTAACATTATTGATCAGTTACATATTCCATGAGATTCATTTCATTTCAATTTTAATTATGAGCAATTCAGACTTTACTAAGATGGAGACCAAAAAAAAAAAAAAGTAATACTAAACATCCTAACTTGTATTTTAAATTATATTTTAAAAAATGATGTATTAAGTAATCATTAAATAGTAATATAATAGAGCATGGGGGTTCAGCCAAGTTGGCTGAGCCCCCCAAGGTCTCATATCCCCACCTGGGTTCGACCCCCCCTCCCCCCCCAGGTGGTGCGGAAATATTGAAAATTATTGTAATCCCCCCATTCAAAAAAAAAAAAATATATAGTAAAAATTTTAAAATTACTCATTAAACTATGTTACCATCCAATGATTGCTTGACATATCATTTTTTGAGAGAATTTTAAAATATAATTTGGGATGCCTAGTATTATTCAAAAAGAAATTTCATTAAACTATTTTACCATCCAATGATTGTTTGACACATCATTTTTTGAGAGAATTTTGGGATACAATTTGTGATACCTAGTATTACTAAAAACAAAATTACATTTATTGTTATTAATAAAAGAATAATGTTACACTTATCAAATTATATCCCAAAATTTAAATCTCAAATGAAGTATCAAACTATCATTAGGTAGAAAAATAGTATAATGAGTAATTTTAAAAATTACAAAAATTAACCATTAATAATTAGTTGACACCTCATTTGAATCCAAATTTTGATATCAAATTTTGAGATTTGTAGCATTATTGTTAATAAAAAAGAAATGCAAAATCATTTTAATAACTAAAAAACATTTGAGATTAGGTGAAAATTATAAATAAGATCCTATTTATATTTTTTCTTTTAATTTTTTTAGTTACAAATTATTAATTAATTTTGCATATACAACTATAAGAAGGCAAACCTTTTTTTTCTTTAACAAATAATTACACTAAAAATTAAGAATAATTTGCAAAGAATGAGGAAAAAATTAAAGAAGGAATAAAGATAAAAAAAAAACAATTATGATTATAATCTCTTTAAATCTTATTCATTAATTTTTTTAATTATGTAAAAACAATTAATACTTAAACTATAAGCAAAAGTACTTTAAAAAAAGCTTTAAAAATAAATGACGAGGTTCTATTTTAGGTTTAAAAAAATGAATGAACATAAATTTTTAAAGAAAATTCTTTTTATTTCTTGGAAAATATTATTAAGATAAATTTTGATTTTTAAATTAACAGCTTATTTAACAACTTCAATGAAATTTAAAATAAATGAGGCATCCAAAGATGTTAGAAATGAGAAAGTATTCATATTTTTTTAAACTAAAATAATTATTAATAATAATATTTTTCAAAATAAGTAAATAATACATTCTATGAATTGTTTTTAAAAAAAAAATTAATTTGAGTATTTAAAAAACTGCCTAAGTTGTTTAGAAGTTGAACGACCTATATTTGTAATATAAATATATACTATTAAATAATTCAAAATTTAATATTATGAGAAGTATAAACTAATAGATAATAATAATATTTCTTTTTTTTAAAAAAAATCAAAATTTTGTTAGATTTTTTTTCAATAAGAGAGGAGAATTTGAACTCGTAGTTCACTCGTTATCACTGAGCTGTTAATAAGAAATATAAATTTTGTTTGATTTTCTTATAGGAGGAATCAATAATCTCCACCTTCCTGTAAAAACCGCTGCCATAAGAGGTTATTTCAGTCATTACAAATTTAGTTTATCTTGCCAGTAACTCCTCTCCTCTTTATTCTTTAGAATCAAATCCTCACCTGACCTCATAACATTTGACCGTTGGATTTTCAAATTTCAAAACCCTAAGGATTCTCATTTCCGGAATCTTAAAGCTGTACATACTAATTCAGCAGAACAACAAATCTGCACAAACTCGAAAGAGAAGCCATGAAAGCATTAACACCATCATCATCTTCTGTGAAGTCAAACACCACCACTGTTACCACCATGGAAGAGAGTCAAAGTGAAGCTCGAGACAGCTGCTACTACCCCGGATGCAGAAAAGATGCAAATTGCAACTGTGAAATTTGCTTAGCCAGCATCAATGCCACTCTTGACCTCATGCCTTTTAGCGTTCAAAAGAGCTCATTCACGAAACTCTGCTCCTCTCGGCCTAATAACTTTGAAAGCACTCCAATATCGTTTGATGCTTCGGTTCTGTCCACGCCAAGATCGACTTATTGCAAGATAATGGAGTCCCCAGCTTTAAAATCCACTGCAAGATTGAGTGTGAAGAAGGAGGTGGAGAAGAGAAAGACTACGAGGGGGTTTGGTTTGTGGGGTGTTTTTCGGAAGTTGGTTCTGGTTTTGAGCTTGTTTTTTGCGGTGGAATTTGGGTTTTCTTGGATGGTTTCTGGGCTTTTGAGGCCAGCGTTATCGCCTGATATTGTGAGGAGTGCTGGTGAAAGGTCTTGGATTGTGCGTGATTTGAATGAGAGATTGAGGTTCTTGCAGAATGAGTTGAAGAGTATTAATGTTCATGGTAAGATCTCAAATTGCAGCTGTACTGATTCCAAATGGGATATTAATCAGGTACTCATTGATTCCTCTAGTTTCTTTATATTTCTTGGGTAATTTCTGTTACTTTAGGTCCTTCTTTATTAGATGATCGAATGGCAAACTAATTAAAAATCCATTTTGAAATGATGTTAGGACGGCCCGTTGAACTCACGTTGTGTATTATACAAATCCGCAATGGAGGAGGTGAGCATATGGGGATGGCCTTTGCAATCAGCAGGATTGCTCGCATCTAGATTTTCTTCTCGATCATTCACTGTATTATCTGGCAGAGTGACTGAGGTAAACCTGACAAAATCTTTCAGGGTATAAACTTAATTACACCTATGCGATCTGTAACAATCTTATCTGCAAAGAAATATCTTTACAAAATATATTTGAATGCTATTTTCTTACTTGGCTTCATGTTCCATTTGCTTCATTTTCCGGGTTTTCAAAGTGGTCCAATGGAAAGGTCAGATTCTCAATTCGAAAGGCGAACAATTCATGGGCGCACAAGAAATGGGGTGCCTCTGTTATGCAACTAGATCCTAATACTTGGATTCTGGAGTATCGCCAGAGCTCAATAATGAACAACTCAAGATTGTTTACATCAGCATTCGAGCTTCTGAAGTACAGGATATCAGGTGCTATAAGAACGATGAATGAAGAGCTGTGGCTGTTTTCTGCTTTTCAAAGCCAATATAGAACATTTATGGCCGAAGATCGTATCAAAATACCAACTTGAAGAGGATTATGGATATTGGTCAAGCATTATCTCCAATCAGAAGATACTCAATTCTCATCTCTAGTGAGAATTTCTATCTGGTGTAATGGAAATCATTTAGTTGAATCTTCATTAAGTCCTCTCATTGGTAGTTTCAGGAACTAGATGCTTTAGATAAAAACAGGATTTTGATTCTCCGTACTCTGATGTGCTTTAATTGAATTGTATATGGTGAACAACTAATTCAATATTGCAATTTAACTCCATGATGAAAAAATCTGGCTTCTTTTTTAATTTTTTGATAGATAAAATGGTTATGTTGTGTTTGTGAAAACTACTACTTGTTTTAGTAGTTCGTTCCTTTAATTATAATGTCTTCAGCACGAAGGATAAACAAGAGCCTTGTTTATGAAAACTTCTGTAGGCAGAAAGTTTGTCAGCTATTAAGCTTTCGAAATAATCTGCAATAACCAGGGCAACTCGGTAGACTGCAACAAGGCAAGAGTAGAGAATAAATTCTCATCCTTTCACATAGCAATATGTATAATGAATTTTATATGTTTCATGGTTATGATTATGACATACTAATACAGAGTGCCAATTGTGTAAAAAATTACCAATAATCTTTACAAGAACACAGACCATCTTTGTAATAGTAAAACCTAGTCCTATCTCGGACAATAATGTCCCTCCCATACACCTTTGAAACCAACTTTATAAAGGTATAGCAGTCGTCACAAACCCTTAGATTCCTAACTATGCGTATGCATGAATTTCTTTTTTTCTGCACTCATAATGATAGGTCCCAGTCAGAGTAGGAAAGTGATTATTGGTAATTTGTTCGCTTTCTCAGGGTGAAGGCAAGACTACTGGATTTTTATCCAAATTCAACTCCTTTTTTTTTATTGCTTGGATGAGTTTAAATAGAAGTACAAATCTACATTACATTCAATATCTACTTAGTGGAAGACTTGGTAACTTCCATGTTTCAACGTTTCTTATCTGACTGTTTCTACATAATCCTACGATGATACAACTTCTTAACCACATTCTTATTCCATTACGCCTTATTTCCGCATGTTTGTTGTCCTTGTTCCTTGTGCAACCAAGCGGACCACACCATGCACTATTTCCTTTGGTCTTCCTTCTGTCACGCCCCAAGTGCTCTCAAGCATTTCCTCAAGCACTTGGTGTGCGACTAGGCCTGCTGGAGGCCTCTTGGACCATGGAGCGCTACGTGGACCGGAGCTTCTAGAAGGCCCGCTGGTTAGGATGGAGAACCGGGCTTGGCCCGCAACTTATTTAGGAAGTTAACTCTAGTTAGACTCCCATAAGAGGTAGGAGAGCATCTAGGAATATTCTAAAGAATATTATCCCATCTTGTATATACACCGTTAGATCAAATAGATCTCAGCCATTGATTGTATAGGGCTGCAACTATAAAAGGGGGAGACCCTCACTTGTATTTTTCATCTCATAGCTTGTTTTCTCTTCAGCAATATAGAGAGCATTCGTGCAAACACTTGGTGTGCTTATTTTCCCTTCTCTTGTGTGGTTTTCTAGGCTGCTTAGCACGCAACGCGTCTAAGGCCGCACGGTCTCGAAAACAGTCCGTGACAGTTGGTATCAGAGCAGGTTCAGTTCAGAGATGGAGAAAGACGGCGCACCATCAGATTTGGCTGAAGAGAGGGGTCGGAACCCCAAAGCTAAGAAGCACGGCGCGGCGTCTCGCGAGAAATCAGCAGATCCAGGTCAGGATGTGGGGGGTATGGTGCGAGCACTCAGCGGCGCTGTCGGGAAGGCAGCAGATCGCCTTGGAGAGCTGGAGCAGCAAGTAGAGAAGATCGAGGGAGGCCTCGACGCTCAAGGAGACGAGCTGCGCACCCTCATCAGCACATCCATCGAGGCTTACGTCGATAAGCAGCGGGACTGGATTAAAGCTTTTCAGGAGAGCGTCCTCACCACAATGGACAGTATTCAGGCCCAAGTAGGGGAGCTACACCGCGGGCTCGAATCTGTCAAAGAGGATGTGGTGCTGTGCAAGCGGGCGGTGGCGAATGGGTCTGTCGCCGCTCAAGTGACGGTGTCTACACCGAGAGTCGATGCTCCTAAGCCCAAGGAGTTCAGCGGGAAGCGGAACGCCAAGGAGCTCGACAATTACTTCTGGCAGATGGAGAGATACTTCGACGCCCTAGGCGTACGGGACGAGGATAAGGTAAACACCGCGACCCTATATCTCTCTGATCATGCAATTCTGTGGTGGCGTAGGAAGAGCGAGGAGATTCGCAAAGGTACCTGCACCATCAATACCTGGACAGAATTGCAGCAGGAGCTGAAACGCCAATTCTATCCGGAGAATGTGGCGCACGACGCTAGGAAGCGTCTAAAGGAGTTGAGACAGAACAAGTCGATTGGCGAGTACGTCGAGGAGTACTCTCTGCTGATGCTGCAGATCCCCAATATGAGTGAAGAAGACTTGCTGTTCAACTTCCTTGATGGGTTACAGACATGGGCGTCCAATGAGCTGAGGCGGCGTGGAGTGCAGAACATATCCGACGCCCTCACATTGGCGGAAACGCTCACTGATTACCGCAAGGGTGATGCGGGGAAGTCCAAGAATTCGAAGCCCAATTACAGCAAAGGTGGGGGAACCAGGGAGTCTCATCCTCCGCAGGATAAGGAGGGGAAAGGTAAACCGCCCACAGGGAGAGAGCAGAAGCGCAACGGCGGGAGAAAGCCGAGATCTAGCTGCTTCCTTTGCGACGGGGATCATTGGGTGAAGGACTGTCCAAAGAAGAAGGCTATCAACGCAATGTTGGAGACTCAGCAAGCGGGTGAACAGGGACAATTGGGATGTCTCCAGTTACTCAATGCCCTCAATGCCAAGCGGGCAGCCCGCGCGCCAGCGGGAAAGGCGCTGATGTACGTTGAAGCCTACATTAACGGGAGGAGGACGCAAGCACTTGTAGATACTGGAGCTACGCACAACTTTATGAAGTATGCGGAAGCAGTACGCTTGGGCCTCAAGGTGGAGAAGGGGATTGGCTACCTCAAGACTGTGAACGCCGCAATCAAGCCACTGGACGGGGTCATTCGTGGAGTTGAAATGAGCCTCGGAAAATGGAGCGGTAAGGTAAACTTTTCGGTAGCCCCTCTCGATGACTTTGATGCTGTTCTTGGTATGGATTTTCTGCGGCAGTTTAATGTGGTGCCACTTCCCCGACACAACTATGTATGCATCTTGGAGGGGGGACCATGCATGGTGCCGACAGTAAACAAGCCGACAGGCGGGCAATCCGAGCCCAACGCCCACACTACTCTCCTGTCCGCCATGCAACTGAAGAAAGGAGCTAAGCGGGGAGAAGAGACATACCTCGCCACAATATGGGAGGCAGATGATGAGGCGTACGGGGGCGAAGAGGAGCTGCCAGCAGAGATCACGAAAGTGTTCAAGCAGCACCAGGACGTGATGCCAGCAGCGCTACCACAGAAATTACCACCAAGACGGGCAATTGATCACGAGATTGAGCTGGAACCAGGGGCGAAACCTCCAGCCAAGGCCCCCTACAGAATGTCTCCACCAGAACTAGCAGAGTTGCGGAAGCAGCTCAAGGAGTTGCTGGATGCAGGGTTTATCCAGCCATCGAAGGCGCCTTACGGCGCGCCCGTGCTTTTCCAGCGCAAGCACGACGGATCATTGCGGTTATGCATAGACTACCGAGCGCTGAACAAGGTCACTGTCAAAAATAGGTATCCCATTCCTTTAATTGCTGACTTGTTTGATCAGTTGGGGCAGGCAAAGTATTTCTCGAAGCTGGATTTGCGGTCAGGGTACCATCAGGTGCGGATAGCCGAGGGCGACGAGCCAAAAACCACCTGTGTGACGCGTTATGGGGCCTTTGAGTTTCTGGTCATGCCGTTTGGCCTCACCAACGCGCCAGCCACTTTCTGCACACTGATGAACAACATACTCCAGCCCTTTCTTGACAAGTTCGTCGTCGTGTACTTAGACGACATCGTCATCTACAGCAACACTCTCGAAGAGCACGTGGAACACTTGAAATCTGTCTTGAAGGTGCTCCGCGAGAATGAGCTGTATGTGAAGAGGGAGAAGTGCTCATTTGCCAAGCCGGAGGTGGACTTTTTGGGTCACAAGATCAAAGAGGGCAGGTTGATGATGGACAGGGCGAAGATTCGCGCCATTGTGGACTGGGAGGCACCCACGAAAGTTACCGAGCTGCGGTCTTTCCTTGGGTTGGTTAACTATTATCGCAGGTTTATCAAGAGCTACTCCACCACTGCAGCACCCCTTACCGACCTGCTAAAGAAGACTAAGGCGTGGGAATGGAATAAGGAGTGCCAAGGGGCTTTTGATCGACTAAAGGCAGCAGTGATCGAGGAACCAGTCTTAGCATTACCGAATCACCTGTTACCGTATGAGGTACATACTGATGCATCTGATTTTGCTATTGGTGGTGTATTAATGCAGCAGGACCATCCGATCGCATATGAGAGCCGGAAGCTCAATGAGACGGAGAGGCGCTATACGGTGCAGGAAAAAGAGATGACGGGGGTCATCCATTGTCTGCGCACTTGGCGACATTATCTGCTTGGGGCAAGGTTCGTAGTGATGACGGACAACATAGCAACGAGTTACTTCCAAAGTCAGAAGAAACTCAGCCCGAAGCAAGCTAGGTGGCAGGACTTTCTGGCGGAGTTCGATTATGAGCTCGAGTACAAACCGGGAAAGGTGAACGTGGTGGCGGACGCCTTAAGCCGGAAGGCCGAGTTAGCAGCTATCAGCAAACTGGAAGGTGATTTGCTCGGCCTATTTTATGAGGGAATGAAACATGATCCCGCAGCCACACAGCTCGCTACTCAAGCACAAGAGGGAAAGACTCAGCGATTTTGGGTAGAAGATGGGCTTCTCTACACCAAGGGACGCCGGGTTTATGTGCCAAAGTGGGAGAACTTGCGGCGTAACCTCATTAAGGAGTGTCACGATACAAAATGGGCAGGACATCCAGGCCAGCGGCGCACACGCGCCCTATTGGAGACAGTTTACTACTGGCCACACATGCGGGAAGAGATAGAACAGTTTGTCAAAACTTGTCTTGTGTGCCAACAGGACAAAATTGAGCAGCGGAGTCCCGCAGGGCTACTGGAGCCACTGCCCATACCGGAGAGACCTTGGGAAAGCATCTCTATGGATTTCATTGTAGCCTTACCGAAGTCCGAGGGGTGTGGAACTATCATTGTGGTGGTAGATCGGTTTTCCAAGTATGCGACTTTCATACCAGCACCCAAAGAGTGTAATGCGGAAGAGACAGCCAAACTTTTCTTCAAGCACGTCGTCAAGTACTGGGGGTTGCCGAGAGTGATAGTCAGCGATCGTGATACGAGGTTTACGGGGAGATTCTGGACTGGATTGTTCAATCTCATGGGATCGGAACTTCGCTTTTCCACCAGCTTTCACCCACAAACGGATGGGCAGACCGAGAGGGTGAACGCATTACTGGAGCTGTATTTGCGGCACTTTGTGGGCACAAATCAGCAGGATTGGGTCAAGTTACTCGATGTGGCACAGTTCTCGTATAACTTACAGAGGAGTGAATCGACGAACCAGAGTCCGTTCGAGTTAGCTACTGGCCAGCAGCCTCTCACGCCGCATGCACTCGTGTCCAGCGATACTGGGAAGAGTCCAGCAGCCTACAAAGCTGCGAAGTCCTGGCAGGAACAATCGGACAAGGCGCGAGTGTGTCTGGACAAGGCGACGAAACGGATGAAGAAATGGGCTGACGGTAAGCGAAGACATGTTGAGTACAGAGTGGGGGATTTAGTGATGGTGAAAATTCTTCCGACGCAGCACAAGTCTACGCGCCCACTTCACAAGGGTCTTGTTCGAAAGTATGAGGGGCCATTTCCTATTGCCAAGAGGGTTGGCAATGTCTCGTACAAGGTGGAGCTGCCTTCGAGACTTCGGCTACATCCGGTGTTTCACGCAAGCTGCCTAAAGCCATACCATGGTGATGCGGAGGACACGGAACGTGGGCCACAAACCAGGGCACCATTGGGAGTTTCCACATCTTACGACAAGGAGGCTGAACTTATCCTTGATGTGAGGACAGTGCGGAAGAAGAACTGCCGTCCAAGTCGTGAGTATCTCGTCAAGTGGAAAGGATTGCCCGACAGCGAAGCAAGCTGGGAACCCGAGACCGCACTGTGGCAGTTTGAGAACAAGGTGCGCGAGTTCCAGCAAGGACGCGACGAGGGCGTCGCGTGAATTTGGTGGGGGAGAATGTCACGCCCCAAGTGCTCTCAAGCATTTCCTCAAGCACTTGGTGCGCGACTAGGCCTGCTGGAGGCCTCTTGGACCATGGAGCGCTACGTGGACCGGAGCTTCTAGAAGGCCCGCTGGTTAGGATGGAGAACCGGGCTTGGCCCGCAACTTATTTAGGAAGTTAACCCTAGTTAGACTCCCATAAGAGGTAGGAGAGCATCTAGGAATATTCTAAGGAATATTATCCCATCTTGTATATACACCGTTAGATCAAATAGATCTCAGCCATTGATTGTATAGGGCTGTAACTATAAAAGGGGGAGACCCTCACTTGTATTTTTCATCTCATAGCTTGTTTTCTCTTCAGCAATATAGAGAGCATTCGTGCAAACACTTGGTGTGCTTATTTTCCCTTCTCTTGTGTGGTTTTCTAGGCTGCTTAGCACGCAACGCGTCTAAGGCCGCACGGTCTCGAAAACAGTCCGTGACACTTCACATTCCTCACCCATACAAGGTGCAACATTCCCTACGTGATGCTTGCATAGCCCATGCACACGTGTAATTAGTCATCATATTTGGGATTTCTCTATGGAATTCTGGTGGAACGTCTTGGAGGCTTATCAATACCCCCTCCGTCAATAGGAACCTTTTCCCCAAGGTTCATATTTTGAAACTGCCGCTAAAAACTTTCCATGTCCTCCCATGTTGCGTCTTTAGGGGGGAGCCTTTCCATTGAACTAAAACCTTGGCCGTGACTTTATGTCTGTGCTTGATCCATCGAGCATCTCGGATACATTTTGGTGTGAGCTCAAATGCGGTCATTTTGATGTGGATTGGTAGCTCTAGGTTGACCGTGAAATTTTTGACTATTTTCTTTTAAGGAGACATGGAATATTGGATGTATCAGTGATCCTTCAAGAAGCTTTAACTTGTATGCCACCTTTCCCACACGTTCCTCCATTTGATAAGGTCTAAAGTAACGGTTTCCTAATTTTTGTTGGGCACGACTTTGAGCTAACTGTTGGCAGTAGAGTTGCAATTTCGGGAAGACGAAATCCCCTACATTGAAGTACACATCTCGTGGTCGACGATTAGCCATCTGCTTCATGCAATTGGTGGCATCATTCAAATTTTGTTTGAGTTGTTGTAAGACATCATCTCAGGCCACTAAGTCTCAATTGAGTTCATCATCAAAAGACGAGCCAACTTGGTATTTAGGTATAAGAGGTGGTGCTCGCCCATAAAGGACTTGAAATGGGGTCACGCATGTGGTCACATGATAAGTTATATTATACCAAAATTTGACCCATGGCAAGTAGGTACTCCACTTGTGAGGCTGTTGATGGACAAAGCAGTGGAGGTATTGCTCTACACATCGATTTACCACTTCTGTTTGTCCATCAGTTTGCGGATGATAAGTTAAGCTCATTTTCAGAGTAGTGTCTGATAACTTAAAGAATTCTTGCCAACACTTGCTAATGAAAATAAGGTCTCGATTCAAAATTATTACCCTCGACATGCCATGAAGCTTAATCACGCCGTGGACAAAAACCTCAACCACTTTCCTTGTCGTAAATGGATGGTAAAGAGTCATGAAGTGAGTGTACTTACTTAGCATGTCAACTACCACGAAAATAATGTCCTGGACATGTAATAGAAGAAGGCTTTCAAAGAAATTCATTGAGATTTCTTCCCCAACTTGACTTAGAATTGGTAATGGTTGAAGGAGGTTTGCGAGGGATAGTGTCTCGATTTTTATTCGCTAGCAAGTATCGTAAGTGGCTATATAATGTGGCACGGACATGTACATTGACGACCAATAAAACTACTTGGATAGTCGTTTAAAGGTT
Source organism: Ailanthus altissimus (assembly GCA_946807835.1). Taxonomy (NCBI): domain Eukaryota; kingdom Viridiplantae; phylum Streptophyta; class Magnoliopsida; order Sapindales; family Simaroubaceae; genus Ailanthus; species Ailanthus altissimus. The sequence continues at coordinate 24,190,394 of OX327693.1, forward strand.
CTAAGCACACCTAAATGCTCCCTATTCTTTTAGTGTCATGGAATTTGGCTAATAGCTGTTTGACGAGGGGCTTGTTAAGTAGTACCACCACTCGGTTCTTATATAGCACCAATTCGTCTCGACTAGTGTATGGTTTTCTCAGATATTTCAGATATTTTTTAACCATCTTCTGCGCAGGAGCTGCATAAGGGTAAGTTTTGTAAACTTCCCTTATATCATCCCAAATGGTCATTTAGGGCTGAGACATATAAGCTATAGGTTGCCTTTGTTGTGATAGAACATCTTTTATGCCTTCGTCAAATGCATTTGTCTCAATGGTAAATGGCTCCTTGAAATTTGGCATTGTTAAAATGGGTGTAGTCATCATGGCTTGCTTGAGCTTTTCGAAGGCAACTTCAACTTCTTCACTCTATTTGAATTGGCCCTTTTTAATAAGATTGGTGAGTGGCCGAGCAATTATCCCATAATGACTTACGAACTTTCGATAATAGCTTATGAGCCCTAAGAACCCTTGCAATTCAATCAGACTAGTTGGGAAAAGCCATCTAATCATTACGTTGATTTTATTATAGCCTACATATACTCCTTAGTGTGTGATTACATGTCCTAAGTAGTCAAATTCCTATTGTCCTAAGGCATACTTGCTGGCTTTGATGTAAAATTAATGTTGCCTTAATATGTCAAAGGTCTGTTGAACATGTTGAAAGTGCATTTCAATATTTGGACTATAGATGAAGATGTCATAAAAAAAATACCAAAATGAATTTGCAGAGGTAAGGCCGAAAAATTTGAGTTCATTATAGCTTGAAAGTTGAAAAGGGCGTTGAACAATCCAAAAGGCATGATTAAGTATTCATAATGCCCATTGTGGGTGTGAAAAAATATTTTTGGGATATCAGGGGGATGGATTATAACTTAATGATAACCAACCCTTAAATCTAACTTGATAAAATATGATGCTCCATAGAGTTCGTGAAGTATATCTTCAACGGTTAGGACGAGGAATTAATCCTTGATGATGATTGCATTAAGGGCTCTGTAATTTGTGCAGAATCGTCATGTCCCATCTTTTTTTTAACTAACACTAGGGAGGAGAATAGGCTGGTGCTTGATCTTACTAGCCTTATGTCGAAGCATTTCTTGCACTTATTTTTTAATTTCGGCCTTTTTGAAAATGGGCATACCTATATAGTCTGACATTGACGGGTTCAGTGTCTTCCTTGAGGGTTATATGGTGATCTACTTCACAGGCAGGTGGTAATTGCATCGACTCTTTGAATAAATCAGCATAGGTCTCCATGAGCTGTTGTAACAGAAGGTGTAAGAGAGTGATATGCTTTGTAATTGTCTCTAAGGAGCAAATTGCAAATATGGTGCTGTTTTGTTGGCATTCCTTGGTAAACTTCTTTAATGATGTTGCCTGTATTAGTTGACTCCTTAGTGTTACACTCCAAGTGCTCTCAAGCATTTCCTCGAGCACTTGGCGCGCGACTAGACTTGCTGGAGGCCTCTTGAACCATGAAACGCTACGTGGACCGAAACTTCTAGAAGGCCTGCTGTTTGGATGGAGAACCGGGCTGGGCCCGTGACTTATTAGGGTAGTTCACCTTAATTAAAATTCTATAAAAGGTAGAATGGCAGCTAAGAATATTCTAAAGCATAATTCTCCATCTTGTATGTACATCGTTAGATCATTTAGATCTCAGCCGTCGATTGTATAAGACTGCTACTATATAAATGGAAGACCCTCACTTATATATTTCATCTTATAGTTTTGTTTTCTCTTTAGCAATATAAAGAGCATTCGTGCAAACACTTGGTGTGCTTGTTTTTCTTCTCTTTGTGTGGTTTTCTTGGCTGCTTAGCACGCAACGCGTCTAAGGCCGCACGGTTCAAAAACAGTTCGTGACAGTTGGTATAAGAGTAGGTTCAGAGATGAAGAAAGACGACGGACCATCAGATTTGACTGAAGAGAGGGGTCGGAACCCCAAAGCTAAGAAGCATGGCACTGGTCCTTGCGAGAAGTCAGCAGATCCAGGTCAGGATGTGGGGAGTATGGTGAGAGCAAGATCACCTTGGAGAGCTGAAGCAGCATGTAAAAAAGATCGAGGTGGGCCTCGACACTCAAGGAGACGAGCTGCGCTCCCTCATCAGTACATACATCGAGGCTTACATCGATAAGCAGCAAGACTGGATTAAGGCTTTCCAAGAGCAGGTCCTCACCACGATGACAAGTTTCAAACCCAAGTAGAGGAGCTATGTTGAGGGTTTAAAACTGTCCAGAAGGATATGATGCTGTGTAAGCAGGTGGTGGCGAACGGGTCTATCGCTGCTCAAGTAACGGTGTCTGCACCGAGAGTCGATGCTCCTAAGCCCAAGGAGTTCAGCGGGAAGCGGAACGCCAAGGAGCTCGACAATTACTTCTGGCAGATAAAGAGATACTTCGACGCCCTAAGCGTACGGGATGAGGATAAGGTAAACACCGCGACCCTATATCTCTCTGATCATGCAATTCTGTGGTGGCGTAGGAAGAGCGAGAAGATTCGCAAGGGTACTTGCACCATCAACACCTAGACAGAGTTGCAACAAGAGCTGAAGCATTAATTCTATCCGGAGAATGTGGTGCACGACACTAGGAAGCGTCTAAAAGAATTGAAACAGACCAAGTCGATTGGCGAATAAATAGAAGAGTACTCACTACTGATGCTGCAGATCCCCAATATGAGTGAAGAAGACTTGCTGTTCAATTTCCTCGACGGATTACAGACATGGGCGTCCAATGAGCTGAGGCGGCGTGAAGTGTAGAATATATCCGATGCCCTCACGTTGGCGGAAACGCTCACTGATTGCCGCAAGGGTGATGCGGGGAAGTCCAAAAATTCAAAGCCCAATCACAGCAAAGGTGGGGGAACCAGGGAGTCTCAACCTCCGCAGGATAAGGAGGGGAAAGGTAAACCGCCCACAGGGAGAGAGCAGAAGCGCAACGGCGGGAGAAAGCCGAGATCTAGCTGCTTCCTTTGCGATGAGGATCATTGGGTGAAAGACTGTCCAAAGAAGAAGGCTATCAACGCAATGTTAGAGACTCAACAAGCGGGTGAACAGGGACAATTGGGATGTTTGCAGTTGCTCAATGCCCTCAATGCTAAGCGGACAGCCCGCGCGCTAGCAGGAAAGGAGCTTATATACGTTGCAGCCTACATTAACGAGAAGATGACTCAAGCGCTAATGGATACTGGAGCTACGCACAACTTTATGAAGTATGCGGAAGCAGTACGCTTGGGCCTCAAGGTAAAGAAAGGGATTGGCTACCTCAAAATCGTGAACGCCACAATCAAGCCACTGGACGAGGTTATTCGTGGAGTTGAAATGAGCCTCGAAAAATGGAGCGTTAAGGTAAACTTTTCGGTAGCCCATCTCGATGATTTTGATGTTATTCTTGATATGAATTTTCTGCAGTAGTTTAATGTAGTACCACTTCCCCGACACAACTATGTATACGTCATGGAGGGAGGACCATGCATGGTGCCGACGATAAACAAGCCAACAGGTGGGCAATCCAAGCCTAACACCCACACCACTCTCTTGTCCGCCATGCAACTGAAGAAGGGAGCTAAGCGGGGAGAAGAGACATACCTCATCACGATATGGGAGGTAGATGATGAGGCGTACGGAGGCGAAGAGGAGCTGCCAGCAGAGATCACGAAAGTGCTCAAACAGCACCAGGACGTGATGCCAGCAGCACTACCACAGAAATTACCACCAAGACGGGAGATTGATCACGAGATTGAGCTGGAACCAAGAGCTAAACCTCCAGTCAAAGCGCCCTACCGAATGTCTCCACCAGAGTTAGCAAAGTTGCGGAAGCGGCTCAAAGAGCTACTGGATGCAGGATTTGTCCAGCCATCTAAGGCGCCCTATGGCGCGCCCGTGCTTTTCTAGCGCAAGCACGACAGATCATTGCGGTTATTCATAAACTATCGGGCGCTGTATAAGGTCACTGTCAAAAATAGGTATCTCATTCCTTTAATTGTTGACCTGCTTGATCAATTGGGGCAGACGAAGTACTTTTCGAAGTTGGACTTGCGGTCAGGTTACAATCAGGTGCGGATAGCCGAGGGCGATGAGCCGAAAACCACCTGTGTAACGCGTTATAGGGCCTTTGAGTTTCTTGTCATGCCGTTTAGCCTTACAAACACGCCAGCCACTTTCTACACACTGATGAACAACATTCTTCAGCCCTTCCTCGACAAATTCATCGTCGTGTACTTAGACGACATCGTCATCTACAGCAACACTCTCAAAGAGCACGTGGAACACTTGAAATCTGTCTATAAGGTGCTCCGCAAGAATGAGCTGTATGTAAAAAGGAAGAAGTGTTCATTCGCTAAGCCGAAAGTAGACTTTTTGGGTCAGAAGATCAAAGATGGCAAGTTGATGATGGATAGGGCAAAGATTTGCACCATAATGGATTGGGAGGCACCTACAAAAGTTACCGAGCTGCAGTCTTTCCTAAGGTTAGTCAATTATTACCGAAAATTTATCAAAAGCTACTCCACCATTGCAACACCCCTTACCGACCTGCTAAAGAAGACTAAGGCATGGGAGTGGACTAAGGAGTGTCAATGGACTTTTGATCGACTAAAGACAGCAGTGATCGATGAACCAGTCTTAGTATTGCCAAATCACTTGTTACCGTATGAAGTACATATTGATGCGTCTGACTTTGCTATTGGTGGTGTATTGACGCAGCATGCCCATCCGATCGCGTATGAGATCCGAAAACTCAAAGTTCGTAGTAATGACGGACAACATAGCAACGAGTTACTTCCAAAGTCAGAAGAAACTCAGCCCGAAGCAAGCTAGATTGCAGGACTTTTTGGAGGAGTTCGATTATGAGCTCGAGTACAAATCGGGAAAGGTGAATGTGGTGGCGGGCGCCTTAAGCCGGAAGGTCAAGTTAACAGCTATAAGCAAGCTGAAAGGTGATTTGCTCAGCCTATTTCATGAGGGAATGAAGCATGATCCCGCAGCCACACAGCTAAAAAATGGGCTTCTCTACACTAAGGGACACCAAGTATATGTGCAAAAGTGGGAGAACTTGCGGCATAACCTCATTAGAGAGTGTCACGACACGAAATGGGCAGGACATCTAGGATAGCGGCGCACACGCGCCCTATTGGAGACAGTTTACTATTAGCCACACATGCGGGAAGAGATAGAACAGTTTGTCAAGACTTGTCTCATGTGCCAACAGGACAAGATCAAGCAACGGAGTCCCGCAGGACTACTGGAGCCACTGCTCATACTGGAGAGACCTTGGGAGAGCATCTCTATGGATTTCATCGTAGCCTTACCGAAATCCGAGGGGTGTGAAACTATCATTATGGTGGTAGATTGATTTTCCAAGTATGCAACTTTCATACCGGCGCCCAAGGAGTGTAATGCGGAAGAGACAATCAAACTTTTCTTCAAGCACATAGTCAAGTATTGAGGGTTACCGAGAGTGATAGTCAGCGATCGTGATACGAGGTTTACGGGGAGATTCTGGACTGGATTGTTCAATCTCATGGGATCAGAGCTTCCTTTTTCCACCAGCTTTCACCCACAAACGGATGGGTAGACCGAGAGGGTGAATGCATTACTGGAGCTGTACTTGCAACACTTTATGGGCGCAAATCAGCAAGATTGGGTCAAGTTACTCGATGTGGCACAATTCTCATACAACCTGCAGAGGAGTGAATCAATGAACCAAAGCCCGTTCGAGCTAGCTACTGTCCAGCAACCTCTCACGTCGCATGCGCTCGTATCCAGCGAGATAGGAAAGAGTCCAGCAGCCTACAAAGCTGTAAAATCCTAGCAAGAACAGTCGGACAAAGCGCGGGTGTGTCTGGACAAGGCGACAAAACGGATAAAGAAATGGACTGACGGTAAGCGAAGACATGTTGAGTATAGCATTGAGGATTTAGTGATGGTGAAAATTCTTCCGACGCAGCACAAGTCTACACGCCCACTTCATAAAGGTCTTGTTCGAAAATATGAAGGGTCATTTCCTATTGCCACGAAGCTTGGCAATGTCTCGTATAAGGTGGAGTTGCTTTCGAGACTTCGGCTACATCCGGTGTTTCACACAAGCTGCCTAAAGCCATACCATGATGATGCGGAGGACACGGAGCGTAAGCCACAAACCAAGGCACCATTGGGAGTTTCCACATCTTACGACAATGAGGCTGAACTTATCCTTAATGTGAGGACAATACGTAAGAAGAACTGTCGTTCGAGTCGTAAGTATCTTGTCAAGTGGAAGGGATTGCCCGATAGTGAAGCAAGCTGGAAACCAGAGAACGCACTGTGGCAGTTTGAGAACAAGGTGCGCGAGTTCCAACAAGGACGTGACGAGGGCGTCGCGTGAATTTGATGAAGGAGAATGTCACGCCTTAAGTGCTCTCAAGTATTTCCTCGAGCACTTAGTGCGCGACTAGGCCTATTAGAAGCCTCTTGGACCATGGAGCGCTACGTGAACTGAAGCTTCTAAAAAGCCCGCTGTTTGGATGGAGAACTGGGCTGGGCCCATGACTTATTAGGATAGTTCACCTTAATTAAAATTCTATAAAAGGTAGAATGGCAGCTAAGAATATTCTAAAGCATAATTCTCCATCTTGTATGTACATCGTTAGATCATTTAGATCTCAGCCGTCGATTGTATAAGGCTGCTACTATATAAATGGAAGACCCTCACTTGTATATTTCATCTTATAGTTTTGTTTTCTCTTTAGCAATATAAAGAGCATTCGTGCAAACACTTGGTGTGCTTGTTTTTCTTCTCTTTGTGTGATTTTCTTGGCTACTTAGCACGCAACGCGTCTAAGGCCACACGGTTCGAAAACAGTCCGTGACATTAGGCCTTGCATTCATCTCTTTTGTCTGTCCCAATGAAAGTCTATGGTCATTTGATTCTAATCACAAACCACCAAGCCTAACATGGCTAGCCATTGTATCCTGAGCACCAGATCAAGTTCTTCTAAAGGGAGGGAATACAATGTGAGTTTAAAGGAGACTTCTTGCAAGTTAACTAGCACTTCTTCATATTTCTTTTGGCACTAGATGATTCGTATCTATCGGGTGAGCTGTTTATCTTTCATCTTGGCTAAGCTAATAGCCTTCTTTAGAGTTATGGGTTTGAACATTCTAATGCTCTCTGAAATTTTAGGTTTCAACTTTCTTATAAAAGTCTTAACGAGAGCCTTTTAAGTCCATCCTTGCACCCGGTTACCGAGCTTCTTGAATTTCCTCTGGTAGTCGTGTAAAGTCCCCTATTGTCTCACCCTTAAAAGTGCCTTGTCAAAATCTTCACACTCCGTAAGTCCAAACCTTGCCCATAACTCTTCCTTAAATGATTCCTAGGTGATTGAACGCTGTTCTTCTTTGTATGCCTTAATCAACCATTAACACCACTTATTAGCTTCCCCTTCCATATAAAAGAAAGCTAATGGAACTTTCTAATCATCCATGGTTCCTTGAAACTCAAAGAATTGTGTCGCTTAATTACACTATTTAGTTGGATCTTCACCAGAATAACAAAAAAAATAAAGTTTGGCAATTCTTGTACCATAACCCATTCGACCATCCCTCGACTTTTCTTGGTGTGGCCATGAAAAACTACCACTTCACAAATTACCCATCTAACTTCTTGTAGATCTGATCTGCTTGTTTATGACTTCTATGCAATCAAAAACTTGTGGACTTCATTGTTCATTTCTATTATACTGCACATTCTCTCTTTAAGTACAACTCTTTCTCTTGTTAATTTCCTCACCTCCCTTAACATCTTGCCACCTTCTGTCTTTTGCATAAATGTTTGATAAGAGCACAAAGGCCCCATCATGATTTGGCTCTAGCTGGAGAAGTTGTTTGATAGCAAACTCAGCTAATTCCATCTCAACATAAACCCGGCAAGCAGCCATCAATGATCCCCAAATGACAACATTAGGGGCTAAAGGCATTGTCTCTACAAGCTCAAGAGCTTCTCTCAAGAGATTAGCTCAGCCAAAGTGTTCTACCATGCAATCATAGTGCTCAAATTTAGGAGTGATGTTGTATTCATTAATCATTGATGCAAATATTTTCCGCCCCTCATCAACTGGCCTGCATGGCTACAAGCATAAAGCACACCCACAAATGTAACCCATTAGGCTCAATATTTTCATCTTTCATTTGTGGAAGAAGCTTAGCACATTACTAGCATCCCCATGTACAGCAAAGGCGTTGATCATACTAGTCCAAGATATCACATTTTTTCTCCTGAAATTCCTAAAAAGCTCACTTGCACTTTCCAAACTACCGCATTTTGCATACATATCAATGGTAGCATTATTAACGCGCAAATCTCCTCCAAAACCATTTCTATCAACATATAAATGGATGCTTTGGGCTTGATCCAAAGCACCAAGATGAGCACAGGCTGAGATAACACTGAGCATGGTAACCCCTGATTGGGTTTAAATCCCAAGACTTGCATTTCCTTAAACAACTTCGTAGCTTCTTAAGGCTGATTACACTCAGCATAACCAGAGATCATTGAGCTCCAGCAGACCAAGTCCTCTGCAACCATCTGGTCAAAAATCAAGTCAGCATGTTCAACCTGTCCAGCTCTTGAATACGCAGAAATCATAGCAGTTGAGACAACTAAATTTTTCAGCATCATGTTATCAAAAAATTCCTTTGCCGTGGCCATGCAGCCACAATTTGCATACATAACAAGTGAACTCTGCAAATGAGCATCGCAAACAACATTATTATCAACAATAAATTTATGACAGCTTTCCCATAATTTAAATTCCCAGCGCGGCCACAAGCAGATAAAATCTTCGTAAGGACCATCTCATCTGACCTCACATTAGACTCTGCATCTCTTCAAAAAGCTTCAAAACATCATGGAAAAGCCCACTTTGATGATACCTGTTCATAATTCTTCATCAGAACAACATTACAAATTCAAACGAAAAGACAAAAACAAAACAAATAAACAATCACCATACCCATCAATCATAATACTCCACGTAACAACATCTCTTGAAGACATTTTATCAAACACCTTTCGCGCATTCACAATCCTTCCACACGCCTCATACATTCCAGCAAGACCCGTCTGCACAAATAGGTCCCAATCAAATCCTAGCTTAGCCCCAAGCCCGTGAACTTGCATCCCCGTACAATCTTTTGACCCGTGCTGCGGCCTTTAAGAAGTGGAGGGAAACTGAACCGGTCGACACAGTCCCTCCGTCAACATTTTCACAAACACCGGTAGAGCATTTCCAGCATGGTGACGCCGCAATAATAAGCGTAGAAACTTGTTCGAGACATGAGACGGGGGAAGGGGAATTTGGGAGAATATAGAGAGAGCATAGTGGAGGGATGAAGGAGTGGCGGTAGGTAGAGAGAAGGAAGTGAGAATGAGCTTCAGGAGGAAGGAGTTTTGGGAGTGACTAGAGCGTGAGATTTTGAGGATTTGGGAGTGGGCTTGTTTGAGGTGAGCGAGGCGGGAGCATGAGGAAAGGGCGATGGTTTTTGGTGCGTAGAGTGAGTGGTGTTCTGGGTTGGCTGAGACAGACAAGTCTTTTTGAGTTTGAAGCGAAAATATAGAGGGAAGGGAAAGTTGTTTTTCTAAATACTTTTTATGCATTATTTTATATAACTTTTAGACTATTAGAGTAATATACATTTAATAATTCAGATACAATTATATATACATAATTAATGTATTATAATTGTATATTTTAATATTTTAAAATTTATGTAAAATTTTATATAAAAAAATATGATAATATTAATCTTATTATTATAAATTATATTCTATTGAGTTTGTTCAATTAAGATCATCTTCTAAATTAATTTTACTTAAATTTTTAAAAATTTTATGTTTGCACTTAAATATAAATGATCAGGATCTTTTTTTTTTTATTTTTTTTATCAATTACTAATCACATATTTATATTTATTTAAGTGATAACTTAACTTAAGAGAAGATCTTATTCCAGACTTGATTGAATAAATAGATTAAAAAAATAGACGAGAAATTTGTTGTTTAAACTTCACATTTATCTTTATCTTTTATTTTATAAAATTTTATTTTTATATTTAGAATAATATTATATTTTTTAAATTATATTTTAAAAAGTGATGTGTCAAATAAATATTAGATATAATAAATAAATTTAAAATTTATACTATTTCATCACTTAATATTTATTTAATATATTATTTTTTAAAATATAATTTAAAAAATATAATATTATTCTTATATATTATACACTTTAGTTTTTTTTTTTTGTTAAATATTTATACACTCTAGTTTGTTATTGATAATCTGATAGCTCTTTTTTGAACAAAAACTTTGGTCTATTTATTAGGTTTCGCGTGAGAAATATGATATTGTCAACTGAGCCATTAACTTATCTTATTTAATTGATCACTTATAAGTTATACCGAGTTTAAGAAGCTTTGTTTGAAAATTTACAATTTATTCAAGAATCAATATAATGATTTTGTCTGAGGAAGTCTTTTAATTATCACATACAAAATTTAGATAATTTAATTTGATTAATTTTTTATTTTAAAAATTTTACGTTTATATTTTTAATATTAAAAATCATGTATCATCACTGTAAAAATTTGAATCTCTTATATTGAAGTAGAGAAGTACATTTCTATTCATCAATTTTTAAAAAAAATACTTTTATTATTAAAATTTCAAAACAAAAACAATACCATTAATCAAATAACAAGGTTCTGTGGAATCTTGTTAGATTGAATAATAATCATAAATTTTCGGATAAAACTCATTCATCAATTTTCATTGGCCTACACAAAATTTATATTGGGTTAGGCCCAATTAATGACTGCAATTTGGTTCCACACTTTCACAAATACAGACTCACGATCGCGACTGTAGTACAAGGTACATGCTCAAACGCACGACCAACAATGTTACTTCATCTGCGAGCATTTTGAACTTTTAGAGATTTCTCAATATTTGAAGAAACAGTCATTGTGTTTGAAGAGTAATGGTTGAAGTTTTCTTTGAACTCAAACAAGTTCTCAAGTCCAAGTAGGTTGTAATTTCTTCACTCCAACCTTTCAACATCTGTTTGTGTTTATGTCTCTCTGTCTTTGTTCATGTTTTTTTTTTAAGGTCTTTCAGAATCTTGGCAATGCTACGTAGCCTAGAAAAAGAGAAAAAGTGATTACTTTTAGTCCGTCTTATCAAAGGTAAGATCTCTGATTAAATCTCAACGATTATTTATTTTGAAGTTGTTAAAAATAAGAGTTAAACTAACCAATCTAGATACCATTTAAAAGAAATTAGTATTATAGGAATGGAAGTTAAAAAATAATTCAGAGTGTTTAGATATGAGAAGAATTTAGATTTCTTTTAATCATGCTAGATGTAATGTTACAATCTTACAAAAGCACTAGCAATTTATCTATTGTAGAGTTCTTATGGATGGTATCGTATTTTATTGGACTCTTGTTTTATGGTGCTTCTACTATTAATAATAGAGAAAGAGTCTTTGGAAGGAACTTAGTGATAATTTGACTCCCAACATTATACATTGGTTGATCTAAGAAAACTTCAACAACGTCCTCAGCAACAATGATAGAATTAGTGGCTAATTGGTAAATGATAACATGGTGGAACAATTTAAAGGTTGGATCTCGAGGCTTGAGTTGTTCGAGTTAAAGAACCATGGTTGTTGCTACATATGGTGCAATAATCAGACAAGAGAACAACGAATTTAGAGGAAATTGACTGGGCCTTCGTTAATGGAAACTGGTTGGATGCTTTGAAATTTTCTGAGTGTGAAGTTCTACCAGTCGGCATTTTAGATCACTCTCCTTTTGTGGTTTCCATCTCTAGAGCTTTCTATAGTGGTAATGTTCCTTTTAAGTTCTTCAATGTCTGGTGTTCCCACTCTGAGTTTCTGTTACGCCCCAGACCCAAAAGATCTGACACACGACATCACTTACATTCATTCAATAATACTTAAACATTCATTTTAATTTCTTTCATAATTATAGCAATTGAATTATGACTGGGACAATTAGTAAATCGGAGATACGCAGAGTTTTCTCAGAGATTAACACTCTACTACGTCACTAGTAGCAACTTTGTTACCGAAAGCCCAGAATATATTCATTGCAAATTCTTACTTAAAATTAATTCATTACTACACTTGGTGAAACTTAAACTAAATCCAACCACACACAATAAAATAATACATAAGTATTTATTCAATAGGGACAAATCAAATATTTTATCCCACGTGTCCCCAAATGAAACACTTAGCAACCTAACAACTTAGAGAACCCAAGGAACAGCAGAAGCCTTGCCAAATCTGCTAAGCACACATTTACTTTATGTACATGAAATTACCATAAACTATAATGAGTATAAAACTCAGTAAGCATACTAGTTTTTCATATATCAAATACAAATACATATATGTACACAATGTGTCACGCCCCAGACCCAAAAGACCTGACACACGACATCACTTACATTCATTCAATAATACTTAAACATTCATTTTAATTTCTTTCAGAATTATAGTAATTGAATTATGACTGGGACAATTAGTAAACCGGAGATACGCAGAGTTTTCTCAGAGATTAACACTCTACTACGTCACCAGTAGCAACTTTATTACCGGAAGCCCAGAATATATTCATTGCAAATTCTTACTTAAAATCAATCCATTACTACACTTGGTGAAACTTAAACTAAATCCAACCACACACAATAAAATAATACATAAGTATTTATTCACTAGGGACAAATCAAATATCTTATCCCACGTGTCCCCAAATGAAACACTTAGTAACCTAACAACTTAGGGAACCCAAGGAACAACAGAAGCCTTGCCAAATCCGCTAAGCACACATGTACCTTATTTACCTGAAATCACCATAAACTATAATGAGTATAAAACTCAGTAAGCATACTAGTTTTTCATATATCAAATACAAAGACATATATGTACACAATGCATATGTATGATATGCTGTGATCAATCAAAATCATAATCTTATCAAATCACACATCATGTAAGCGCTTACACATTCTTTCAAAACACATAATAGGAATACCATTACTCAACTACTACTTAGTAGGACTTACATATCACATATCACATAATGAGCCAAATGTCACTCGTAGGTGACATACCGTATGAGAGGAATAGTACAAGTGAGGTCTTTAAATCACGCATATATAACGCTTATGCCCGAAGGTAAAAGCCAAACCCTCACCCTGATCATCGGTGAGTCCTCTCACATGTACCAATACGCCACCACACGAATGTGATGACTCACACTTCCTTTAGGTACCACTAGGATCCTCCCTACATACGGAACACATAACATATACCAATCCCGAAGGAAAGGCCACACATAAAGGCTCCACAAATCACATAAAATGCCTACTAAGTTAACAGTGAGTTCAAGTACCCTCAAATCACAAAATATTTCTCATGGACATATTACACTTCAAAAGCTTTCTTTGTTAAACGCATCTTATTTTGGAAAGCTCACTTTCAAAAACACATGTATGTCCATGCTCAATGTCAATGCTCACATTCATAAACATATATTCACATTTCATATCAAAATATACTTTGACATATCATAAACATATTCTTAAGCACATTTACAAAATCATACATAGACAATTACTATGCTTATAGTGATTTCAGTAAAAGTCTAGTATACTTACCTCTTAACACTTTCAGCTACAAGACTTAAATCTCCTTAACCTATCAATGGAGATTAATCCTTTCATAAGCCTCACAATTCACACAAAATACTTTAAATAGCTTACAAAATTATACACAATGCATTTATCACATCAAATTGGTCTAAAAACTTGGTTTCTCAAAACCTGTCATTCTGACCACTTACACTTAACAAAATTTTCTAATACATCAAATGATGTCCAATTACTCCAAAATCATAATATACCATCCTTGACTCATATATCCTTCTTATATATGAATATTATATCAAAATTCCTACACAATCCATTCCATACACACCATTGAATCCAAACTACTAACCTGACAGGATCAAGATACTTACTGAACAGTATTCAATCTCTCAATTGTATAAAATCATATACTAATCAAAAATTATAAAACTACCACATAATTACTCTTGACACATATCTCAGTCCATGATAAATATTTGGCTTCCAAATAACTGCCAAAAGTATTTTAAAACTATTTTATTTCATAACTTTAAAAATCTGTTAATCAAATACTACAATGAGCTGATACACTTTAGAAATTCATAACACTTCAACCACATTGATCCAAATTCTCAATTCCGAGTATATCATATTAGACATATAAAATTATCATATTCCACAAATTCGTAATTTTTAAAGATCATTCAGCAGGTCAAAAATTATTTTCCACTGTATCATACTGTTTACACAGGAAATTTCCAGAATTCCAGGGTCATTTTGGTAAATTCACTACAAATTCAATTTCCGAGATTTTCAGTCGATTCAAAGTCTCAGATGATCCCAAACATGTCTAATTTCATATACTCAAAATTCAAAACCAGAATCGATTCACAATAATTTATAAAATTCTTAGATCAAGAGACTATCAATCAGAAATTTTACAATCCATCATGATTTATCAAACTATCTTATAAATCATCATCAATTCTCAAACTATCATACGAAATACACATCAAATCCTCAATTATACATATTTCCAGAAATCAAAACTTAAAGAAATTAACATAATTAATACCAATAAATTAAGAAATAATTGTGATATACCTCTTAAGATCCAAAAATTCCAATTTCTTCTTCTTCTTCTTCTTCTTCTTCTTCTCTTTCTCTCTCCTCTATTTCTCTCTTCTCTCTCTTAAAAGGGGTAGCTCGACCTAAATGAGAGAATTAGGGTTTTAAAAGTGTATTTTTATACTAAGTGGCTAATTTTTGGTATTTACGAATTTGCCCCCAAAACTTTCAAAGTATAACAATTTGGTCCCTAAAATAATTCCAAAGTCTTGCAAATAAACTCAATACTAATAGTATATCCTTAACCTATAAAAACACTACTAATAACAATATATAAATCAAGGATCACCCACATACAAATAAAATACGTATATTTATATATATAAATATACATATTCTTACCGGTTATGGATAATGGTTACTACAATTCTCCCCTCCTTATAAGAATTTCGTCCTCGAAATTCATAACTTAAGCACATAGATGAGGATACTTAGATCTCATTTTTTCTTCTCATTCTCAATTTTCCTTTTCAACTGTATGGTTTATTCATAAAACATTTACAAAGCAATCTTCCTTGTATATAGGATTTGCTCATTGTGGTCCAAAATCCTAATAAATACTCATTCATATGTTAGATTATCTCTAAGTTGGCTCATAGCTGAGTATACGAGAGGAGTACGAAATATATATCCATAAAATAAACATATGACACATATTATGGACTTATAAAATTATACACACATATTTTTATTCTTTTTTTTTTCCATTCGTTCAATATTTAATGGGCATCTATACACTTCACATTTTATTCATTAAAGAATAACATAGATGTAGAATATCCATACTAATCTCTTAAATAAAATTCTTAACTCCTCTGAAAATTTTAATCCATTCAACATATACTCATACGTCATAATATCATTCACTACCTTCATATCATTAAAAAAAAAATGTAGCATTTCTACGCAACTAAGTTGTCATTCAAATCAGAATATTGAAGGTATTATCTTAAATGATCAATGATTCTTAAACTATAGATCTCAACATTATATCTCTTACTCTAACTCTTTAAAAAAAAATAGTCCACCTTATTGGACATCATTTTCTCATTAAGACTGACATGTCTGCTTTTTTTTCTAATATGCTCAGTTTCAAACAGAAAAGATTGCACTAGCACAATTACTGCGATGGCAAATATGGTTTTTCAACTATTCCTTTAACGTTATCCACGGAAAAGGAAAGAACAAAACAATCATTGATTTTCTTTCACAAAACTCTATAAATAGCCTAAACCTCATAATCACTTTTCTAGCAATAAAGAAAACCAACCCTCATACCATCTTCATAATGAATCCTATTATCATAACTCCTCATGTTCCTTTTACTCCACCACAACTTCCAGGCCTAATCAGAACCAGAACACTCCATTCCCGTGCCAAAGAATTCATCAGACACTATGCCATCTTGGCAGTCCAAGAACACGGCCTCACAGTTCTTGGTGGCCCTTCGTTCAACTTAGAATACCCTTTCTTTCACCTGCACTATTTTTTCCCATTTTCCCAATGGTCCAAATCTGTCCTTTACTTGTTATGGTACCTGTTGGATCTGTATACAATCGCCATGGAATTTCCATTACTTAGAACTCTCCAAAAATTAGAAAAATGCGATGAAGATCATCCAGCCCTGATATTTCTCCAATGGTTTTACCCAAAGACATGGTGGATAACTAAATTTCAATACATGATTGCAAACAACACAAATGCTGCAGTCCCCAGACAACATCTTTGGTCTGTCTTACTTCTCCAACGAAAGGGTATGATTGTTTCAGATCATGAAATCCATTATTACCCCACTGTCAAGGATTACCTCACTTTTACCCTTTCACTAAAGGGATCAATTAAGCTCTGGCCTGAAGAAGTAATCCAACAAAAGAGAGAACTTGAAAGAATTCTTGCTCAGGAAAATCAGATAATTCCTCCGTCTGTTTGGATCTCCCCAAAAGATGCTGCACCTTGGGAACAGGTTGAAGATGACTTTGCAGAAGAATTGAATTCCGCCAATCTACACAAATCCCGACAAAGACAAAAACATCATCTTTCTCATCATAGAAATACAGATTACTCTACCCACCATCACCATATCCCAAACATGACTTATTATGCCAGATACAGACAAGAAATGGATAACCTTCACCAATGGCCTCAGCCAGCTGTCCCGACAGAACCTGACCAACACTAACCCAATCTTGACTTATCCCTCTTTCAAGACTCCCAACCTTATCCAACCGACACCCAAATCCAAGAGGAAGCCAACACATCCCTCATCCAGACCAGCTCACCTGGAGAAGATCAAGATATGGTAGACCCACATTCCACTCAGCCAGAGCCCTCATTCAATGCATGGGAACAACAACTCCATAAGTTCCTCTCTCACGGATACGACACAGATGAAAGCGACCAAGGAGACTCATTTTGACCTACATTGCTGTTTCTATTTTCACAGAAACTAAATCCGTGTTGCTCTATCACATCAAAGAGAGACTGACTACTGCTTTATCTTTATGTCAAGTGTGCTTTATCTTTCTTCATATCTGCTTTTAATCTATCCAAAAATCAATGTTAAGATCACAAAAATCCTTGAAATTAATAAAGTTAATTTGGCCTCATGTCCAAAGTCCAATTGTTCGCTCAAAAAGTCTTCAAGTCATAGATGCATTGTCGGCCATTAGTGCCAAAACGACAAAGTCCCTAAATCCATAAAATAGGCCTTTATTGAATTTTCTTAATTATCTTACCTAACTCATCACGCTTCCGACACAATTTTTATCACACTTACATATCAACATATATTTATTCAAGATTTTGCGGCCTATTGTCCCTTATAAAATGATAAAGTAAAACTGATTCTTTTCTTTTTTTCTTTTTCTTGCCTCATAAGAATCGAGAAAAATATATACTTGAACATACTTACACATATGCTCCATAGCTATTATCAATTTGTTTCTCTATAAATACATTATTTTGCATCCTTATACAAACTCGAAAATATTTAAAGATTAGGGTAAGCGTAACAATGGAGGAAACCTCAGCTCGTCGATTCACAAAAATTTGTGTCTTTTGTGGATTCAACCCTGGAAATACTGAAGAGTTTACAAAAGTTGCAGAAAATCTTGGTAAGGTATTAGCTGAGCGAAATATACATTTAGTATATGGAGGAGGTAACCGAGGGTTAATGGGGTCTGCGGCAAAAGCTGCACACAATAAAGGTAGTCGAGTTTTGGGTATCATTCCAAAATCTCTAGCTATTGAAAATATTGTAGGAAAAACAGTTGGGGATGAGTTACAAGTCTCATCTATGCACGAGCGAATGGCTCAAATGCTTAGGCATGCGGATGCTTTCATAGCTCTACCAGGAGGTTTCGGGACCTTGGAGGAAATTTTTCAAATTGTCTCATGGGCACAATTACAAATCCACCAAAAACCCATTGGTTTGTTAAATGTTAATGGTTTTTACGACGGGTTGATATCTTTTCTTGACTATGCAGCGGGAACACAATTCATCCCACTTCTAGCACGATGGATTCTTATTTCAGCTCCAACTGTTGATCAACTGATTGATCAATTGCAGTCTTTTATTCCTCTGTCTAATCCAACATTGCATCAGTTAGATTGGTCTACTCATGACAGTCAGAAGAAGCGCAAAATAGACTTAAATCTCACTCCGTAGCCTCTATTGTATTTTTGTTGCTGCTATTGTTGTTGTGTTGTTGTTTTCCTTTTCAATAAAAGTTGTTTCAATTGATGTCTTCAATACTATACTTCTCTATATTTTTTCATTGAGAAAAATATCTCAATTTGCTCTATCACATGCAAATTATCATTATAAGATATTCAACATCACTCTTACTAAGCATATTAGTCATAACTTAAAAGAAAATCTAAATGGTAACATTAAGATCCACAAGGTACCATTATCCACAACAACAACAATCTTAGCAGCTCTTGGATACTGTGTCATCTTCACAAAATCATACAAAATTTAAGGAATATGTCAAACTTTTACACAACAAAGCTACAAATACAATCCTAAGGATTTGGCATCTGCTCGGTTCCCTTGACTCGACACTTAAAAGTCTACAGAATCATATCTTAGCTCTGATACCAATAAAAGCTGTCACGCCCCAGACCCAAAAGACCTGACACACGACATCACTTACATTCATTCAATAATACTTAAACATTCATTTTAATTTCTTTCAGAATTATAGTAATTGAATTATGACTGGGACAATTAGTAAACCGGAGATACGCAGAGTTTTCTCAGAGATTAACACTCTACTACGTCACCAGTAGCAACTTTATTACCGGAAGCCCAGAATATATTCATTGCAAATTCTTACTTAAAATCAATCCATTACTACACTTGGTGAAACTTAAACTAAATCCAACCACACACAATAAAATAATACATAAGTATTTATTCACTAGGGACAAATCAAATATCTTATCCCACGTGTCCCCAAATGAAACACTTAGCAACCTAACAACTTAGGGAACCCAAGGAACAGCAGAAGCCTTGCCAAATCCGCTAAGCACACATGTACCTTATTTACCTGAAATCACCATAAACTATAATGAGTATAAAACTCAGTAAGCATACTAGTTTTTCATATATCAAATACAAAGACATATATGTACACAATGCATATGTATGATATGCTGTGATCAATCAAAATCATAATCTTATCAAATCACACATCATGTAAGCGCTTACACATTCTTTCAAAACACATAATAGGAATACCATTACTCAACTACTACTTAGTAGGACTTATATATCACATATCACATAATGAGCCAAATGTCACTCGTAGGTGACATACCGTATGAGAGGAATAGTACAAGTGAGGTCTTTAAATCACGCATATATAACGCTTATGCCCGAAGGTAAAAGCCAAACCCTCACCCTGATCATCGGTGAGTCCTCTCACATGTACCAATACGCCACCACACGAATGTGATGACTCACACTTCCTTTAGGTACCACTAGGATCCTCCCTACATACGGAACACATAACATATACCAATCCCGAAGGAAAGGCCACACATAAAGGCTCCACAAATCACATAAAATGCCTACTAAGTTAACAGTGAGTTCAAGTACCCTCAAATCACAAAATATTTCTCATGGACATATTACACTTCAAAAGCTTTCTTTGTTAAACGCATCTTATTTTGGAAAGCTCACTTTCAAAAACACATGTATGTCCATGCTCAATGTCAATGCTCACATTCATAAACATATATTCACATTTCATATCAAAATATACTTTGACATATCATAAACATATTCTTAAGCACATTTACAAAATCATACATAGACAATTACTATGCTTAACAAAGAAAGCTTATCAAATCACATATCATGTAAGCGCTTACACATTCTTTCAAAACACATAATAGGAATACCATTACTCAACTACTACTTAGTATGACTTACATATCATATATCACATAATGAGCCAAATGTCACTCGTAGGTGACATACCGTATGAGAGGAATAGTACAAGTGAGGCCTTTAAATTACACATATATAATGCTCATACCCGAAGGTAAAAGCCAAACCCTCACCCTGATCATCGGTGAGTCCTCTCACATGCACCAATACGCCACCACACGAATGTGATAACTCACTCTTCCTTTAGGTACCAATAGGATCCTCCTTACATACGGAACACATAACATATACCAATCCCGAAGGAAAGGCCACACATAAAGGCTCCACAAATCACATAAAATGCCTACTAAGTTAATAGTGAGTTCAAGTACCCTCAAAACACAAAATATTTCTCATTGACATATTACACTTCAAAAGTTTTCTTTATTAAACACATCTTATTTTGAAAGCTTACTTTAAAAAATACATGTATGTCTATGCTCAATGTCAATGCTCACATTCATAAACATATATTCACATTTCATATCAAAATATACTTTGACATAACATAAACATATTCTTAACCCCATTTGCAAAATCATACAAAACAATTACTATATTTATTCTGATTTTAGTAAAAAGTCTAGTATACTTACCTCTTAACACTTTCAGCTACAAGGCTTAAATCTCCTTAACCTATCAATGGAGATTAATCCTTTCATAAGCCTCACAATTCACACAAAATAATTTAAATAGCTTACAAAATTATACACAATTCATTTATCACATCAAATTGGTCTAAATACTTGGTTTCTCAAAACCTGTCATTCTGACCACTTACACTTAACAAAATTTTCTAATACATCAAATGATGTCCAATTACTCTAAAATTAGAATATACCATTCTTGACTCATATATCCTTCTTATATATGAATATTATATCAAAATTTCTACACAATCTATTCCATACACACCATCGAATCTAAACTACTAATCTGACAGGATCAAGATACTTACTGAACAGTATTCAATCTCCTAATTTTATAAAATCATATACTAACTCAAAAATTATAAAACTAACACATAATTACTCTTAACACATATCTCAGTCCATGATAAATATTTCACTTCCAAATCACTGCCAAAAGTATTTTAAAACTATTTTATTCCATAGCTTTAAAAATCTATTAATCAAATACTGCAATGAGCTGATACAATTTAGAAAATCATAACACTTCAACCACATTAATCTAAATTCTCAATTCCGAGTATATCATATTAGACATATAAAATTATCATATTCCACAAATTAGTAATTTTTGAAGATCATTCAATGGGACAAAAATTATTTTTCACTGTATCATACTGTTCACATAGGAAATTTCTAGAATTTCAGGGTCATTTTGGTAAATTCACAAAAAATTCAATTTCTAGAATTTTGACTCGATTAAAAGTCTCAGATGATCCTAAACATATCTAATTTCATATACTCAAAATTAAAAATTAGAATCGAATCACAACAATTTATAAAATTCTTGGATCAAGAGACTATCAAGCAGAAATTCTACAATCCATCATAATTTATCAAACTATCTTATAGATCATCATCAATTCTCAAAATATCATACGAAATACACATCAAATCATCAATTATACATATTTCCAGAAATCAAAACTTAAAGAAATTAACATAATTAACACCAATAAATTGAGAAATAGTTGTGATATACCTCTTAAAATCCAAAATTTCAATTTCTTCTTCTTTTTCTTCTCCTTCTTCTCTTTCTCTCCCCTCTTTTTCTCTCTTCTCTCTCTCTAAAAGAGGTAGCTCGACAAAATAAGAGAATTAGGGTTTTAAAAGTGTATTTTTATACTAAGTGGCTAATTTTTGATATTGACAAATTTACCCCTAAAACTTTCAAAGTATTACAATTTGGTCCCTAAAATAAATCTAAAGTCTTGCAATTAAACCCAATGCTAATAGTATGACCTTAACCTATACAAACACTAGTAATAACAATATATAAATCAAGTATCACCAACATACAAATAAAATACATATATTTATACATATATAAATACTTATTCTTACCAGTCGTGGATACTGGTTACTACAGTTTCTCTCTACAATAGATTGAATTTGGTGGGGTGATTGTTATAGCTTTCTAATAGTCCGAGTCTGGTTCAAACTCAATTTTTTAAAACCCAAGCTAAAAAAGCTTAACAAAGGTTTTTTCTCTAATGTCCAACAAAAGATTGAAAATTACAAAATGATGCTGGCTTATTTACAGAGTAGATTGATCCATGATCTATTCAACCAAATTCTCCATGATGAGGAAATGTGTATTTATTAGCATTTAAGGAAACTTATTTTGGCTAAAGAAAGCATTATCAAACAAAAATCAAGAATTAGATGAATTCAAATGAGAGATTCAAACACTAACTACTTTTATAATTCAGTAAAGTAGAGAAGAGTTAGGAATATAATCATTTCGATAGAGTGCCAAAATGAGAAAAATTCTCAAGATTTCAAGATTGTGAAAGATGCCATAGTCGGTTACTATAAAGATTTGTTAGGTACCAACACTTCCTATAGGGTATCTATACAAAAAAGAATTATAGATGCCGGCCTTAAACTAAAGGTAGAAGATAGAGACATGTTGAATACTCCTGTCATTACCCAAGAGGTCCAGAATGCTATTTTCAACATCAATGGAGATAAAGCTCTAGGACTCGATTGATATAATAGTTAATTTTTTCAAAAATGTTGGCACATTATTGGTACGGAGGTTACTAAAACTGTGCAACATTTCTTCTCTTCAGGTCAGTTCTACAAATCTATTAATGCCACTTCTATTACTCTCGTGCCTAAGATTTATAATCCTCATAACTTAGGGGATTATTGACCAATTGCAAGTTGTACTATTTTTTACAAATGTATCACCAAAATAATAACTTTCAGACTAAAGAATGTGGTGAGCTATTTAGTCAACCATAATCAATAAGCTTTTATTCCTCAAAGAAAGATAGCAGATAATGTATTACTAGCACATGAACTTATAAAGGGTTATGATCGTAATAGTGGCAGCTCAGGATGTGCCCTTAAGATAGATCTCTGCAAGGCTTACGATTCGGTCTCTTGAGATTTTCTTGAAGAGGTATTGATAGAGCTTAACTTTCTTTACCATTTATCAATCTTATCATAAAGTGTGTCAAAACTAGCATGTTCTCATTTATGGTAAATGGCAGTTTTGAGGATTTTTTTCTGGAGAAGAAAGGATTGAGGCAGGGGGATCTCATGTCCCCCCTGCTTTTTGTCTTAGCCATGGAATACCTTAGTAGGAGTTTAAGCTGTATTCCTCAAAACCAGTTTACCTATCACAGAGGGTGTAAAAGACTAAAGCTAAAGCACTTGATGTTTGCAGATGATTTATTCTTGTTTTCTCATGGCGATGACAGGTTTGTTGGCCACTTTAAGCAAGTGCTTAATGAATTTTCAATGATTTCAGGCTTACACCTTAACACTAGTAAAAGGTTCATTTTCTTTGGAAATGTTCCTTAACATACCAAGGAGATAATTTTGCAGATTACTCAGTTCTAACAATATGTGTTACCTATCAAATATTTAGGTATTCCCATAATATTAGGAGGACTAAAGAAAAACCATTGTCAGGAGCTAATTAATAGGATAACTGCTAGAATCTTAAGCTGGACTGTGAAATATTTGAGTTACGCGAGGTGATTACAATTAATAAATTCTGTCATAATAAGTATGTATGTCTACTGGTGTTCTATATTCACTCTTCCTAAGTAGTCATTAAAGAAATTGAAAACAAATGTAGTAATTTCTTATGGCATGGAAGTAACTAATAGGGGAAGAGAGAATTAGTGGGTTGGAATAAGGTGTTCAAAGATAAAAAAAAAAAAGAAGGAGGATTTGACATTAAATCTATAAACTTATGAAATTTATTGGCAGTTACCAAGCATATATAGGAGCTGATTGCTGTAAAATCCTCTTTATGAGCAAGATGGGTAATTGATAATAAAGTTTGGAGGCTCAGTTTTTAGGGTATCATAAAGCCAATAGATTATAGCTGGACATAGAGAAAAATTATTGGATTAAGAAATAAGATAAAACAATTGTTTTTATATGATTTAGGTAACAAGAAGTCTTTCTATTTTTGGTGGGAGCCATGGCTGAGTGAAAAATCAATAGTTAATAAATTTTCTCACATTGACATTATTGATGCGGATATTCCACGGGATGCAAAGGTTAATGATCTATGACAGCATGATCATTGGAATTTACCTGACCTATTGGACGAGTACACTGCTCAGGTATGGAATCAAATCCACAAAAAAAATTTAATTACTGAAAGAGATGATTGAATTTTATGGACAACAAGCTCCAATACAAAGTTTTCTATTGCCAGTACTTGGAGGTGCCTCAATAATAATAATGTTAAGGTGAGATAGTATAAACTGATATGAGGATCTCAACATATTATTAAACACAACTTTGTTACTTAGTTGGCTTTGAAAAATAGATTATCTACTAGGGAGAGTCTAAAAAAATGAGAGCTTATTCTATCAGATGATTGCCTTTTTTGTAGTAGTAACAAGGAGAAAATTCAATACTTATTTTTTCAATGCAGCTTTTGTAACAGAATATGACACAAGGTCATTATGATGTATCAATTCAATAAATGCCTAGACAGATGATAATGCATGGTCTATTTTCTCTGTAAGAAATTTAAAGATAAATTTATTCTCAACAAAATAAAAAAAATCTCGTTCTATACTACAATCTATTTTATTTGGAAAGAATGAAATTAAGTGTTCTTTCATTAAAAAAACTCCCAATTCTAATAACGTCTTTCAAAATAATAAAGATATTATCTAAATTAAATGCATAAATATTATCAATAGTTAAGGGATAAAACACGTTGCAACTGAATAATAAATATCTTTAAACCTTTAATGAAATTATAATATCTTAATTTTTATCCTTTAATTTTTCTCTCAGTAATGTTTGCTGGAATTAACAATGATATCAATCTCTTACTTACCAAAAAAAAATATATATATATCAATTAAGTGTCAAGGCTTTCATACGGGTTTCCATTTCTTAGGCTAAATTTGGTTAATAGAAGCATATTTGTTGAGTGTTACCTTTGCTTATGGAGAAAAGGTCAATTGGGTTTTGTTCAATAGAGCATGGACATTGCTTTGGAACGCTGAAGAGGTTGTGTGTTTACACAGTAAATAAGTAATGAATTTGTAGTAAATGTTACTTAATATTTTCTTGCTCCTTTCAGAGAGAGAGAGAGAGAGAGAGGAGAAAAGAAAAAGGAATATCATTTGCAGTTGTTGGTGCCCCATTGTATTCTGAAAGCACATGCTTTTGTAGGAGATATATTGACATCTGGAGAATAAAAAATTCTTCAAATGTATGAGTCCAAGAATGTAAGGGAGTTTACCACTGGTGCTCTTATTGGATCTGGTATTACATGGTTGGGTAAGTTTTCCAATTTGCATTATGATTGCATTGAGGGAGTTTACATTGTGAAGACTTGCTGGAGCTGTAGGACTATGCTCGTCTTTGGTCCGCAGGCATTATTTTGCTTCCATTTAAGCGATTTTCTGTTTTAGTTATGCCAAAATTCTGGCTGAAGATTCAATATAATCCACAAATTTGGGTGCCACATTAGGCTTTCTTTTCTCCACCTGAAGATTGTGTCTCCTCCTTAGAGTTGTGTTTGATTGTTGTTCTTGTTCTGTTAATTTTACAAGAAAAGGTCGGTTTCTTGAAACTGTTAAGCTTGAGAATTTGATTACCATCTGAATATAATTCAAGGAGCGAATTCACAATTTTTATCTACAAATGGAATTTCCATGTAATTGCATTTTCCATAAATACATCTTTGACTGGGTCTTTTGCAGTTTATTCACGTTCCAGTAGGCCTATATGCAACCAATTGATTGTTCGATCATATCAAGGAATTCTTTAGTGATGGTTTTGTAATTTTGTTTAGGTGCATGAGTCACGTTGTAACATTATAAATCTGACCACATTATTATTACCAAAGATTATCATTTGAAGTTCTACCTGTTGTGATGGATGAAAAAGATATACTCATAAGCAACCAAAAAGAAAGTATTTCTGCAAATTTAAATGCATGGTAAATTAATTTAGCAAGTGTTTAGAGGTATGAAAATTCTGCAATAAATTGATTTTGATACTTATGGAGCTTACTAAGTTCAGCAAATAAGTATTCCCGTGTCTAGTTGAATGAAAAGGAGAAAGAAGGGTAAAATGTGCATTGTTCCCAATTTTGAATTCTTCTACAACCAATAAAACTCAATTTTGCAATGATTTATTTTTAAATATTTGCAGGTCCATGGACAGTTTTATATTCATCATATCATACACAGATGGATGGTGATATTGCTGCTGCTGCAAAATTCTTTCTTTTACTGTTATATTGGAGGTTTTCTTTCCTTGTGCATTCACACGATCTCAAATACTTTCCAACAAATGGCAGCAATGTTGGGATTTTTGGTTATTCTTCATCTTCTACTTCTTGCAATTTTTTGATAACACTAGGCCTCTCTTGCAGCAACATGGAGGCTGAATAGATTTTTACGTGTCAACCTTTCATTTGCTAAGAGAAGCTTTCTCTCCCTTAGGTTAGAAAAACTTGAAAAATAATATGGTGAAACTACAAATTTTCTTAGTCTTTTTTTAATTTTATCATTAGCATGTTCAGTAAGTCCTGCCTTCTGGCAGGAGCTGCTATTTTCTATGGATTACAGAGATTTGGTAGGTCTGTCGAGTCATGCATTGATAATATGCTTGCAATTTATGGAAGTGAGCCTCAGAAGGAGTTAGTAACTATGTAGGTTCCCTCTTTTTGTTTGCTAATTGGCAGTGAACTTTTCCAGCTTGAGTCTGTCATGAAGAAATTTGTGCCTGTCTGTATACATGTCTGCTTACAATGGAAACTGGAAGCTTATGGTATTTTCCAATAAAGATCTATTGGTGCAAAACCTTTTGTGAATTTACCACTCTTTTCTATATTCCTTTTCTGGTCATGCAGTAGGACTTGAACATGCAATATTTGTTCTGTTATAGCTAAAAGCTAGACCAAGAAACTTGAGGACCTGCAGGGTGTTCTCTACAGGTCATATTACATAATTTTTTCCTCAAGTTGGAAATACTCTATGTTGTTTGAACTTGTACTGATCATATTGCATTAACATTTATGTATTTAATAATGCAAGAAAACTATATTCTGGGATTCACCAATATTTCCTTTTCAGTTTTATATTCATAATTGTGAATAATATCTCAATGGCAGAATAGTAAAAAAGTACTGGGATGATCCTCGGAGAATGCAGCTTCTCTCTAAACATTTCTATTCATAGAAAGTTTATGATGATTCAGCCTTAGATCAGGCCAAATTAAGATGGTGTTACAAGAACTATTTCAGTGATAATGTTGCTCATGGTCAAAGAACAAATGACACTGACTCTTATGGTGAATCCCGTAGTGACTCCAAGATCAATTCCCAGAAGGAGCCCCACTATGAGGCCTGCAGTGACGTCCAGAATGACCCTGCCTGCAAAAAGAATGATTTCAGGTCCAAGCATGTTCCTGTGAGTATTCTAGCTTTACTTTTTCATTTTCTGAATATAAGCACTTTCTGAATTATTATACAGGTAATGATAAATGTGAGAATTATTTTATTTTCTGAACACTATCTATTTTCAGTTGTTGAGGCCTTTTTTCTTGTTTTTTATTAAATAATTTGAGTCATTGTATTCCAAGAATATAAATTTTCTGAACTTTGTTCTCTCCATACGCTATTCATATGACAGAACTTACTAATGGAGTGATATGATCTAGTACTAAGCGTTGGAACAAGTTATATCTATTTCGTGTACTAATTGTTGGAACGAGTTATATCTATTTCCTTTGGCTAAGAACTTCAATTGCCTAGATTGGAATTACCATATTTCTTGATGTATTTTATAGCCTATGACGAAAACAAGCATATCTACACAATGCAGGTGAGAGTAAATTTGAATGAAAAGAAGGAAATGAAAAAAAAAAAGTGTAAAAGGAACAATTTGAACTCAATCAAAATTATATTCAGGTTTGGCTGTTACTATTGATAAGCAATGCTTTAATGCATCTGTATGTGGCATTTCTGAGGTGCAATGTGAATGTCTTAGCTGTATGCATTGGACAGGTAGGCTGTCCTCCAAAAATGATTCTGGGTGAGAGACCAATTGTTTCCTCTGGAATTATAATTGCTAAGGTCATGCTTTCAATGATCATAGACTTCTGCAACAATCTTCCAGAGAGGCTATGCCTTGATCAACCCAAGCAAAGAGGTTCACTAGACCAGTCTTATATAGCCTCTTTTCACAAAGAACAAGTGCCTAAGTGAGGAGACTATGCTAGTGATACCTTGTTCTCCACCCTATTAGAGGGAAGCCTTCTCTACACTTTTCTTAGGTGTTTGTCAGCATATCCACAATAATAACATTCAAATTACTTGTGGCAGTTCTATTTATTGTTAATGATTGGATATGCTAGTCTCTGATGATCTCCGGTAACTGTCCTGTCTTATAAAGAGAAAGGAAAAGAGAAGGAGATTCTCATTGATTGCACTTGCAAGCTGCAACCAGCTTTTCAACTCATTAATAGCATATATGGGATTTTTATCAATGAGTATGATGTGGAGCAAGTGGTTAAGACTATATGGCATTAGCAAGGGGTAATGTTGAGCTTCTGATGCATGGGGCTGCTAATTGATCCTCAGAAATTGTCATGTTGATGATTGGGATATTTAAATGTATACATTTGATCATGGAGCTGTGTTGATCTGTTGGAACAACCTCATATACATTAGAAAACAGTTACTAAACTGGTTACCTTTGACTTCCAAAGAACTTTTGTGATGTGGATTATCCTTTCTATAATGATCAATAATAGCTATAGCAATTGTACTCAACAGCTTTCAAACAAAGTCTCTTGTCTTTCCCTTGGTTTTGATTGTTTATGCATATCACTCGTGGTAATAAGCCTTCTCATGCCTGTTCTCCCGCTCAATAGTTGTATATGCTGGTCCATTTTTTATGATATGTTTTATGTTTTACCTTTAGATAATGTTTTATAGTTTATTGCCATAAACATCATGCTTAATATGATTACATGTAAATTATCCAACGAGGATATTTGAGGATTCCTTGAAAAGGAAACAATAGATTTATACAAATGGCGGTTGATGGAACTTTGCCATTCTAAATTCCATTTGAATTTGTTTGCTATTAACTAACTTGTCTTCGTCTTCTAGGTGGACCCTAATGTTGATATGATTACTGACCCTCAAGATTGTGTTCTTGGTCATATGGCAATAGTGGAAGAGATTCATCATCCTAGTACCTCAAGCATGCCAACTGGAATACAAGCTTGCAGTCATAGAAGATCTCATCTACAGCGTCGATTGCGCCATCATAATCTCTCTCTAGATGCTCAACATGCATAACCACCAAGCTTGACTGATGATGAAAATCCATGGTGAAGCCACAGAGGTAAAGAGAAATATGACTCAAGCTTGGGAAGGTTTTATTCCCAAACTTTAAAGCCGAACCACTGTCTGGTACAAAATTGTTGATAATAAGATCATTCTATTAAGTTGAAACTGTTCGATGAACTGTAAATTCAACTGAATATACATCAAGTTTTATGCGCACTATTTGGTTATGTTGCCATTAACATACTGCATTTAGACTGAGGAAACCATAGTAATAGCTATTTGTTCTTCCCTTGCCTAGAAATTATTAGTTACAAAAAAATATATATTTGGGTGTCTTGATATTTGTTAATTGCGATTTTTGTGGGTGGTCATAACTTTAAGATTGATTGACCATCTTCCTAAGAATAGAAAAGTGGCAGCAACCACTGCTATGTTTGGAATGGGACCAAACCAACGCGTTAATCTAGAAGTAGACAAGAATCGGAAAGAGTTTTGCCTCGCAACAAACATTCTTGGTCATTTCTTGGAAGCTTCTTGCCCGAGGCCACATGGCATTTTTATTTCTGTGTCTTTACCAGGAAAACATTTGAGCTTGAGCTCTTGTTATTTAAACCCAATATTCTATTACAAATAGGTTAGGAAAGTCGACGTCATCCAACAAATTTTTTTTTTTTTTTTAATTAACTGTTGGAAGATGGATTGTGAAGTAGTTCAAATATACAGGAGGGGAGAGATATCAGACATCAGAGAAGTGCTCATAAGCTAATGAGTTTGCTGGGCTCTAATCATTCGCCTGACTAGCCCTTTTTGGGTTTGGCTTCTTGTTGCAGAGCAGCAGAAGCTGCGTGTTATTTGCTTCATCACGTAATTTTAGAATAATCACTTTTTATGAAAAAGCTGATGTAAATTGAAAATTTATTCAAACCTTTAAAAAACAGAAATGTATAACATGTTTAATATATATACATTTCCATTTCAATTAAAAATTTTGAAAAAAAGAAAATGGAGACTAAGTGCTCGTTTAGTTAAATTTTTTTATTGGTAAAAGAGTTATGTTAATACCAATTTTTAAAATTTTTTTTTATGATATTTAGTTGTAATTAAAGAAAAAAAATTTAAAAATTAAAAAAATTATTTTGTCTTCACTTATAAAAACTCAAATTTAAGTTTTTGAGAGTAAAATTTTTTAAAATTTTTAAATATTTGTATAATATCAAATATACTCTAATAATATATTTTTTTTATTTTTATAGCATATTCTTAATAAATATAAATCTTATTCCATTAACATATTTTAAATATTTTATTAAAATTCATCGTGTCTCAAAATTTTCTTTTCTCTACGACCATTACAATTTTACAAAAATTTATTAAAATATTTTGTTGATTATTTTATTTTTTAAATAAAAATAAGTATTATTTTATTTTTAATTTTTATACCAAAGACAATAATTTATATTGATTCATTAATTATTATATATTAATTTTACTTAATTCTTGTGTTTAAGAAATTAAATTTGAGAAAATATATAATAAGTTTAAATTGATATATATAAAAAATATTAAATTTTTAAGAATTTGAATATAAAATTTATTAAATATCCTTTTTGATAATTTAATAACATATAAATACTTTTAATAATATATAACTAAACAATTTAGTATTATAAAAAAAATTAAATTAACAATTAAATAATTAATAATTTTTTTTAAAAAAATTTACTTTAAATTTAAAAAATTTAATCAAATTAATCCTATCGATTTGATAGTCATTGTCTTTGCGATGTGATAGAAATATAATTAAAAAAAACAATTAGAAATATAAAGTTATTATTCTCCAAGATATAAGGTTTAATTATTAATTCAAATTCAATTTTAAACAAAAAAAAAAAAAAAACTTCATCACAAAATTATTGAAAGGAATGATATTTAGAATGAGACGCAGCTCATTTGACATGTTTATCGTGTAATAATGTCTACTTCCAGTCCACGCCCATCAAATTCCAAATTTTCCAATCAAACTGAAATCCATTTTGAATTCGTTACTACAAAAATAATAGTAACATTGTCAATGATGATGATAAGACAACAGTAAACAATAACAATAATGGCATGGTGGAAATTTCAAAGAATCACAGGGGCAATAAACAGTGATCACCTTCTCTTTCATCCGTTCAGTGATTGATTCCCATTTAGGTCTTTACCTCTGAAAAGGAGATTTCATTTCATTACAGCTACCCTTTTTGCCTTTACATTCTTTCATATTCATTCCCCCATTCAAGAAAAAAAAAATTCCTTATTTTTTTTTTGTTTTTCTTGTGCAACACAAACAAAATTAACAAGAAAGAATAATATTTATATTATATTTTGAAAAATCCTTTTCCTCTTCAATTAATCTTGTTAGGGTTTTGTCACCATTCCTTTATGATTTTACCTTTTTCCACGAAAATTTTGATTCCTATCCGCAATTCTTCACCTTTCTTTACGAGAAGAGCATCTTTGTTAGTTCTATATCTCTTTCTTGTTTTCTCATTCTTGTTTTCTTTCATTGTTTTAATAGAAAACAAGAGATTAGAAGAAACAACAACAACAAATACAGAAACAACCATGAAGGTTCATCCAGTGCCAACAAAGAAACGGAACAACATCGCCATCCAATATTACGACATGAACGCGCATATTATTACCAGTAATAATTCGAGGAACCCACAAAATCTTTCAACTGGGTCTCAAAACAAGAAGCTCCGTCGCTTGCCCCATATCTTTACGCGGGTCTTGGAGCTGCCTTTCAGGTCCGACGCCGACGTGGCGGTCGAGGAGAGCCCGGATTGCTTCAAATTCGTTGCTGAAACGGACGGTATCGGTGAAGTGAGGGCCCACATGATCCAAATCCATCCTGGGGTCACCAAGATTGTAATTAGGCCAAATGGGTTTGTGGAATTGTCTTCGTTGGACGAGCTGGAGCTGGATATGTGGCGGTTTAGGTTGCCCGAATCCACCCGGCCCGAGTTGGCGAGTGCGGTTTATGAAGATGGGGAGCTGATAGTGACCGTGCCTAAAGATGGGAACTTGGAGAATTTTGAAGAGAGAGATGGTGGTGCTGGTGCTGGCGGTGCTGGTGCTGGCGGTGATGGTGAAAACGGGGAGTTTAGAGGAGGTATGGGAAATAATAGGCTCGTGCTTGTACAGTGAAATGTTATATTTAATTTTACGTTCCTCTTTTTATTTTGAAATCGGAACTTTACTCTGCAAGTTTCATTCTCGAAGGTTCCTTTTTCCCAGTTAATTTCACTTCAATGAATCAAGAAATGTTGCTCTTATCGCATGGGATGGCAGTGGAACCGAAGATGGTTCTTGTATTTAGTTTTTGATATGATGCGGATGGGCTATTTTTTTTTTTTTTTGAAAAGAAAACTTGGTATAAGTGGTTGAATTGGGAATAGGAGGTGGT
Source organism: Ailanthus altissimus (assembly GCA_946807835.1). Lineage (NCBI taxonomy): Eukaryota > Viridiplantae > Streptophyta > Magnoliopsida > Sapindales > Simaroubaceae > Ailanthus > Ailanthus altissimus. The sequence goes on from OX327693.1 coordinate 24,223,637, forward strand.
TTTGTTGTGGCATGATGTTTTTGATGAAGAAAGTCCTCATACCTCATACCATGCCTCTCATTTGGTTTTTTTATTGTACAAGAGGAAAGGAATTCGAATATAGTTATGACTTGTGATAATTGTCTCTAAAGTTGCTTTGGTTGCAATAATTTGAAGTTCTTTCAAGTGAGTTAATTGGCTCAATTGAGTAGAGAATTATGCTTCTCCGTACCCCAATAACCAAAACTATAAGATTTCAAATGTTTAGTTTTTTTTTTCCTTACTTTCTTTTTGAAGTAATTGATTAGAGCATTACATTTTAATTCAAGTTGCACAGCCTTGCATCTTATTGATCTAGTGTTTTTGCTCTAGTACTGGAGATTCATAGGATATATTGTTTCTTCATTCAACCCTGTGAGAAGATTCAATCAAGAAAATGTGGCAGTCATTATTTCACTTCTTCATTCCAAAGAATTGGTTCCTTATTTACTCCATGGTTAAGAATTTATGCTTTTGGTCCACTTGTCTATTTAAGTAAGGCCATGTAATCTTGGACTTAAAAGTGTTCCATATGCCATTTTACTTTTGTGCTTAAGATCTGTCTTGCTTTGCTAACTAATATAAACAGTGTTATCTTTATATTCATTTTGGTCCCATTTGTTTCTTTTATCTACAAGTCAATCTCTTTCCTTTGAAAATAACATTTCCCTTTCTCCCTTTCCTCGTGTTCCTGATTGCCTTGGTGATCACAGCATTTGGATGTCTTTCTGTTGTTACTTTTTGATTGAAACATTAATTTTGTTCATTAGAAGAACATCAGTGTTTATGTTACTTTATTTTTGCAAGATTTTTCAGATAAAATACTTATGAAGATTTTGTCAATAGATCCTGTGCATCCCCTTAATTTTGTACTGGATCCATTAACATTCTTCTGCTTTTGTTCTCAACTTATCCCTTGGTGCTGTAAATGGGTGTAAATTCTGCTTCCTAAATCTGCTATGGGTTAAAATACATTTTTCTGGATTATTACCATCCAGCATTTGATAGATCACATCCAAATTTGTCCATAAATGTCAAACTTAGATAACTTACACATTTCACAGATCAAACCACTTTTTTTTATTCTCTCCCTTGTTTGAAAGAAAAAAGTTCAAACAATTTCCTTAAGAAGTTCGAAGTATCTTGGATATGTGGCCTTGTACTGTAATTTACGCACCACATTCTCCCCTTTTCCCTACTGAAATTCCAATGTGATTCCAAATTCATCACTGCCATACATTTGTTTGTCTGACCACAAGGAGAATAAACAATGCGCTTACTGCTTGCGTTTCATCGGAATCTTGACTAGTTTTCTCATAGTTCTGAAATTAATGGCATTGCTTGGGTAAAGTTATCTTGAGTGCAATATTTCAATGGAAAGACAAGTCAAGTTGTGGATGTTCGATGAATCATGATGCTTGCATATGCTCTAAATCCCTTAATCCTGTATCTTATCCTGCATTCCCAAATCTTGAGCATACCTTTCCACTGCACAAGTCAATTCAATGGCTTGTGCAAAAACAAAAAAATTGCAAGTTGTGGGCCGGGATGGTTGCACTATAATTGCTCAGTTGATGCTGGGAAGTTAGATGCCAACATATGCTTGTTATCATTCAATTTCACATGGGATTCAAGCATGATGCTAGTGAGATCTCAGTTTCACTATAACATCTGATTCCTTTCTTTTCTGATACCTAATTCCCTAAATATAGAATTGAATCTAATTTGTCTTTGCATAAATGTATCCAGGACTAAACGCTGCCGAGTGTTTGTGACCTAATTCATAAATTGACCATCGCTGAAACGCTTCAATATAAATCCAACTTTTGGAGCCATTACTTTGTGCAGACTTCATGCACAGCTCTTTCGGCAACTGAAGGTGAACAAGAATCTATGTCTGAGCTTCAATCCTTTTTCAGGGAATGATGGCCGGCACCTTATCTCATCTACAGAATCATTCTCAATTTCTGCCGTTGTAACCATTAAATTGTTTTCATAAGAGTAATATACTAATACAACGATGAGTAAACTTGCGCGGACAAATGAGTAAACTTGCGGACAAATTTGACTCTCGCCCTTTCCCCTCAGTAAAGTCTACTAGAAGGGAAAAAAAAATCCTAGACTGATCTCTGCAAGAGATATCAAACTTTTATATGCTTAAACATAGTGAAAGTATATATATATTTTGATGTGCAATCTCCCAGTACCCACCAGAATAAGGCATTCATGCAATATTGGATATTTGCCATGATGAGAGCCTTGGATTCATTAACCCCAGTAAACAATTACAATATGACTGCTCAAATAAGGCATTCCAACCGGAACAAAGTCAAAGCAAAAACCTGCAAGTTAATGACCAAAAAGAAACATAAGTCTCTCGAGGAAAACGAAAGTGTGTACAACTTGAAATAAGCTCCTCCTATTTTAGAGAATTAACAGTTCCCGTAAACACGTAACCATGTGACATCAAAACATACCAAGAACATTGCACTCCATTCTACTGAAGACAAAGTATGTTACTGAGCTCTGCAAAACGACAAATTGTGGAACAGATTCTCATTTATACAATTTCCTTCAACAACCATAAAAAATCTTTACAGTGGTAGCAGAGCTAATGGAGCAACAAACAATTAAACAAGTCCAACAACCATCAGTTGAAGACATCAATAAAATGTTTCAACAGCAAAATTTGTTGGATGGAGCTGACAAAATTAACTCATCAAGAACCATTAAGTTGCTTTTCATCCTCAATTTCTGAATCAAAGTATTCCTTGAGAATCCTTTTAGAGGTCCTTCCAAATCCATTGGCTACCTTTTCCATATCCTTGAGTATCATGCGCTCTTGTTTTATCTGGTCTATCCGGTTCATGATAGCATTCAATAGTACATCTGGGTCGGCATTTGATGTGTGATGTGCTAGTTCAGCCCTTTCCTTGTCAAGTTGCTGGTACAGATTAAGAAGGTAACTCTTCTGCAAATGAAGCCTTTCTTCTGCTACTTTACATTCAGACTCCTGTGATTTTCTCAGCGCTTGGAGTACCTGATCAATCTCTTCCTTGAGTTTTTGAGATTCCTTCTGATGATCAGAGCACATGGACATCATGTCCTCCGAGCTTTCTCTAGCATCTAGGCCTTCATGGTCTGTAACTTCCACCAAGGCATTTTCATCATGGGAGATACCTGTTTATATATATATATATATAAAACAATTATGAGAAACTGAGATGGAGAGAAGCAGGCCCTGCAAGAGGGAGGGGCTCAGACAATTGAAAATCCATTAATCATGTTCAAGGATAAACAAAAAAGATAAGGAAAAATTTTAACGGGCACCTAATGTCTCTTGTTATTTGAGCTAGAGCATAGATATTTTTAGCAATTATGTAACCACCATTAATGAAATGACCATATCTGAAACTAAAATGTACTCAATGTCGTCCTCTTTCCTTTAAAATATAGAAACAGGAAATTTACTTATATTCAATGAAAATATTTACGAAAAGTGAACAAGCTGTTATGGAATTGCTATACATGACTCACTACTCAACACCCACAAGAAAGAAGCATAAGGTTGTTATTTTATCTATTACAAACCCAAACAATTTCCACTATTATTTTCAGATCACCAAAAGACTAAAATGATCTGGCCCATCACCTGCACTAAGTTGATCTATAATCATAAAATACTCGGCCAATTCCTATTATTTCTGCACCCGCTTTCAAGTTTTTCTCTCTCCCCTGTTATACTTAAAATTACATCTGGTCATATTTTGACTTCTATACCAAATACCTCTCAGATGTCATGAAGGAATTGTCTGCAGATTTTATTTATCATCAACCTCAACACAACAATTATATGCCTTACATGACTTCATTTGCAGGGGGGTGTGAAGGGGGATGATAATCAAGAATTAGAAGGTCATTTCTTGAATTCCAATGTGACAATCTGCCAAGCAAAAGCCTCTATCAAATTTCAACTGATTAAATTTGATCAAGCATCAATGAATACAGACTTATTGGTCAGGATGGTGATTATTTCAGATGGGATGTAAGATACTTTAAATTTACCTGCACAAATAGCTAAGTCCGCGTGTTCAACTTTCCAGATATCTTCAAGAGAAGCTCCAGAATTAAGCTGATGTAAATATTACAGATCAACTGGTCATGCTGCTGGTTTTGGAACCAAAAAGGGGAGGAAGGTAAACATTTGCAAAGCAAGAGAGCAACTGTTCTTCTACCAAAAATTCGTCAGCTTTACCTTTTCAACAGCCAGTTCAATACGTCTCAGTAACTCCTTAGCAGTGGTTTTCTGTGAACCACGCAATATACAGGCACCAAGATTTAAAATTTTCTTGGCATCAACTAGGGAACCAACAGATTTACAGACTTCTACATATTTTGTAACATGTGAAACCAGATCTGTCTTAGCATCACAGCGTCGACAACAATACTCAGCATCCAATCCAATACTTCCTCCAACAGTCCCAGCCATATAACATCGGAGTGCACAGTTCAAATGAGCAACGTGTCCACATGTATAGCCCTCACTCACTGTTGCTTCACACTTGATAAAACTGTAGCCTCCATGGTTCAAATTTATAGTCTTACTACAGAGAATGCAACAACAATCACGACAGAACCGAGGTTCGCTGCAGCAAATGTCACAAGGCATGGCATTTGAAGATAAGTTTTCCGCTTGCATCAGCAAACTGCTACACATCTTATTTCCAGCCTTACAACCCATGACTTCAGATAGGCAATCAGTGCCAGAGTGTTCCGCTGTTTCCTTGAAAAATGGAGGAAAGAAAGTACGTCCTTCCGAATTAACTGTGCTAAAGAAAAAAGTTGGACATGAAAAAGTTTTTATTGAAGAAAGGCCCATAACTTGTATCACTTAAGTGGAATATCAATAATAAACATGAGTATGCAGAAGGTGATATGCAATACAAGAAAATCATGTTCAAAATTTTAAAAATTAAGAAGATAAAAAAGAGTAGAAGGAGAAGAAAATAAAACTAATTTCAATTAATTGCAAAAAAATGAGCCATGTTGAGCATATATTGTGTATAATTCTGATCACTATAATGTAGATGCTAATAGTTGACAAGAGGTGACAATGAACATGGATTTTATAAACTGACTTAGTCTGCATACATCTTCGTGGCAATGAACGTACATTCTAATGCAGAGCACTTTGATGTTTTCTAGGTTATTCCTAGGGTCCAGTGTCTGGGTAGTACAGATTGGATAACCCTCTGCCATCCACTAAAACATCCATCCCTGATGACTGGTGTTGAAATTTATTTTAGTGAATGCATCAACTGGTAACTTTCATGATTTCTTTCTTTCATTGAAATTCCATCATATCACAGAACTCACATTCTATAGCATGCTTCAAATAACAGCTGCATCTAAACATATCAAACCACAAAACTCAAACTACCATTTCTACAATATGACCAAAAAGACTGTAGTAATTAGAGCTGACCATTTTTAGAAAACTGCTTTACTGAGGGAACTTTCCAGCTGAATGAAGCAAAAAATGCATTAATGTCTGCATCAGGAAATGCTGCCTTAATATACCGTTCAACTGAAAGCTTGCTTGCGAATATATGACCCCGTCTGTTATCAAGACGAGGAAGATGTCTTGGAGGATATAGGTACCTATCCAGAAAATGGCCAGTGATGGCAACTCTCCTTCCCACCTTCCAACGCCAGTTATCGCCAGGACTGGGCCAATTAACAGGAGCATATGGCAAACCTTCACCAGAATCCTCGGGTGAAACTGGCCTAAGATTTAGACCCTTTCTGTTTATTCCAGGTGTGCTTTCACTACTTTCATTAGTATTATCACTCTCCACCAAAGCAAGTTCCATTTCCAACAGGCAAGCAATGGGCACAGGTGAGCTGTAATTAATTCCAAATGGATAATCTTTAGCCATTAAAGATATGAACTTTGAGCACATAAACAATACTTATCTCTTCATTTTGTTGTGATTGTAAAAACTAGTTAATTTGTTTAGATAACATCATATTGTTGATCGTCTGTTTTATAATTTAAATGCTAGACCCTAATACTATCTTCGAGCCCTAAACTACAAGCTTAGGTTTTCAAATTCAATAGAATAGTTATTCAACATGGTACTAGAACTTTTTAACCAAGTATTTTAATTAAATTACAACATGAAACACAATCAGTCCTATATTTTGGATCCACACATTGAATATTCCTACCATACACTTAAGAGGGTGTGTTATTGTTGGGCCTAATGGTGTTTGACTGCTATCTTCTGTTACAAGGTGTTTAATAACATGTAGTGAGCTACTATGAATCAGAATTTAGTCGAAATGGAAACAATATTACCTAACTTTTCTCAAGAAGATTTCTACCCCTTCTAATTCTTTGGCCGAAATTTCATTTTCACAGTAAAGCCACAAAACAAATAACCAATCAAGAACAACAAGTTCTTATATGCTTGCTTATGCATGTTATTAAACAGAATAATTATGCTAATAATAATTAGTCTAGATTGCTTTGGATAAGGAAAAACAATCAGAAAAATTATTCATGAACTTCATACAAAACAACAATGTCAAGCTTGATTAATTCATCATTTTCGACTCAAAAAATAACGAAAAATCAACAAAAACAACTAAAGTTATGACGACCAAATAAAGGAAAAAGAATTCACCAGCGGCGAGCTATGTTCTTCAAACTCAAGACTCTGATTAATAATAAGAGAGAAGTTAGGGTTTTCGACCTAAAGTGAGTAGTCTCTTAATCACCTGTAAAAAAAAAAAATATATCAAGTTTCGCATAAACAAAGGAAAGAAAATGATTCCAATGATCCGAGAAAACACATTTATAACATCAAAAACAGAATACTAAAAATTCAAGATCAGTATTAAATAATTCTGAATTTGTGAAAAAGAAAGAAGAAAAAACAATGAAAGCAGACCTAATGAAACCACAGAGAGACACTGGGTGATGGCTTAAAATCGTTCGCCGTTTAGGGGCACTTCTAGTTCTAGATTTAAAGCTTTTTCAAATATAACTTTTTGAGTGAGTTTTTAAATTAGAATTTTTAGAAAGAGAACTCTTAAAAAAAAAATTATTAATTGTGTTGACACGGAGAAATAGTTTTTCAAATTTAACGAGACTTAAATTTATTTGTAAAGAGGAATGAAATTTGAGTCTCGTTTTGACAAGAGTATTAGTACGGATTTGGGCTTTTTTCTAGTTGTGAGTTGTGAAAAGTCTACTAAAAATATAGACATAAGTTTGATGATAATTTCGCTGTGGTGAGTTTGATGATAGTTTTGACGAAGACATTTTGATGCTTAAGTCAGAAGAGATTCTCCCTTTAAGAGTCTAAGGAGAAAAGAAAGTAAAAATGCTCAAGATGGGGAGCAAAATCTTTTTTCTCCGTGCTTATTTTTTTATTATTTGGACATCATCCTCTCAATATCTTCATTTTTCTTTTTTATAGTGCTGGCATTTCGAGGGTTTTTTTAACTCTACTTTGTTTCTAACTTACGCCGAATATCCTTTGCTGCACGTCTAACACACACTAAATATCTTTTTGCTATGCATCTAACACTCGCCAAATATCCTTCTGCGGATCTCCTGATCTTGCTCCTGTCGTATATCAGATTCCTTTCTAATATGTTAAGCATATTCCTTAAATTTGTCTCCACTGATGGTTTGGCTAAGTGTGAGGCTAGATACAAGTGGCTCAAGTTAGATTTTAGGTGACATCTCCCCCATCGGTTCATTTATGACTTGGATTTCTTAAGAATGAACCTTTTGTTTGCGTTGGCAATACCTGATCAGCCCATCTGGTAGATAATAAACTGATCGAGCCAACCTGATTAGAATGTAGATGGGGACCGTGGTTGTATTCGAGTCGACCTAGCCGAATATGTGTTTCTGTTTACCAATCAGATCCCTTTGAGTCGAAGCTGGTTCTCCGTCGTTCGTCTTTGTTAGGATTAGGCCCATTAGTCATTACTTCTCGGCCTGGCTTTGAATTGAACTTGTTGCCCAAGCAGCGGTGAACCTTTGAGGAGAGTGGTTTTTTAAAGAAAGCGTTTGACTGGGCTCTTGAGGACCGGCCTCAATCGAGTTTAGAGGCATTGGGCCCAAAAAGGAGGGGGGAATAGGGGTCCACCAATTTTAGTTTTGATTTATCAAAACTAAAAACTCTAGTCTGGACTGGTCGGCCCAGATTGTCCCTCGGGTCCCTTTTTTCTCTTTCCTTCTGTTGGCTCTCTCGCCCGAGATGATTTAAATTGCTCCTTAAGCGGTATTATCACGTGATCCAATCTGAATTTTGGGGACGTCAGAGCTAGTCGGCTCGTCGCGGTGATGTCATGGTTATTTGAAGAGTTATTGCCACGTAATGGCGGCTTCTCCTAAGACTTTCTTTAGGTTTAATGGCAGGTTTTTTCAAGCGTCGTCCTTGATTTTTGTGAAAGTCTCCTCGAACAAAGAACTCGTTGTTAGCCGTTGATTTTCTTCCGATCGTACAGTTGATAGCAGCAAAGACCTAAGAGTCGGGTCCTTTCCACTTTTTGAATGATATTTAACTGACTGGAATGCTCTAGGCAGTCTGATCTATTAAATCTGATGGCTTAGGTTACTATTTTCTGAAAAGACACATATTTATTACACCTGAGAATCTGAGGCGTCATGTTTCTGGCACCAAGCGTCTCTTTATTTTTCCCGCTGTTCTCGTCCGTTTATTTCAATTTTGAACGGTCTGGATCTCTTTACTACTGTTATAAGTAGCCACTCTCTCCTCTATTTTGTACTTTTTATCCTACATTTTTTTTTCTTTATTGTTAGCCTGTTGTGTCGCTGTTGCTCCCCTCTTTCTGTGTTGAAAGCGCTTTCTTAACTTGGTGATTCTCAATCTTCGTAGCCGTTGATCCCTTAGCTTTCTGCATTTCTTTTAGGTAAGTATATCCTTTTGTTCATTTTTAGCTTCTTCGCTTTTGCTTTACTTATGTTCATTGCTGCCTTGTTTTTCTGAATAGCCAGATAGTTTCTTTAGGCTATCTTTCTAGCCTTTCGTATGTGCTTTCTTTGTTTTGGTTTTTCTTGTATTTTCTGGGCCTGATGGTTGTTACCTACTTTCACCGTTTTCTGGGTGTGGTTGGTTTGTCAAAGATGTTGGCCCAGTAATTCGTAGTCTCATTTAGGAAGTGTCTTATGTGCATTGATGGCCTCTAAGGACAACTTAGGCTTTCTAATTATAGATATGACTGAGGAAGATGGGGAACAGTCCCTAGAGCTTCTGTTAGTTAGGAGGAGCAGGGGGCCCGAGGCAAGTGAGGGGGCATCTACCTCAGCAGGCATCACTCTTTTCTCGTCGGAGGTAGTTCTAGGTGAGGCCGAGCCGGTCCCGAGTGTCAGAGAGGGGGAGGGCAACGACCCTGGGCAAGGGAAGGCGTGAAGGTGGTGGAGTTTGAGATGAACACCAGATACCGTGCCTCCTGCCTGAATGAGGATGATTTAGATTTTATCAGGTATTCATATGACATTCCCGAGACAGTCACCCTCAGGCTGCCTACTGATGAGGATTACTCGAGCAATCCACTAAAGGTAAGGTGGCCATTCACGTAGAGTTTTTGAGGTTAGGTCTCAGGCTTCCCATGAAGTGATATTTCGCTAAGATGTTGGCCCACCTCAATATAATTCTATCCTAGTTAGGCCCTAATTCATAGAGGGTCTTAGCGGGTCTGTTTGTCTTGTAGGCAAGGATGGGGCAGTCCTTCCCCAATTTTCAAGAATTATGCTACCTGTACCACTTGAGGAGCAATGCCAGGAGCCAAAGGGCCTTTGATTATCTTTCCTTTCATGGTTTCTAGAACCCAGTCCCTGACCGACCCACCTTCGTGAAGGACTAAAAGGGGGAATGGTTCTTCTCTGGGGGAGTATGGGGTCATAGAGTCCCAAAGAAGGATCGGGGAGAATGGGTCGTCCCTATCACTTTTTTCCCGAATGCAGGTTCTAACTGATTCATATGTGTATTTTATTAACTTGCACGGCTTAGCTGAATCCTCTTATTTGCTTTTTTTTTTTTTTGCAGTTACCTAGGCTACTGACGTAGAAGTATTCGAAAAGATCCTTAATCGGATAAACACTACGCTTCAATACATTTTTTTGGTCTAGGAATTATTGTCCATGTCCAGCCTTGTCGGATCAGGCTTGGTAACCTCCATTCCGTCCTTGCCCCGAACCCGCAGTGAGTTCCTGTTCCTTTATTCTGGATTGCTTCTTTATGCCTTTTCTCAATCTTACATTTGTGCAAAATGCAGGGATATCCAAGTAATATGGTGGAGAAAGGAGAAAAAAGAGTCGGACAGAAGGCACTTCCTTGGGTGGTCGAGGGCCTCTAAATCCCGACAGTGTTAGGGGCATGTTGTTTGGTTTTGAAAGACATCGAGCGATGGGGCCCTCCCAGGGGAGGGGATCGCCATCATAATCTGCCAATGATCGAGCTCGTGAGGATAAGGCTACCCGGAGTCTCTCTCTCTGAGAAAGAGGTTCAGCCCAAGAGAGCTCTCCATTGAGGGAGTGGGTTTCCACCGAGGCTCGGCCACTGGACTCCTCTACTGACCAAATGCAAAGTATGGGGCAAGGTTCGCAGGCTCGCCCCCCGATATAGGTTATACAAGTCAGACAAACAGCTACATCATCGATCTCCCTAAGGCAGGATAGGCTGTCATCCCATGAGGGTCCCTCTCTCGTGTCTGCCTCGGTCCTGGTCCCGGGAGTTAGGAAGGATCTAAGCTTCTTGCTCCATGTGATGTAGGAGCTAGAGGGGTATGTGACCCCCACTTGGGCGGGTCAGGTGTCTTCCCTTGATCCTATTATGGGTTTCAACGTTGCACTGGGATTTGCTCTCGACGTAAGTTGTTTTGCCTTTAATTCATTTCCTCCTCCTCTTTTTGTATCTACTTGCTCTGACACTATCTTTGTTGCAATCTATTTTCTTCTTTCTTGATTCCAGGCCAAGATCATGGGTTTCGCGACCTATGCTTAGAAAGTAGAGGATGACCTTGCTCAGTTCAGGGCTAAAACTCAACGAGTGAGGTGGATCACTGAGCAAGAGAAAAAAATGACGGATAAGGCAGGGCTAAGCTAGAGGAGATCGTGATTTATAGGGTTGAGGCGGAGAGCAAATTGTCCGAGCTTGATCACCAGAAATGGCTGGTCAAGTAGAAGATGAAGAATTCTCTAGCCATGGCTGGGGCCCAAGTTGCTGAGTTAACACGCCAGAGCGAGAAGCTTGAAGCGCAGCTTACGGCAGCTCAGCGGAAGAGGTGTTAAGGTTGGTGTTTACGTGCCATCCCTGAATGTACATATACTTGTATATTAATACAAGTGTACATTCCCATTAAATTGCTAATACCTATTTATATGGTATTATGCATGTAACATTATAGACATTGTAGATCTGAAGGAGTTCGGATCAGATCTAAAGGTGTTTAGATAAGGGCTTATAGTTAACCACGCTGAGAGATATAAATGCTAAATATGAGCACAGTTAAGTGTTAACTGGTTATAATGCTCAGTATATCCAAGAGTTAGAGCCTTGTCTGTAATGGGAAATAAACCTAGGAATATACTAGTAACTACATAGTTGCAAGAGTTGCAATCAGGTGCTAGGAAATGCTAGTTGCGCAAGTATATTTTTGAATAATTGTCCTTGATCTATTTTTGTCGATGCGGGTCTATCAGTGGATACTTTTTACATAGATCAGCATATGTTATACCTATAGGGTATAAATGGTCGTTCCTAGTCGACTGTGAGCTTGGAGCTTGTATTGACATATAGGTATCCAGTTAGGATTGGATATGGGACAAACTCACAAGGGTATTCGATAGATACCCAATGTAAGTCGTCAATGGAGGGTCCTCTCAAGTTGAGCATTATACGTGATTTTTTGACTTGAGTGTCACGGTGAGCTTGTAAGTGATCCACCATATTTTGGTTCCACGCATATCACAGACTTTTCATGGTGTAACCGCTGGGTGTCATTGGGTATGGTCCGATGCTTATGGAGTCCGGTGGTTACAGAGATGGGATCCGTCAGCTCTCATATGGAGTTAGATATCCAAATGCTTTGAGACTGTATCTCAGAAAGTCTTGTGGCCATAAACAATTATCCCAGAAAAGAGTTCTGTTAGGGTGAAACAATATGGCAAAAGAGTTTGCACATATTGTTCAGTGAGATACAAGTTTGGAGATAGGACATGGATGAGCACTAGGAAATTTGATGGTGAAAATTTATATCTTCGCATATTCAGGATATCATGGCGAAAAGACTATACCTATGCGTTGTAACCTCAGCTTGCATGGTTCAATGTGCTGATTTGTATATCCATGATGTGTGTGTAGGGCATTGTTCACGAACTTATGGAATAGTTCCATTTGACGAATCAGGCGTAGGACTTAGAGAGTCTCGCGATATGGAGTGTACTCGTTGTGCACTGGGGCAGCGTGCTGGATTAAATTGTTTAATCCAACAATATTCAGCAATATCACGGGAATGTGTGTGTGTGTCTGTATTTAAGTGTTAAATACAATAATTAGTTAATAATTGTTATTTACTAATTGTATAATGACACGTAGCGTATTATGGACCTTCAGTTGAGTTTACCCAAGTGTGAAATTTAGTGAGACCCACTAGAAGGTAAACTTGGTAACTATTTATGAAAGGTAAAATGGTCATTTCTCACTTTGATTATTTAATTGTTGAATAATCAAAATATCTCTGTTATTATTTTATATAATATATTTTTAATTTATACTAATTTATTATATAATATAATATTTTATTATATGAAATTATATATATTAATATTTTATTTTCATATAGTTGGCACCCATTTATATTATTATTAATATTATATAATATATTATATGTTATTATTTTATATATATATATATATATATATATAAAGAGAGAGAGAAATTGAAAATGAGAGAATTAGTGTGTTGAGGCCAAATTGGCCGAGAAAGAGAAAAGAGAAATGAAGAAGAAGAAGAAAAAAAAAAGAAAAAATGAAACTGTTTCATTTTTTTTTATACTTTCAATTAAAGCAATGGTATATTGTTTTAAATTCTTCATTTCTTATCCTTTTGGAGAAAATGATGAAAAATACACCTCGGCTATTTTAAGAATTAAGAGTTAATCTCGGACTAAATATAGGGTTGCTGTTCTAGCTCACCAAGCCTACCGAGTTGGTAACTAGAACTGCACACGAGTTGGTCTCCATGCGAACTCCGAGAAAATACGTGTATAACGTTACACGTTGAGGTAATTTCTCTATCTTATAAATATATTAATGCAATTAATATATTATTTTAATTATGTTTATTGTTTATTTCACTCTTTCGCTGCGTATTATATGTATAGGATACGTATATTAGGCAATAGACACAATTACACATGCATACACCCACATGTACTAAATTAGATTCTCCACCAACAAGAGGGAGTTGGTCGAGCAGGGCTGAGCTTCTGTGATAACCCAGTTCGAGCAGCAGAGGAACCAGTGGTTGGCTGGGCATGAAGAGGGCTTCCACCAAGGTGCGATAAGAAGGGTTCCAAAGGTCCATTGCCCTTTTCGAGGAACACTATCTGGATATTGACCTTCAGTGGCTGTGGTCCCTAACCATTGGCGGCTTTTTCCACGAAGGGGAGATCTTTGGGGCTCGGGATGACAAAACATCGGTGCCCATTGATGCCAGTGGTGATGGTGTTGTTGGAATTTGTGCATACATATCATCTTATTATGTATAAATATTTAATAATAGTATTTATACAATTATAATTTCTAATAAAAATTTTAATATTATTTATAATAAATGGTGAGATGCTTGTAACGTTTCAAACATTGTATAATTTGAAAGAGTTCAGATATTGTCTAAATGAGTTTAGATCAGTGCTAAGAGTTAGCAGATTAATAGAGTTAACGAAATCTAAACAGTTAGAGTCTTGTCTAAAATGAGACAATGACTTGAGAATATATTTATAATGACATAGCTGCAAAGAGTTGTAGATGGTGCTAAGAAATGTCATTATACAAGTATGTTCTCAAACATGATGTTTCCGATCTAATTTCATCGATGTGGGTTTATCAGTAGAACCCATTAATATAGATTAATGTATATCTATATCTGGATGGTTCAAATGGTTAGTTTTAGCAAACTATAAGCTTAGTGAAAGCTCGTATAAACATACAGGTATTCAGTGAGGATTGAATATTGAACAGACTCATAAAGACCTCCAATAGACATCTCATAAAGCAATCAATAGAAGGTCTTCCAAGTTGAGTAGTATTTATGGTCCTTTGACTTGAGCGCCACGGTGAGCTTGTGAGTGAGTACGGTGTGCGTAGATATGGAATCCATCAGCTCATATGAGTGGGTTATATATCCTAATGCTCCAAGATTGTATTTTAGAAAGTCTTGCGGCCACAAGCATAAATCTCAAAAAATATATTTCTAAGGGATAAACAATGTCACAAAAGTGTTTGTGGACATTGTTTAAGGAAATATAAATCTAGAGATAAGTTGATGGTTGAGCAAATAGAGATTTGATAGTGATGATCTATATCTCTACTCTTCTATGATATATATGATGAAGGGATTATACAAATATACAATAATCTCAATTTGCATGGTCTAACATACTGCTTTGTAATATCCGTAACGTGTGTGTGGGGCATCATTCACGGACGTATGGAGGAGCTCCATAAAACAAATTAAATTTGGACCTAGAGAGTCTTACAATATGAAGTGTACTTATTGCGCACTAGGATAACGGATTGGATTGGATTGAATAATTCGATTCAGTAAATTCTAGCAAAAAATAGAATAATTGTTTCGGGATCCATCAAGATGTGCATTTGTCAAGACTTAATTGTTAAGTACATCATTGAATTAATTAATAAGAGTTTTAATTAATAGGATGTTGACAAGTGGTACAATTTGGTCCATGATTTGATTTTATCTTAATTTTACCATTTAACCTTGGTAATAAAAAATAGTAAGGTAAAAAGTAATTATTCAAAATTATTTTGAATAATTAAATTAAATATTATTATTATATTATTAGATAATATGATAATATATTAATCATGACCATTGTATTTTAATATAATGAGGGGCTTAGATGTTGACTATTTATTTACCTAATATGATTGAAATAATTATATTTGTTAAGTAATAATTTATTTAGGTGGGCATTATTCTAGTGCTTAATAAATTAATCTTAAGTAGGAAACCAACAATTAAATTGGTGGAACACTTGTTTTTATTTTATCAAAAGGTGTTGAATAATAAAAATAAAAATAAAGCTAACATTTAGTTCATTCATTCATTTAGAGAAGAAGATACGGTTTAAGCAATTTCAAGGTAAGTGAATGATTGTTTTTTGGTTTTGTGTTTTTTAAGTGTTGAAAGCAAAATGAACTTTTCTTCATCTTCTTCTCTCACAAATGGATCAAAATGAATAAATGAAAATAAAGAAAAAGATTAGTAATTGTAGACAAGAGTTGTGCTAAAATTAATTAATCTATGAAAATTATTTCCATCATTTAAATAAGAGTTGAATGTAAATATTTACATCTCCATTTAAGAATCAAATAATGTGTGTTCAAAGAGTTTGAATACAAGTACAGAAAATTGTAAAACTAAACTACCATTCTAGCTCCATAATCCCACCAAACCGTTATGGACTAGAATTGTTCAACAATTCACTTCAAGGTGAGCTCTTCAATTGGATTGTTGAAGGACTTGAAGAATTTGTAAAGTTACCTTCATTAGGTAAGTGTTCTTTACATTTTATTTTAAGTAATACAATTGTTCATCATGTATAAGTTATTGTATAATCGTTATACTTGAACATATATGTGAGATATATGGTTAAATTTGTTAAATTGGGTGTATATGTTAACATGTTTTCTCTGCGAGTAGCAAATTTTGAAATTACCTATACACTCGTATGTCATACACTCGATTCCCATTAGGTCTTCCCTCGGTCGACGAGCCTGTCCCTGCTGGAGGTGCTGCAGTTGTGGGTAGCAGCAAGGTTGCCCTCCTTTGCCGACCTGGGGCAGACTAGTGGTACCGCTCCTGTCAAGTCACTGGTGGTAGTTTAAGTTTCGGTCGACCTTCTTATTTCCATGGTTCCTTCAATCAATGCCGTTCCTAAAGCCGTTCTCATTATGGATCTGGACATGCCTGACATCGCCCCCGCAGCCTGAACAATCCCTTCCTTGTAGGATTTTTTTTTGTAATATGTAAGATTTCAAATGTTTGCGTTTCCTTTTAGCCGACCTTTGTAATATTTTTAATAAATGGATAATCATATATCTTCCTCAATATGTGCGGATCTGTTCTTCCTAACTTGTTCAAAGTAAGTTTGTTTCACCGTAGTGAAACTTGGTGACATAGGACGACCACTTATAAAATATCGAACGCTTTAAAATAACCACGTCGTTAGTAATAATCATCGTTCCAAATAAGATAATTTACATATGATAATAAGGCTTGTAATAGAAAGGCTGATCGTATTGTCGAATAACCTTAGTTGGGGCCGAGCAGTTCTTATGTAGTCAATAAGTCATAATATCAGTTGCGCGAATGCCTTCAATAATCATATGGCCATGAATAATTTGAAGTAAAGACTTATTCAGTGTATTCTATAGTGATGGTCGACTCGATGAGCTGATGAGCTTGATTAATTGTGAATAACAATGACTAGATGGCAATTGGATTTGTGGAGATACGGCGGTGGTTAGTGTAAACCAAGGTAGTGATCGAGCTATCGTGGTAGCAGAAATAGTTTTGTTTCGGCACAAGAAAGAACGAAAGGCACGTGCCTTAGACTGATTGTTGGGTGTGGAACCCTTTAATATCTTCGAAAAAACTAGCTCGGTATAATAATGCTGAACAACGTGCCATGAGTGCCGTGAAAAGGCCACAGTGATACCGTGGTAAAGCCATGGTCAAACCTTCTTCAATGGGAGCCATGATGTAACCCATGGTAATGCTGTGGAAGTGCCACAGCCCTCGCCCCATCGAGCTATCTTAATTGCCTTCATGCCAAATTCGTGCCGTTGAGGTGCTCTACAAGCGTCGAACCAGTGACGGTGAAATGCTCCACGAGCGTTGAACTGGTCATGATGAAATGCATTACGAGCGTCAAACCGACTACGGTGAAATGCTTCGCGAATGCTAAACCAGTGACCGTAAAGTGCTTCGCGAGTGTTGAACTGGTTATGGTGAAATTCTCTGCGAGCGTTGAACCAATGACGGTGAAGTGCTCTACTAGCGTCGAACTAGTGAGGGTCAAATGCTCTGCGAGCATCGAATTGATCATGATGAAATGCTCTGCGAGCGTCGAACAAGTCACAGTGAAATGCTCTAGGAGCGTCGAACCAGTCACAGTGAAATGCTCTACGTGATATGGTGGTGTATCATTAAAGATAATAGTGTTCTTGTAATGACAATGTCGTGAGGGTGCTTAAATGAGATGTGATATGATGTTTCAGGCAGTTCAGGGCAGGTCTTCTGTCAAATAGCTCGAGGGCGTTGTACGTGAGCGATTCATTCGGTGTTCCGGTCAATTTTCTCCTCGTGGGCATACATGCAAGAATGAAAAAGTTTTTATTTAAGCACAATGTTTATACACAACGAATGATCGTAAACATAAATAAAAAAAAGGTTTAAAGATAGCATTTTCTTAGCAGCTCAGCGTTTTATGGTTTTTTGACGATTCTCTCATTTATCCTTTCTTAGGTTGGACCGAAGACTTCATCTGTGGGGTTCTTTGTGTTGAGTACTACTTTTCTTAGCACTAGTTATTCTTCCTCGAAATCTTGGGCCCTAACCTTCTTGTTATAGTATTTAGTTACCTTTTGTTAGTAGGTTATCGCTCGGACCTAGGCCCGGTCTCTAAGCTATTCGATTGAGTCAAACCCCCCTTATCAACTCATTATTGATGGCTTTGGAAAAGTTGAGCACTCAGTGAGTTGGGGTCCCAATTTCTGCTGGCGAGGCAAATGACAGCCGTACTCCCAGTTGTTTGCAGAAATACTTAAAGTTTTTGTTGTCGAATTACTTCCCATGGTCGATGATGATAGTGTAAAGAATGCCATACCGACATATCATACTCCTCTACACAAAGTCCCAAACACTCTTCTCCATAAATTTCGACAATGGCTCAGCCTCGATCTATTTTGTAAAGTAGTCAACCGCTACTACCACATACTTGCAAGATCCCTTGCCTCAGGACAGTGGCCCAATCAAGTCGAGTCCCCACTGGGCAAACGGCCATGGTATACTTATCATAGTTAGCTCTCTTGCTGGCATCTGGATCCTGTCTGCAAACTTTTGACACGCGTCACAGCACTAAACCAAGTGTTTAGCATCTTACAGGGTGGTTGGCCAATAATAACCAGTTCAAAAGACTTTGTGAGCTAGGGTTTCCTTCCTCGAGTAGTTACTACAAACTCCTTCGTGGATCTCCCTCAGAACCCGCTCCACCTCTAGGAGGCCCAGGCACTTTATGGAGGAGTACAAGAAACCCCTTCGATATAATACCCTATCAATCACTGAATATCTAACAGCTCGATACTTAATTTTTTGGGCTTTCTTTTTGTCGGTCGAAACCATCCCGCTCAAAATGTAGTCCTTGATAGGATTCATCCAGCTTGGCTCTAACTCGATCTGCATAATCTGCTCATCTTCATGGGTACTGGGTTTTGACAAGAGTTCTACAGGTACCGTACAGGACATACAGACATTTTCTGCTGACCCTATTCGGGCAATGGCATCTGCTTGATGATCTTCGTTTCTCGAGATCAGCTCCATCCGTATTTCTCTGAATTAACTAGTCAGCCTCTACACCATTGTTAAATATGCGACCATTCTTTCTTTTTTTGCTTCAAAGTTTCCATTGACTTGATTTACCACCACTTGAGAGTCGTTCTTGACCATTACTTCTTTTGTGGCCAGTGCCTGAGCCACCTTTAACTCGGCTAGGAGGGCTTTGTACTCTGCCTTATTATTCGAAGTTTTGAATCCTAAGCGAATAGTGTATCTAATCTTGTCACCCTTGGGGCTTATTGATGCGATATTTCTATATCATAAATTAAGTGCAAGTATACACTATCGTATGCAAGTAATAAAGAGACTAAATAAGTCGGATGTCGAACCCACAGGGATAATTTCTTCTTTTTAACCAATTACTAAAATTATATCTTCCTAATAATTATTCAGAAAAATAAAAATCTAAGAATGAATGTAAGAAATATAAAAGCAAAAACACAATGCAATGAGATTTAAAGATAGCAACGTAGAGAAAACCTAGGATTAATATTATCCCTCAATATGCTTTTTAATGATTAATCCTCTAATATTTAACTCACTTAGTCTTTATTATTGATCAAGACACTAATGTATTCACAAGCCTCTTCCAAGGTCATGCAAGTATATCTTAGTTTACCAAATACCTATATTCCTATGGTACTTGTAATAAACTAAGATTCATTAAGATTAGGTCTTATTGATCATACATGTCAACTAGGTATATTCCTATCATAAATTGAAACTTGCATATGCAACATTGAATGTTACTCTACAATCATGCATCAAATTACCTAGGTCTAAATATTATGATTCCTCTTCCAAGTTTATCAAAATATTACCAATTCATTCACCATATATTGGCCAGATATATTGAAGCATTAAACACAAATAATTTAAATAATAAAGGACTAAGTTTATTAAATACTAAAAAATATGGCAATTTAAGTGCACATATTGAGTTCAAATATTAACCCTAGAAAATAAGTTAGCTCATGGCTACAAGAGAACAGTAGTAAAAATAATTATAAATCATGATACAATTATTAGCAAACCGGTATAGACGTCGAATTGCTCTTAATTGCGCTGCCTAGGAACTCTTGATGCTGAAGAACGTCTTGTATCTCTCTCTAAAGTTGCTTCAATTAAGCTCCTATTGCTCTCCAAGACTTGTGCTCTATATTCTTGGTGCTCTCGGGTCGTCTTGGATTCATTCTTGAAGGCTGGGAACGAGTGGCTTTATATAGGGATTGATATGAGCTTGAAAATCTCAATTCTCGTCGGACTAGGACTCGCACTACCGCTGGCGCGCTATACATCTGTCGCTGGGGCGACGCGTGAAAGAGCTATTACCGCTGGAGCGGTGGGATCTTAGTGCTGGGGCGCTGCATGAAAACGGCTTCACCGCTGGCGCGGTATGTTGATAGCGCTGGGGCGATGGAGAGTCGCTGGCGTGGTGAATCTTCGGCGCTGGGGCGCTAGACGCGACTTAAGCAGGTCGTTTTTCTTATTTCGATCACTATTTCAGAGCTGGGGCGACAATACTTGTGGCGCGGGGGCGCTGGACTCATAATTTGAAAACTTTGCATTTTAGTCCCTGTTTCACTCCTTTTGCGTTCTTTCTTTAAATTTCGTTCAAGTCCCTATAAATAACAATAATGCACATAAATGGCTATCTATTCTCATAAAACCATAAAATATCAATAATAAAAACATGAGAAAATATATGACAAATTTACCCTTATCAAATTCCCCCAAACTTAAATACTTGCTTGTCCTCAAGCAATAAAATAAAACTAAGGGAGAAACAAAGGGTTATACTTGACTCATTTAACAAAACAAAATATACTAATACTAGTAAGATGATCAAAATCATTGTCTCAAAGGCTGACGAAATAGTACAAATCCATAAGGTAGATAAACAGCTAATAACAATTCTAAATTATCTTTATTTAGTCCCTTATTCTTCCTCGTGGACAATCACCATGTGTGTGTGTGCCAGTAGCAAGTAAATAGCTAAACCATACTTTGATTTACTTTATACTTTAGTTCGTACAGAAAAGATGGTGTCTCGGCATTTTATTTGTATAATGACACTTCCATAAGCTTGTCTTTACTACCACTCTCCACTAATGTAGAAAATCACATGTTTAGAGATCTATTTAGGACTTTACTTAGCTTGTAACGTGAGGCTAAGGTCAAGGTGGGATAAAAAATAAATATATGAAGTTCAATTCACACTACGAACACTTAGATTCTACCTAGAAACCTCTTGATCTTTCGTTTCCTTGTATTATCTCTTCCCCCAAACTTATTGTGTTTCCCATCTTTCTTTTCAACCTTTATTTTCTAAAAATTTCTTCTTTTTCTTAAACTGGGGGTATTTTTCTTACTCTTTTTTTTTTTTTTGAATACCCCCAAACTTAGATTGACAAATACCACTCAAACTTATTTTTCTCATATCACCGCAACTTTTTCCTTTCAAGAGTATTTCTAAGCAAATGCAAAGTTTATGGTGTTACGGGTAAATTTTTAGATAAGTAAACTTTAAGTCTTGGGCTTGTAATATGGTTAAACCAAAGAATGGGTAATTAGGCTCAAAATAGGGTACTAGGGATAAATATACTCTAAAAGGTAGGCTAGAAAGGCTCAATCGGTCCAAAGATGGCCTAATGTCATTTTCCTATTCATGTGTTTTTTAGAATTTCGCCTCAAGTAGTAACTAAAGACAAGTTCTAGAGTATCGGTCTTCGAGACTGTGGTGTACTCCCTAAAGCATAAGTATCTCTAAGTAATAGTTATAACTATTCATGCTTATAAAGTGCTAAAAAAAAATTGGTGATAATAAATAAGGTCAAATTTGTTCCTAAACTTAGATAATCAAAATTGTCTCAAGTATCTATCATTCTCTATGGATTTGTAAAAATAAATTCAGCCATACATTTTTTTTTTCATAGACTAATGATCATCTTAAAAAAAAGCCTAATAAAAACTAATTAACTAAAAAAAAACTAAGTAATTAAAAAAACATTTAACCCACAAGAATGACTACCCAAATCATGCAGCAAAATGAACACAAGAAAGTGTTTCCCACCCCCAAACTTAATTTAGACATTGTCCCCAATGTCAAAAAATAAAGAAGTGAAAGTAAGAGACTTCCCTGGTCAATTTTCGCTGCCGTGCTGACTCTCCATTGCTGGGGCGATGTTCTGGCGCTACCGCGATAAACGTCCATCACTGCAGCGCTAAAGGTTGGTTTTTGCACAGTTACTGGAATTTGCGCTAGCGCGGTAATGAGTGTACCGCGGGGACGGTGATGACTCGAATTTCCTATCGCGGCCGCACTGAAATATGGCGCTGCAGCGCTGCATTTCTTGGTTTTTTTTTTTTCTTATTTTGTTATTTTTTTTGAAAGGAACTAAAAAAATAATAATATTAATAATAATACTTATCTTGGGTTGCCTCCCAAATAACGCTTGATTTAACGTCATCGGCTTGACGGGACTTCCTATTCTTTTATGGTGGGTCGAAGATGCTGATGGAAGCATTTGAGTAAGTGATCTTGCTGGCTTTCTTCTTTTTCGACTTCTATATTCTTGTAATTAAATCTCGGGCACTATCTTTTGCTGCATTCTCCTTATGTCTCTCCGGAAAGACTTTAATCTTAGACCGGTGAGATGGTTCTTCCTTTTCTTTCTCTTTGCTTGCTTCGTCGTGATGCTGCGTTTTCTTCTTCTCTCTTGTCTTCCTATGCTTCAATGCTCTTTTTCGGATGCGAGAATCCAATGTCTCACTTGGGTGCATCACATTAATGTAGAAACAGTCTTTATTTTCAATTGGTAATTTGATCTCCTTGAAGACCTTAAAAGTGACTGTGTCCTCTTATACCCTCATGGTCAACTCCCATTTTTGCACATCAATGATTGTTCTTCCAGTGGCTAGGAAAGGTCTTCCAAGGATGATAGGGATCTCATTGTCTTCTTCCATGTCCAGAACAATGAAATCGGCAGGGAATATGAATTTATCGATTTTAACCAACACATCTTCAATTAATCCCTTGGGATAGGTGAGAGAACGATCTGCCAGCTGAAGTGTGATATTTGTTGGCTTGGCTTCTCTCAGTCCCAATTTTTTGTACACGGACAGTGGCATAAGATTGATGCTAGCTCCCAAATCACAAAGTGCCTTCCCAAAATCATAATTTCCAATTGAGCATGGTATGGTGAAGCTCCCAGGATCTTTGAGCTTTGGAGGTAGCTTCTTTAGAAGGATGACGCTACACTCTTCTATCAGGGCCACAGTCTCGAAGTCATCTATTCTTCTCTTCTTTGATAGGATTTCCTTCATAAATTTCACATAGCTCGGCATTTGCTCCAGTGCATCTGCAAAAGGAAGATTAATATGTAATTTCTTAAAAACATCAAGAAATTTTGAAAACTGCTTATCTAGTTTCTTCGTTTGCAGCCTCTGAGGAAATGGAGGTGGTGGAGTGAATGACTACGTAGGTTGCTTCTGCGGGTTGCTATTGGTATCTTCTGCTGCATTTTTTCTTTTTTGTTCTTGCACTTGAATACCATTTTCTATGTTTTTCTGCGTTTCAGCACTTTTCTCTTGGCTTCTTAGCTGCTGTAATCTCTGAGAAAATGGTATAGGTGGTCTAAATAGCCATCTATTCTCATAAAACTATAAAATATCAATAATAAAAACATGAGAAAATATATGACAAATTTGCCCTTATCACTTATGAGGATGATCCTCGCTCCACTTTTCTGTAGGTTGGATGCCCCGTTAATGTAAAGTACCTATTTTTTTGAAATCGCCTCGGAGTTTTGGTCACTTATCTTTTGACTTGTGATCATCTCATAAGTGCTTTCAACTACAAAGTTGGCCAGGGTGTGCCCTTTAATGGTGGTTCGAGGCTTGTAGTACATGTCCAGCTCGTTTAGCTCTATAGCCCACTTAATTAGTCGACTGGATAAGTCGGCTTGTGCAGAATTTGTCTTAACAACTGGTTAGTTCGCATAATGATGGTATATGCTTGGAAATAGGGTTGCAATTTCCTTCTGGTTGTCATCAGTGCAAAAACCAGTTTCTCGGTATAGGGAGTATCAAGTCTCTGGCCTGATGAAGGCCTTGCTATTATAGTGCATGGATCGTTGTACCCACTTCTCCTTTCTAGCGAGGATTGAAGTGACAGCCTATTTGAAGACTCACAAGTATAACACTAATGCCTCTTTCTGTATAAGTACTGCTAGGTGTACCGATTTGGAGAGGTAGGCTTTTAGCTACTGAAAGGCTTATTTGCACTCTTCTGTTCACCGATTCTTTTCCTTTCTCTTGATTGCCTGAAAGAATGTGAAGCATTTGTCGATGACTTTAGAGATGAATATGTTTAATGTCGCGATCCTACCTGTGAATCGTTGGATCTCCTTCATTGTGCTTGGGGACTTCATTTACAAGATGGCTCAAACTTTGTCTGGATTGGCTTTTATTCCCCGTTGACTCACCATGAAACCAAAGACCTTTCCGGACCTTACCCCAAAGATGCACTTTTTAGGGTTCAGTTTCATCTTGTTCATCCTTAATACCATGAAGGCTTCTCTTAGGTCAGCCACGTGGTTTGCTGATGCGATATTTCTATATCATAAATTAAGTGCAAGTATACACTATCGTATGCAAGTAATAAAGAGACTAATTAGTCGGATGTCGAACCCACAGGGATAATTTCTTCTTTTTAACCAATTACTAAAATTATATCTTCCTAATAATTATTCAGAAAAATAAAAATCTAAGACAGAATGTAAGAAATATAAAACAAAAACACAATGTAAAGAAAATTAGGTGATAGCAATGTAGAGAAAACCTAGGATTAATATTATCCCTCAATATGTTTCTAATGATTAATCTTCTAATATTTAACATACTTAGTCTTTATTATTGATCAAGACACTAATGTATTCACAAGCCTCTTCCAAGGTCATGCAAGTATACCCTAATTTACCAAATACCTATATTCCTATGGTACTTGTAATAAATTAAGATTCATTAAGATTAGGTCTTATTGATCATACATGCCAATTAGGTATATTCCTATCCTAAGTTGAAACTTGCATATGCAACATTGAATGTTACTCTACAATCATGCATCAAATTACCTAGGTCTAAATATATTGATTCCTCTTCCGAGTTTATCAAAATATTACCAACTCATTCACCATATATTGGCCAGATATATTGAAGCATTAAACACAAGTAATTTAAATAATAAATGACTAAGTTTATTAAATACTAAAAGATATGGCAATTAAGCACACATATTGAGTTCAAATATTAACCCTAGAAAATAAGTTAGCTCATGGCTACAAGAGAACAGTAGTAAAAATAATTATAAATCATGATACAATTATTAGCAAACCGATATAGACGTCGAATTGCTCTTAATTGCGCTGCCTAGGAACTCTTGATGCCGAAGAACGTCTTGTATCTCTCTCTAAAGTTGCTTCAATTAAGCTCCTATTGCTCTCCAAGACTTGTGCTCTATATTCTTGGTGCTCTTGGGTCGTCTTGGATTCATTCTTGAAGGTTGGAAACTAGTGGCTTTATATAGGGATTGATATGAGCTTGAAAATCTCAATTCTCGTCGGACTAGGACTTGCACTACCGCTGGCGCGCTATACATCTGTCGCTGGGGCGACGCGTGAAAAAGCTATTACCGCTGGAGCGGTGGGATCTTGGCGCTGGGGCGCTGCATGAAAACGGCTTCACCGCTGGCGCGGTGACTTGTTGGCGCTGGGGCGCTAGACGCGACTTAAGCAAGTCGTTTTTCTTATTTCGATCACTATTTCAGCGCTGGGGCGATATTATTATGGCGCGGGGGCGCTGGACTCAAATTTTGGAAACTTTGCATTTTAGTCCCTATTTTTGCTCCTTTTGCATTCTTTTTTTAAATTTCGTTCAAGTCCCTATAAATAACAATAATGCACATAAATAGCCATCTATTCTCATAAAATCATAAAATATCAATAATAAAAACATGAGAAAATATATGACAAATTTGCCCTTATCATTTGCCGCTTTTATTGATTTGGCTATCATGTCATCTATACAGACTTTTATATTCTTACCAATCAAATTTTTAAAGAGCTTGTTCACTAGTCTCTGGTAGGTGGCTCCAGCATTCTTTAATTTGAACGGCATTACTTGATAGATGTAAGTCCCTTGGTAGGTGATGAACGACATTTTTTCTTGGTCTGAAGGGAACATTAGGATCTAATTATAGCCAGAAAAGACGTCCATAAAACTCAGTAACTCATGCCCAATCGTAGCATCCACTAGCTGGTCAATCTTTAGAATGGGAAAGCTATCTTTAGGATATGCCTTATTCAAGTCAATGAAGTCAACATATATTCTCCACTTTCCATTTGCCCTTTTCACCATTATCACGCTGGATAACCAATTAGGGTAATGGACTTCTCAGACAAACCGAGCCGCTAATAGCTTTTCCACCTTTTTCGTTACAGTTTCATTTGGCTCTCGATTGAAGATTCTTCTTTTTTGGTTGATTGGTCAGGACGTAGGTCAAATTGTCAACTTGTGGGCAGCCAAGTCAGGATTGATTCTAGGCATGTCTTTGTCAGACTAGGTGAAGATGTTCAAAAATTCTCGAATCAGCCGGGTTAGCCCTTTTTTGACCTTTGGCCTCAACTAGGTTCTCACCCTAACCACTTTCTCAGGTTCCCCAGCCTCAACCTGTAAGTCTTGTAATTCTTTTGCTGGGGCTAGGGCCTTATAGACTTTTTTTCTTGGATCGATGGCAGAAATATAGAATGCCTTCCTCGTCGTCATCGCATAACAGTTCCTGGCTGCCTTCTGATCTCCCGACGTAATTTCTATTCCTTCTTCCGCTAGGAATTTCAGCTTTAGGTAATGGATGGATAGGGTTGTGTTAATACTCACTATGAAGGGCCGCCTGAGGAGAATTCTATACGAAAATGGTTGATCTACCACCACGAACCTGGTTATAACTATTTTTTTGTAGGGCCTCTATCCGGCATCACATAAATGTCCCTAAATCCTTGTAGCGACATTTGGGTCTCCTTTATGTGCAGGTTCCTAATTTTTAGGTTATCTAAGGTTTTTTTTAAAGATGATTGGCACTATTTAAACAAGTGCGTCATTGTGGGGATAACTGATTTCTTGTGTATCATCTTCTGTGAACATAATTAGCACCTCTTATGGTAGTCTTACCTTCTTGACTAAAAGGGCATTACACATAACTTGGTGTGTCGCCATTGAGTACTTTGAGTAATTCTTTCATTGCTTGTTTGAATCTCCCTCCAATGTGGTTCCCCCTAAAATAATTGTGACAGGGTTGAAGTTCTATCCACCAAGTTGACTGGTGGTCGTGGCCCGTCGATTAGCCTAGAACTCTTCGAGGTATCCATTCCTTATCGTGGTCGACTTGTTTCCTCAGCTCAGTACATCCTGCAGTAGCGTGTCCGAGCCCTTTGTGCATGTTGCACCATTTCTTAGGATCTGTTCGTCATTCTACTCCTTTTCCCTAGAAATTCTTATGTAACGACCCATTGTCCTGGATTGCTTCATAGATGTCCTCGAGTGGTATGGCCAATAGTAAAAAATTCTCGACACAAGTCACCCTTCTCTCTTTACCCGATGGTTTGTTATTCCTCGGATTCTGAGGCGCCCCTAGGGGCCACCTAGTCTAAAATGGTTCGGCTTTTCCCTCTATTTCAGAGCTTGTTATTTGACACATTGTTCCTTTGATTGTTCGGTGTGCTGCACCAGTTCGTGAAATTTCCCCTTTGTGGGGAAAAGTATTTGTTGTCCATTCTTCGATATTTCAGCAAGGGAGGGGTCCCTTTTTCCCCCTGTATCTAGCTTCCTCATGTAGCAGTGTCTTCCCTTAAGATGATTCGGCTAGGGACCTCTTCGCCTTCTTCTATTGACATGTATTTCGGTGCTTTATTGTATACCGCTACGTAACTCAATATACCACTTTCTGCCATGTGGTACCAAAATTCATTTAGTCTTAATCCCACCCTAAAGGCGTTCAGAGTAATCTGTTAGTCAAATGCTCCCAACGGTATCACTTCCTTGTAGAACCTCTGGACGTAGTCCTTCAAGCTCTCCCATAGACTTTGCCTGATCTGTATCAACTGCTTTGGGTCCTTGGTTACCTCTTATGAGCATTGAAAGTGTTGGGTGAACTTTTCGGCCAGCTCGTTATAGGAGCCGATGCTGCACTGATTCAGAGCTCTATACCAAAATAGAGCAGGCCCTTCCAAGCTCATGTGGAAGAGTCAACACAGTTGATTCAGCCTTAGTCCCGCGATAGATAGTAGGTTGGTGATCTACTCAACGTAGTGGTTGAGGTCGATGACTCCCTTATAGATGGGCAAGTTGGGGATTCGAAAACTACTCGAAAAATTTTATATCTCTTAGCTCGTCCGTCAGTGGTGACCTTCTCTTCCTTTCTATCTTCCTAATGAAAAGGTTGATCCTTCTTCTTCATTTCTGCCAAGAGGCTTTCCAACTTTCTCTCCAAACTACAAATCTTACTTTTTAGGCCTGATTTACCCTGTCGGTGTTGTCGCGGTTTTGCAGATGGCTCTCTTCTCATCGTTGGCTAAAAAACCCCAGACATTGCCTCTCATCTCTCGGGGATTTCCTAGATTGGCCTGTTTATCCCGGTCAAATTGTGTGGAGTCTCTGATTCATTCATTCACTCTGTCTATTCTAGAGCCTCCTCCCAAGACTCCCTCCGCTGATTTCCTGCTTTCATTTACTTACTCCTAATAAGCTCAGTCATGAATTGTCACAATTCTTCACTCTCTTCCCTCAGGGTTCTTAGTTCTGCCTGTATTTCAATAGGCAGAGAGCCTTCTATTCGAGGGAGGGGTTATTTTGGGTTTGAGCTTCGGTTTTTGACAACGTGATTCTTATTGGTGAATGACCGTTCTACCATAGTCAGTTGTTACCTTCTCAGACAAAGCTTTTTGTTTGATTCTCACAGACGGCGCCAAAAATTGTTGACCTGAAGAAATGGTTCCCTAGGCCAATGAGCCTTAAATTTGTTTGTGAGGGAGAATGAAACTTGGGCCTCATCCCGACGGGAGTGATTAGCATGGGCTTGGGCTTCCTCTTCGCTGCAAGCTATGAAAAACCTATAAAAAATACAGACATAAGTTTAATGATAGTCTCGCTGGGGTGGATTTCGGTGAAAATGCTCTAATACTTAAGTCAAAAGGGATTCTCTCTTTGGGAGTCTGATGAGAAAAAAAAGTAAAAATGCTCAAGATGGGGGAGCAAAACCTTTTTTCTCCGTGTTGATTTTTTTTTTTATTATTTGGGCATCATCCTCTTAATATCTTTTTTTTTCTTCTTATAGTGCTAGCTTTTTGGGGGTCTTTTTGGGTTTTCTAACTCTGCTGTATTTCTGACTTGTGCCGAATATCCCCTACTGCACGTCTGACACACGCTAAATATCCTTCTGCGAATATCTAGATCCCACTTCTACCGCATGTCAGATTCTCTTCTAATGTGTTAAACATATTCCTTAGGTTTGTCTTTACTAGTGGTTTTGGTTAAGTGTAAGGCTAGATTCAAGTAGCTCGGGTTAGATTTCAAGCGGCATCTCCCTCATCGGTTTAGTTGTGACTTGGATTTCTTAAGAGCGAACCTCTTGTTTGCATTGACAGTACTTGATTGGCCCATTTAGTAGATAATCAACTGACTTTTTTGCTAACTGTGCAGACATTAGATCGAGCCGACCTGATTAGAACGTAGACGAGTACTGTGGTTGTATTTGAGTCAACCTAGCCGAACAAGTGTTTCTGTCCTCCGAGTCCGAGCTAGTTCTCCATTGTTCGTCTTTGTTGGGATTAGGCCCATTGGTCATTACTTTTGGGCCTGGTTTTGAATTAGACTTGTTGCCTAAGCAGCAGTGGACCTTTGAAGAGAGTGGTCTTTTGAATGAAGCATCTGACTGGGCTCTCGAAGACCGACCTTGATCGAGTTTAGAGGCCTTGAACCCAAAAGTGGGGGGTTTTGAGGGGGGAACAAATTGTTTAGTTGTGTTAAAAGTGCTTATTTGTTGTTAAATTATCAAAAAATCACTTAATAAAATTTATATTCAAATTCTAAATAATTTAATATTTTTTATATCTAAGCTTAAATTTATTATATATTTTCTCAAATTTAATTTATTAAAATATAATAATCAAGTAAAATTAATACATAACAATCAACGAATGAATATAAATTATTATATTTGTTAAAAAAATTAAAAATAAAATAATACTTCTTTTTGTTAAAAAAATAAATTAATCCACAAAAGATTATTGTAGATTTCTACAAAAATATGATAATTGTAAAAATATAACAAATTAAAAAGTATAATGATTTTTAAAAAAATATTAAAAATATGTTAGTTGAGTATATTTTTATTAAAGGCATACAATGGAAATAAAAACATAATATTGGGGTATATATAACATTACACATATATTAAAAAGCTTTAGAAACTCTACTTTCAAAAGCTCAAAATTTGAGCTTTTACAAGTATAGGTAAAATAATTTTTTTAATTTTCAAAAACTCTTCTCTAATTGTAACAAAACGTCATCAAAAAATTTGAAAATAATTTTTAACATTAAAAAAACTCTTTTGGTCAATAGAGAAACTCAACCAATCAAGCACGTAAATACCAAAAGGGGAACAATGGTTACAGTGACAATTTTGCCTTTATCTCGCTGAGTTTTGTTCTCTAGTGCCAATATATATTTGCTATAGTGTTTAATATTTTAAATAAATCATATGCCATATTTTGTATTGTAGTGATTAATGAACATTACATCATTGTAACCGATTTCATTTACACCATTTTATTATCAAGTCAAATGAACAATTTATTTTTCTTAAAGAAATTACTTGATATACTGATGTTGTATAGCTTTGAATATAGCTCCTCTCATACTATTATTATACAGATTTTAAAAAATATATAACAAAAACAATAATACTAACTAAAAAAACTCTCAAAATTCATTTCGATTTTTAGGTCCATCATCTAAAGGCCTAACAAAGTTGTGTACAATTCAAAATTTCAAAGAATCAACCCACATCAAAATAAAACTCAACTTGATGGATGAGAGGACTCAACCGATATTTTAGATTAAACTTGATAGATAACTTGACCCGTTGAATCATAGATCTTATAAACGGGTCATGTGTATTGTGAGGAGGCGGGAACAGAATTTTAATTGATTAATTGTTGTATTGCATGAGAAAGGATTTCCCATAAATAGACAAATCTCATTTAAATTTTTTTCCTTTGATTGAAGACTCGTTAACAGATTAAAATCTTATTAACTGAGGTTAATTAAATACAAATACTCATACGCATTTTGAAAGAGATTGGAACTCATACACTATAAATAAAGACAGTTATTTATTTATGCATAAGGGACAATTGATTGATTTATTGATTTATTATAATCCTGTTTGTCTTTGTAAACACTCTTCTACATACTAGCATCCTTCTTTCTTACAAACATTGATTTGAGCAACAAAGTATTTTTTCTTGTAAGAGAATGATGCACTTTCGTCAATTAGAGAAGCATGTAAGTGCAATTAGGTAATTAACTGTGGAGGTTCCAAACAGGAACTTCAGTTGCATTGCCTATGGGAAACATTTGAATAAAAATAAAACCACAAATACTAAGAATTACCATATATTAACAAGTAAGATGGCAACATAAAGAGATAAGAATACATGTAACTTAGAGCTTCCAGACAATAACAAAATCAAGAGTCCAAGTAACCTAGACCTAATCACTCTGAAAAGTGAAAACCTCTTCGACATAATAGATATCTTAACTCAGGTTAATTAAATACAAATACTCATGCGTATTTTGAAAGAGATTGAAACTCATATACTATAAATAAAGACAATTATTTATTTATGCATAGAGGGACAATTGATTGATTGATTGATTTATCATAATTCTGTTTGTCTTTGTAAATACTCTTCTACATACTAGCATTCTTCTTTCTTACAAACATTAATTTGAGCATCAAAGTATTTTTTCTTATAAGAGAATGATGCACTTTCATCAATTAGATGAGCATGTAAGTGCAATTAGGTAATTAACTGTGGAGGTTCCAAATAGGAACTTCAGTGGCATTGCCTATAGGAAACATTTGAATAAAAATAAAACCAAAAATACTAAGAATTACCAGATATTAACAAGTAAGATGGCAACACAAAGAGATAAGAATACATGCAACTTAGAACTTCTAGACAATAACAAAATTAGGATTCCAAGTAACCTAGACGTGATCACTTTGAAAAGTGAAAACCCCTTCGACATAATAGATATCTTAATGAAGATCCTAAAACAACTTCAAAAGACTCAAAATGAGAATTAAGAATTAAAGGATAGATTAATGACAATTGAGGGATACAAAGAATTCAACTATGATCTCGAGAAAGTCCTATTCTATAGGAATGGACCAATGTGAAACTAGTGTGACCAATTATAAAGAATGCAGGGAGGAAATTTTTTTTGGAAACAATAAGAAGAACTGGTAAACGTGAGGATAAAAAAGTGACAATCATGAGGGAAGTCGATGAATTATATAGGAAGGCAAGGAAGGTTGGAGTCATTAAAAATACGATGTTATTAACAAGGAAGGCGAACTAAAACTCACTCGTGAAAGCTATAAAACGAGTCAAAATGCTCGTAGTTCATCATACCAAACTTCTAAATGTACAATGACATTGAGGATCTTAAGAAACACATCTTTCACGTTAATGCAAAAATAATCATGCACATAATGGATGAGCCCTTAAAGTGTATCACATTTGCTTCTAGCTTAAAGGGACTGACTCAAGCATAGTTCCGACGCTTGAAGGAAAATTTGATATTGTCTTTTAATGAACTGATTGTCCAGTTCATCACCTAATATATATGGAATTGAAAGAAGAAGAAGAAGACTAATTCAGATCTATTTTTCATAAAGCAAGGGGAAACGAGATGATATAGAGTTTTCTCAACAAGTATAACTGAGAGCTCAACGAGTTAGGAAGTTATAATACAAAGATAGTCACACAAATATACCAAAAGGCAGTAAGGATATCAACCCCCTACTATCAATATCTCATTCAAAAAAAAACTTTTCTTCTTTTGAATTAATAAATCAAAACTATGAGTAATAGATTGGAGAAGATGAAGATGAAATCGTGACGGTAAATAAAGCTTTCGTGATTACAACACCAAAGAAAGGAAGTGTATCCCAAAGAGAAGGATTTGAGAAGTGAACTTTTACCAGGAAAGATCATGTTTATCTAAATTGTTTGTAAGGCTTGATCATTTAATTTATGGCTACAATTATTCTGTTGATTGTGAAATTATGGCTTTTTGGATAAACCTAAAAAACTTTCAGTCAATGGTTAAATTTATAATTTTGAAAAATGATTTCAGTGTATGACCATTTTTTTTACTGGTCAAGAGATGTATTTATTATTGGGGCTAATTGGCTACAAAATAGAAAATCAATTATGACTAGCATTGTAATGGTGTTGACGAAGACCCTTTAATATCAAGTTAGAAAAAAGGGTAGAAAAGAAATCTAAAATTAAAGTAGAATAACAAGAATTATTTTCTTACCCTTTTTTATGAGATATAACCCCATTTATGTAAGCGTTTGGGCTTGTTGAGTTTTTCTCGAACTACGAGTCTCTTTTATACTTAGATTCTCCTTATTAGGTATCTAACATGCTTTAAGATTTCTTCAACGTTATTGTTTTATTTAACTTTAGAATCTATGACGTTGGTTGGTGCTATAGTAGCTAAGCACAAGCGTACGCTATTATATCAAGTAATATAAGATTTAAATCTAAATATCTTTCCCATAAAGACTATATGATCTAATTCTTTTAATTAAGTATTAACATTATAATTACTTAACTTTTATTCAGAAAAACTAAAATCTAAATTTTAATTAATTAATCTAGTTCTATCAAATTAAACTAAACCTAAATAACAATAAACAAATAGTTGAATTCACTAATTGATAAGAATTTAGGGTTTTGACTCATCCCCTAGTATTTCATTGAATTCATTAACTTTTTAATTAATCCCTTAATACGAATTGATTGGTTTAGACACTAATCTCGTCACAAGCCTCTATCAATGGTCGAGTAACTATATTTCGCATTCTAACAATCACCTATATGTCTATGGTAATAAAATCAGAATGTAATTCATTAAGATCAAGTCTAAATAATACCAGACATGCCATATAAGTATATATCTATCCTAGATGGAACTCATAGTTGTTATCCTATAATCATGTATCAAACTATCCTATACTAAACATATGAATTAGTTTGCCAAGTTCATCATGGTTTCTCAATCATTCATAATATTGACTAGATATAATGAAAGCATGAAACACAAAATATAATGAATCAATTGTATGCATTGAGATTAATAACTAAGAATTAACAAAATCCAATTACAAAATAGATTCAAAAGTCTAACCCTAGAAATAAAAACTTAGATCATGGTGAAATAAAGAGTTCTAAAGCTTATCAAGAGTAACATCATAAAAATCATAGAAAACTAAAAAAATAAAGAGTTAAAGAGATAAAACTAATTTTTGTACAGTCTTTAATTTTCTAGTCCTTTTCATTTTTCAAAAATTGCTCTTTCTTTCTTATTTTCTTAATTCTCTTGATTCTTTCTTCATTGCTGAATTAGACTTTTGATCTTTTATTTATAGGTTTATGTATTCAAATTAGGGTAAAACATCACATGCAAATCAGATTAGGATAACTAGCCACAAATAACTGTTTATTCGCACTGTTAACTGTGTTACTGTTCATGCAATGTCGCGGCACTGGATTCTGGGTGCTGGACACTGTAGCACATTATTATAGCAATCTACTATAGTGGAGGTACTGTAGAAATATGATATTTTTGCCTTATTTTCTTCGAATTTTTATCACCATTTGCTTCATTGACTCAAAACCTATAAAATAACAATAAAACACATAAAAACTCAAATAATTTAAATTTAAAACAACAAATATTAAGTTTGAAAGATGAAAATATTAGACCTAATTAACCCCTATCAGACATCATGTTCTACTTATCTTTAGTCTTTGTAATTAACCTAAATATAGACTTCTTTAGAGTTGTCCTCGGATTAGTGCTCGTCCTAAATGAGTGATGCAAGAAATCTTAGTTTAATTAGAAGTCTATATAGTATTTAGGGTATAATTAGGAGTCCTAGTTCGTGTGTTATTAAACATTTAGTGTTTTGACATTTTGTAATAAGAATCCAATCCTACCTCTTGATGCAATGTGGAATTGATACATTTTAGCGTATATCTAGAATTTACGAGATAAAATACTCATAAAAGAATAAGATAATAAGTAAAAATATTATTAATAACTAGATGAGAAAAAAAAAACAATGATGAGACTATTTATAGCTAATAAATTTAATACTGATCCTAATAAGAAAAAAGAAAACTAATCCAAACTAAGATAGAATCTTATTAAAAAAATATACTAAATACTACATTTTAAGTAACACATAGACTAATACTCCTAATTTTACCTTAAATAGTATACAAACTTCTAATTAAACTCAAATTTTTTACATCAATTAGCACTTTCATGAGGAGTGCTTGGTTAACCTAAGAAGTACTTGGACTACTGAGGGAAGTCTTCGGCAGTCTTCAATTATGGGTCATTACCTTTTAAAGAGGGAATCCTCAACAGTAAATTTTGGGGGCACTCATCTTTAGTTAGGGGGACGACTGATCAAGGGTCTGGTTGCTTAAGGGATTGGTTATATTTGTGTTGATTATGGGGAGATCACAAATAAGAAATTCTATCGGGCCTTGTTAAGGGTACTCAACTAATTTTAGAATGAATGTTCTAAGAAACCAACCCTTTGTAACCTTGAGATGGGCTTGGACCAATTAGGCTTTTAAGGATTGGGCTAGGATCTTATGAGGTAATAGGGGTCTCTTTGTTTCTAGTGTTAACTGGCTGAATGTTGAGTCCTCGGTAGTCACAAAGTGATCGTTAATTAAATTTTATATATTGGAGTATTTTAGAATCATATGAGGTGGTCATTTTTCATGATGGTGCTTTTAAGGTTAGGATTAGTGTTTGAAATTAATGTCAAAAGTGAATTTAATGATTAATGAACTTTTGAGAAATGGGCACTGATTGGTTGTTAATTCATTAAAATTGATTAGATGGTTGAGGGGGGCTATTGAAAAGGACATATTAGTTAATGGTGCTCTTTACTCATGAAAGAATCTCAGCCTTCAAATCTTGAATCAACATCTAAAATTACTCAAAAAACTTTATATATATATATATATACACATACACACACAACACCCTAATTTCTTCACTTTTTCTTTATTTGGAAAATTTTAGATAAAGAAGTTGTGGTGATTTGAAGAGAGAGAAGCTTTATGCTCTTTGAGGATTTGAGGCCATCTTTCTTCATCTTCAATGATCTTTGTACAAGTAATTGTTATTTATTACATTTTTTAAAAAAAAATTGTGCCTTTTCTTTATTGTTTTGAGTTTTTTTTCTACATTTTCTAATTTTCCTAGGCATTTGTTTTTTTAAAGTTTAAGTGCTTAGCTTGAAGACGTTGAGTGCTCATTTGTCTATTTGGGTAGTTGGTGTAGTAAATCATTAATAAGTTGCCCACCTTTTTTTATGTCTAATTGTTAGTAGAATCATATCTTTAATTGACGACTCTAGAACATATCTAGTCCTGAGTCTGGCAACTTTAGTTATGACACGGCTACTAGGAATAGTTAAGCCCAAGAAGTTGAAAGTAGGGGTACTCAGGATGGCTGAGGACTCCAATGGATTCTCAGGGGGTTTCACCAAAAAGAGAGTTGCTCGAGGACTTCGATGACTCCAAGTAAACACCTAGTGAAGGAAGGGATGATTTGAAAGTATCAACTAGTGTACCTTAAAGGCAAGTACTAGTCTTTGGTTAGCCAAATGGGCTAAAGAAAAGAAAAAGTCCGTCTTTTAGACTAATGATAAGGTTTTTTTTGAATTAAACTTTTTGCCCCACCATCCATCGGGTGTGAAGTAGAGTGATTTGGATCTGTTAAGGATGAGGTATAAGATACCAAGCACTGTTACGCTGAGAATTCCTCGTGAAGATAAGTATTTTAGAGTTCTGCCAACTGAAAAGGTGGCTTTAACCTTGTTTATTTCAAATTAGAGTTAAGACTACCTCTTTAGCCATATTTTGTACATATGTCCACCCAACTTGGCACCCTATCGACTGAACCTCAATTCGTGGAGAATACTAATTAACCTTTAGGTAGTGTAGTTAAAGATCGGCTACAGTGAACCTACTTTTCCTGAGCATCGAAAGATTTATTAGAGTAAAGCAAAATTTAATCAACAAAAGGTATTTTATTACCTCACCGTTTATAATTGTGAGAAGAAGAATGCCCTTATATGGGAGTTACCTTTGAGCAACCATAAGTATAAGCATTTGTAAATCTTCACTAGTGGGAAATGAGGTTAAGAGCATGTTAAGTTGCTTGGGAATTTATTGTTTCCACATAATTTTTCAAGAGCGAGTCTATGCCAATTGCTTTCTGTAGTATGCAAACTTCTCTTTTGATGATATTTTTAACTTGCCTATTCTTATTATTTCAACAATATTTTAGACAGCCAAACTTGATTTGCTTGGGAAGAGGTGGATAAAGTTGCTTAGACAAGCAGGTTGTACTAAGGAATTTCTCACTTAGCAAAACTTAAAAAGTGTAGGCCTGGTTGGCTAACTTGCTGAACTGCCAAAGAAGGGAAGATGAAGAAAGAAAAGAAGTAGTTTAAACAATTTTTTTTTTGTAATGCTTGACCATCATCTAATAATTATTAGTTATTAATTTTGACTTTCACCTAGTCTTTTTTAGTGATGTAGTAAGGAGACAACAGTAGAAAGCTACTACGTATTTCTCAGACCTTTAGCTTAGGGGGAATCGAGCAGAGATCCCAAAGTGTAGCTGCTCTGCTCGATATGAGGCCGATGGACGCCTATACCGTCTACTACATAGCAACTGAGTGGGGCAACTAGTCTGATGAGGAGGATAGTGATATCATACTCTTTGGCGACCCCTCTAGGTTGAACTATTCCCATCTTAAGCAGGCAACAAATGCGATTGAGGTTCTTGGCTTTTACCTTGTTTGACATTTCGACTAAGCATGCAGTGAAGGTTGCTCATGCTTAGACCACCTCGAAGTACAATGTGTCAGAGTCCTTTATATACAACAGAGGATATGTGCTCAAGGTGATTTTCATACATGGTGAATTTTATTTTTATTTAGTAGGTTGTTCAGTTATTAACCGCCCGTGCCTCACAGTTTTTTTATTCAGGCCACCTATGCACCTACTCAGCACTGGGATGAGATCTTAGTGCCATAAAGGACGGCTAGAAGTTGAAGGAGGCTAAAGTCGTGGTTGCTCATCTCAAGGAATCCTTGTCAAAGGCCAATAAAAAGGTCAAAGAGGAGAGTCAAGAGCTCAAAAAATATACGGCCAAGATGGAGGAGGTCGAGATTAATGTGATTATCATAGAGACTAAAATCCCAGATCTTCAGACAGAAATTCATTAGCTCAATATGGTGGCCGGTGAGTCTCAAATCTTGATGAGAACTTTTCGTGAAAATTTCAGTGCAGTTTCCAAAAAGAACAAAAGGTTGACCACAGAGCTGAATACTACTTAGGCTGATGTTGCAAGCAATTCTAAAGATTAATTTTTAGAGGAGGTCTACTTAAATTTTGAGAAGTGTGTCAATCTGTTTAAGGCACATTAACCTGATATTTATATATTTGATTTTGTTAACCGTGATTTATGTAAATAATAGTGTTTAGAAAGGTTTTGATTACTGGCATTAGGAGAAACATTTTATTAGGCCTGTGGATGATCTGTCAGCATATTTGCT
Source organism: Ailanthus altissimus (assembly GCA_946807835.1). Classification (NCBI taxonomy): domain Eukaryota; kingdom Viridiplantae; phylum Streptophyta; class Magnoliopsida; order Sapindales; family Simaroubaceae; genus Ailanthus; species Ailanthus altissimus. The sequence continues at coordinate 24,262,574 of OX327693.1, forward strand.
ATAATAGGAACACAACCAATAAACCCATATATATATATATATATATATAAAAGACGGGCTGTATAATATGAGAATGCATACAGGTTACGCATGCAGCAGCAGCCAGAAAGATAGGAAGCTAAATTCAACATTGGTATGGTTCACCCGATTCTGTACTTCCAGTTCTAGCACGTATCTCTGCCCTTTCAAAAGAAATTATAAAGAATGGGTGCTATATCATGAATCAGTGCTGACAGTGTATGCCATTTCAACAATTAAAGAAACAATAAGAAAGGGGCCATTTTCTTTATCGCTGATATCATGCTTGCATAGCGTTGGTACAAAAAGTCCATCAAGGATAAAGCTATAGGATCTCACAAAACCATAATATCAATTTCAGTTTGACCTGCAAAAGTAAATTTACATCATTATGCAAATGAACATGGGATTGTTTAAAGGGAAAATCCTTTTAGAGGGCTAAACCTAGCAAGAATTTCAGCCTCGTGTTTAGCAGCCTTTTCCTTCTTCAACTCCCATTCAGCCTTCTTGGAGTTTGCAAGCTGAACTTCATGCACCATTTTTTGAATTGCGTTAGCCAACTTCTGCTGATCTAGGGTCAGATTAGCGTTGGTCTTTTTCTTCTTGTCAACTGTACTCATAAGCTCTACTCGTTGAGACTGAAGCTTAGCAATGTGATTGTCAATTTCTTTGATGGCCAAGTAGTTGGAATCTAGCTCTGTTTGTAGCCGGGCTACTTTTTCTTTCAGTTCATTATACTCTTTCCCGAGGGTCATAACCTTGGCCTTGTTATTCTCGAGGACTGCAATGAAACTTTCTGCTTGTTCAGTAATTCTCTTGTTCTCTAGAAAAACCTTCCCATATGATGGGATTTCTTCAATCAACTTTAACTTGAGAAGTTTTTCAGCACTAAGGTTGGGATCCTTCCGAAGATTTGAAGCTAGATGTATAAGTTCATAAATGTTTTTAGAGCTGACCAGTGAAGGAAAATCCATATCAATAAGTGAAGAAAGCTTACTTGGAGCTTCAACCAATTCATCTTCTTGGGTAACAGAGTTAATTGTTGCAGCATTGACCAATGAAACTTCAAAAAGTGGCTGCGCTAGAATGACATCTAAAGAATTGAGATAGCTGTCGAAGTTAGGAATACATTCTGTATGGGAATGTTTGTCCACAATAGAACCACTGTCAGGCTGATTATCCTCGAAATCAGAAGTAATATCCTTGTTCGATGTTGCTGCCTCTTCATTCAATGAACACACATCAATGTTTCCATCTGTGTCCTCTTCGACGACTGTAACCGACCGTCTAAGAGATAGCCGAGTTTGTCGCTAGCTGCCGTACGCTTTGTTTTCCTCTTCACAGCAACAACAGTTTCTTCTTTCCATTCTTCTTCAACCTTCTTTGGAGAAAGAGAGGCAACGTTCACTGTAATAAGTATTCCAAGTTAAACTTTCCAAGCAGTAAGGAAAAAGTGTGACATCTAATAACTCATGATACAATAATTTACGTACTATGGACTTCAATTTATTAAAATATAAGAGATGTCCTTAACTTCTCTAACATTCGGTCAATTTTCTCTATTAATGTACATCACTGATAGATTTCAAAGGTATACAATGCTATATGCATTAACTAGGAAAATGAAGAAGAAAACTTTGACAATTTGGTCAAAATATCCTCTTCCAAAAAGAATGAGAGGTACTGAACTCAATCTCTGTTCTAGTTTAGGAGAGTACAGATGAAGAAGCAAAGGAACATAAAAGAGCATTCCAATGTATCTCGTGAAACCATTTTGAAAATCAAATTGACCAGATTTGTCAAAAATATCTACACATACCAATACCAGATGCTCTATTGCTTCTACTTTAGATCTCTAAAGTTCAGCAAGATCCGTATTCCCTAACTATGCTGCCCTTAAGTGTGGAACAAAAGCAATAGAAGTGTGGTATATGAGAAGGTGCTCTGTTCATCCTTCTGAAAAATATTTAGAGACGCAAAACACCACCAGTTAGAAATATGTTTGTAGCCTCATGGGAGAAAGAGAGAAAGAGAGAGAGAGAGGGCTGTGGCAAACATATCCTCAAACCTAAGTAGTAGACGGCAGGCTAACCAACCAAGCAGATGATAGTTTGGCTGTAATTTCACACCACACCTCAAGATTTGATGAACTTTACCTAAATCCATGAAAGAGACTATTACAATGAATAAGATAACTTCATCAAAAGCTTGCACATAAAAATGAACTAATTCTTTTCACAAGATACAAAAAAAACCATACAGATATTGTAACACCTTAGATTTTCGCGAGTAAAAAACACGCGTCAAAAAGGATATCACTAATCTTATTATAAAACTAAAGTACTATACTTCACATTTTTCATAAAATTCGTTAAATCTTTATTCATCAAATTAAAATTTTTCAAAATCTCTAGAGAATGATAAATCTCTAAAATAAAGTCTCAACTTTTATATTATACTTACAACTCAAAGAATATAAAATTTAAAACTATTAGAAACATAACTTTCCCTTCTTAAGCAAAACATATCTCTCTGAGTGCCCAACTTCAAGGTAACTCATCCAGTTAAAACTTAATCTGCAAAAATATTAATGACAAAGGGTGAGTCGTCGACTCAGTAAGTAAAACTATTCATAATGTATGAGGGTTCTTATTCGAAAGGTTGCAAGCATTTTCATAATATCATCAATAATATCAATAAAAGATTTTGATTTCAAATTTATCAAAGTAAAGTTCTTCAATATCATAAATCATTTCAAAAAAATGATTCAATAACAATTCTCGTAAACTTTCATATAAAATGTTGCTCGTCATATAGTATCACCTGTACCCCTGGTGACTCGGTCAATAATCATTTGTAGTGTACACTCAGACAGGATACCAACTAGTCCAAATCATATATCATATCAATTGTTCAATATCATATGTGTTGAAAAATTGGTGATTCAAAAATCTTGGTTGGACAAGAATTGAGATGAATACTAAAGTGGAGAGTCATAAGAAGTTTAGAACATATGAGACAAGTATGGAGAAGTCTAAGACGTGTAGGACACGAAGGGGAAAGTGAAATGGGACTAGAAGACGCAAAGAAAGCGAAGAAAACGTAGGATAAAGGCTATCAATACTGATCGTCGCAGCGCCTAGGATAGTAACCCAGCGTCGCAGCGCCTATGGCTGAGTGCCGCGGCGCTCAGGACAGCAACCCAGTGCTGCAGCGATGGGCATAATTATGCACAGCATCGTGGCGTCTAGAGATGAGCGCCACGGCGCCAGACGTGTCAGAAGTTCATTTTTTATCCGAATTTTGAGTTTTGAAAGGTTTTGGACTTCCAAAACAAGTGGATTGTTACTCTAATAAGGAATAGAGTTAGTAGGCACAGAATACACCATATATAAATACTTGTAAACCCTTTATTTGAGATTAAGCATTAAGAGAGACTTTAAGAGAGGGAAAGAACTGGGTAGACACTAAGTGCTTGTGTGCGCTATGGTGGAATTGTCGTTTGGGTGATCATTGTTCGTGGTAGAGTAAGGGTTCACTAAATATTGGGTCTTTTTGAGGGTTCTTCATTGAGTTTTTCTTGTAAAATCTCTAGGGAGTTAATAAGAGAGGTTAGGATCCTTTGATCCACCGTGGACGTAGGCAATTGACCGAACCACGTAAGATTATGTTGTGCTATTTTATATTCTGTTTTGGATTCTTGTTATTTTTGCTTGATTAACAGTTTATTCCGCTACACAAAGAGGTTAGGGTTCTAGGTTGAACTTGAGGTTCTTCGCTTCAACATAACCTTAAGAGGGAGAAAGGCATTCCCTCCCTTAACAAATTGGTATCAGAGCCAAGTTCGATAATACACACTTGGGGTATTTAAACCATGACTGCAATCAAGCAAGAAATAGAGAAGTTCAATGAGATTAATGACTTCAATCTTTGGAGGAAGAAGGTTAAGGCTCTACTAGTGAAGGAAGGGATAGACTCAGCTTTAGAGGAAGCCAGCTCCTCAACTAGCGATGAGACGATAACCTCAAAATTCGAGCAGAAAGATTGTGACACAATTCAGAAAAAAGCTCACAACACCTTATTCCTAGCATTGAGCGACGAAGTATTAAGATAATTTGGTGATGAAGAAACTACTTTGGGGCTATGGAAGAGACTCGAGGCATTGTACATAAAGAAGTCTCTTGCAAATAGAATTCTTGTGAAAAAGAAACTACATCAGCTAACAATGCACGAGGGAACTTCATTGAGAGCTCACATTGACGAGTTCAACAAGATCATCATAAGTCTTGAATAACTGGGCATCAAGACTGAGGATAAAGACAAGGTCATTATCTTGTTAAGTTCGTTGCCAAATAGTTATGAGAGTTTTGTGGATATGCTGCTGTATGGTAAGGAGTCATTAATGATGAATGACGTCAATACATCATTGAACTCAAAAGAATCGACAAAGAGATCTGAGTCTGAGAGTGGAGCAGCATTGCTTGCACGAGAAAGGAACAGCAACCAATTAAGGAGGAGATCCAATAAGCGTTTCCTTTGTAATAAAGAATGTCACTTTATAAAGGATTGTCTTAAATTAAAAGGCCAATGAGGGTGGGCTGCAATCGGTACTGAGGAAGATACTGAAATTGTAGACATATTGGTAGCCTCAAGGGAAAAGTACGCAAGCAAATGGATACTAGATTCGGAGTGCAGCGTCTATATGTGTCCCGATAGATCGATGTTTACTAATTATAAAACCAAGAGAGGTAAAGCTCTAATAGGGAATGACATGACTTGTGAGATCATAGAAATTGGTGACATAAGGCTGAGGATGCAATGTGGAGAAATTAGGAACTTACATGGTGTAAGGTATGTTCCTAAATTGAGAAGGAACTTGATATCCCTAGGCAAGCTCGATGAGGAAGGGTATTCGGTTAAAGCAGAAAAAGGAAAACTAAAGGTAGAGAAAGGACCTATAAGATTTGAGGGTGAGAAGCACAATGACGGGCTCTATGTGCTTACTAGGATGACCATGAGTGGCCCAACGCGGGGTGTTGGGGTAATACAGACCACTAGGTGACATCCAAACCGTGCTCACTGAGGTGATGAGGGTTGGAAAGGAGTGCAATGCATCCATACCCTATGTAAGGTGCACGAATGCATTTGGAGACCAAAGTCACTAGCCCGAAAAAAGTTAAATCTTGATGAAAACTTAACTGGACTCAACTCTAAGTGATAGAGTATTGGTATAGATCGGATCCCAAAGCCTTCTTATTTGGAAGATTTTGAATCAAGGAAGGGTTTGTTAGAAAATTTGTGATTCAACAATCTTGGTTGGACAAGAATTGAGATGAATACCAAAATAGAGAGTTATAAGAAGTCTAGAACGTATGGGACACGTATAGAGAAGTCTAGGACATGTGGGACATGAAGGGGGAAGCAAAACAAGACTCGAAGACACAAAGGAAGCGAAGAAAACTTGGGATAGGCGCTGCCAGGGCCGAGAGCCGTAGTGCCCAGGATACCGCGGCACCCAGGACAGCAATCTAGCACCACAACGCTGGTCCCCAGAGATGAACGCCATAGTGCTAGACGCGTCAGAAGTTCATTTTTGATCTGGATTTCGAGTTTTGGGAAGTTTTGAACTTCCAAAACAAGTGGACTCTTACTCTAACAAGGGATAGGGTTAGTAGGCACAAAATAGACCCTATATAAACACTTGTAAACCCTTTATTTGAGATTAAGCATTAAGAGAGACTCTAAGAGATGGGAAGAACTGGGTAGACATTAAGTGCTTATGTGCGCTAGGGTAAAATCGTCGTTTGGGTGATTATTGCTCGTGGTAGAGTAGAGGTTCACTAAACATTAAGTCCTTTTGAGGGTTCTTCATTGGGTTTTTCTTGTAAAATTTCTAGGGAGTTAATAAGAGAGGTTAGGATTCTTGGATCCACCGTGGACATAGGTAATTGGCTGAACCACGTAAGATTATGTTATGCTCTTTTATATTCTGCTTTGGATTCTTGTTATTTTTATTTGATTAATAAGTTATTCCACTGCGCAAAGAGGTTAGGATTCTAGGTTGAACTTGAGGTTTTTCGCTTCAACATAACTTCAAGAGGGAGAAGGGCGTTCCCTCCCTCAACAATATGACTATAGATAATGAGCCAAAACATTTTCTTGAAATTTCGGATTTAATAATCAATTTCAAATTCAGTAATCAATTTATTTCAAATATCATAATTTTAATTATTTCATAATAACATAGCTTACAACAGTTTTGTAAATAGTATCTAATTAACTCAAAACTGAACCCGTAATTTTGAGTTACCGTATAAAGATCTATAATTTGGCATCTAGTTTAAAAAGATGTTTAAAACTATAAACAAATCATTTATTTAAAAATTTCAAAAAATATATAAACTTAAAAGATAAAATTTATACTTTTAACCAAAATCAGTAGAAAATCATTTTATTGGAAAACTATAAATAAGTTTCAGAAGTAACAATAAATCATAAGTTTTTTGAAGCATTTTCTAGATTTCGAATATCATAATAACAACATTTTTCATTTGAAAATAAAAGGGATACATTATAAATAAAATTACTTACCTTGACAAAAGTCAAATACCTCAAAAGTTATCTCTAATTATCCATAGACCGCAAATATCCTACTCATCAAGATAAAAATTAATTATATTTCATAATCATTCTCAAAATAAGTATCTCTCTCAACTTATAACTCTCCTTTTATTCCTATTTCAATATCGAACAATAAATACTCTAAAATTCGTATTTCATATTCTATATATTTGATTCATATAAACTCTATATCCATCTTTTGTAAATACAAAAGGATTTAACATATAATTTACTTAGGATATTTGGTTTAGTAAAATTATTAAAAAATAAATAAATATTTTTACATGACAAAATCTGTCAAATAGTTTCTGTATGTGAACATAGTTAGTAATTTAGTTTATAAAATATTGTACGATTGTTTAAAAATCACGAAATTAAAAATATAATAACTAGACATATATTAATGCCAGTATATAAAATTTCAGAATTTGTGAAGATCTTTTGATAGGTGAAATGATTTTGTAATTTGAGTTTATTGTTGAATTTTTTATTTTTTAGCATTACAGTCACTACTTTAAAAATTCATATAAAATTAAATTCTTTGAGATTTTTAATAAAACAAAACTCTCCAGAATCCTTGTTGTGTTAGCTTTTAAATAGTAAAAATATTAGTATAAAAATACATTTGTATAAATACAGTTTATTCAAAGAATTATACATATTGTTAAATTCTCTATTTTTCTAGGATCTCACTTACTACTTAATATACATATATATTCGAAAGTCAAAACTAAAGAGTTCTTGATAAAAACTAAGGCTTTAAATAATCATTATGAAGTATAATTCATTTGAAAGAATTATATTTATAAAGTAATTATTTAAAATGTCAATTTATTTATGTTAATACACTACTCATAAATTTAACAATTAATTTATACTTTACATAATCTCTTTCTCATTTTTATTCTACATATTTTCTTCATAAACCATTTTCATTGCCAATTCACTTCAAAAATGTGTTAACTAGGTATGAACTTTACAAAATTATATAAAGTGTAACTAAAAATTATAATAGAAGAACATACCTTAAATCAAGATACCAATCAACACTTAACTTTCTTCTTCTTATTTTTTTTCTCATTCCTTTTCAAAATCAACACTTGATTGTTCTATGACTCAACACTTTCAATTCACATACATACTCTAGTTTTAATTCTTTTCAATCAACTTCTATACCATTTCTTACATAGACTCCATCTATATATAGTGTCTATTTGAGTGGTACATGATGATAAATCCACTCACTTAAGGTGGACATATTAGGTTTATGAATGAGTCACTAAATTAAATATTTGTTTGCCAAGTGCTTGTGTTAGATCACATTCAACACTACATATGTATAAGTTGGTCATGAATGGGTCATCAAGATACAATCAAATTAGATACTTGTTTGTTAAGTGTTTGTATATGTCATATTCAACACAAGTTTAATTATATCTAAAGCATTTGTGTAAATTATTGATGAATGAATTATCAAGATAGAACCAAGTTAGGCATTTGTTGGCTAAATGCTTGTGTTAGGTCACATTTAAGACTAGGCATAATTTTATCTAAATGATATGTATAAGTTATAAATGAATGGGTCCTTAATAAAGGATCAAATTAGATATTTTCATTGAACAACTATTAGTTTCTAAATTTTATAAATTCAAATACTTACTCAAAAATTATGAAACTACCTCAAATTTACTCAAGACACACATATTAGTTCACATTAAATAATTCAGGGTAAATTTTGTTGAGAAAGTATTTTAAAAATGAATTTATTTCAAACAATTCAGAATCTGTATGTAAATTCCTAAAATGAGGTTACCTCACTTAGAAAATCATAATAATTTTAAAAATAATGAATTAAATTATGAGATTTTAATTTGTTATACTAGACATCTATAAGTTTAATATTTCATAAAATTATAATTTTATAAAATCATTTGATAGATTAAAATTAATTATTCATTTATTCATATTGCAAAAATAGTGGATTTTCATAATTTATGGTCATGTTTGCAAAATTATTAAAATCGAATTAATGGACTTTATACTACAAAAATAGTGAATTTTTAAAATTTTATGGTTATGTTTGCAAAATTACTAAAAATCAAATTAATGGACTTTATATACAATTCAAAGTTTTTCATTACTATAAACATGTCTAAATTAATATTATCAAATATCAAAACTAAAATCAAATTGTAACATTTTGTAAAATTTTTGGACTAAAATGTGGTCACGAGGAAATCCAACAATTCTTTTATTAATTCATATAATATACACACAAATATATTTGTATAAATTATACACAATAATTCTTCAACCCCACATATTCCATAATAATATATATGTAATAGTATGTTTAGTCATATATTTTAACAATAGTAAAATAAAAATAATGTGGGTATTACAGATATCATGAAAAGTTTGACCTTTTGTTGACTAAGACACTGTTGATGGGATCCTCCAAATGAAAGAAGCAAAAAGTGCATCCATATCTGCACTTGGGAATTCTTTCAGAATATAAAGCTCAAGTGAGCGTCTGCTGGCAAAAAATTTTGGACAAGCAGCCTTCTGAAGGCGTCTTGGAGGAATCAAGAATCTATCAGTGTAGTATCCACAAGCACTGATCCTCCCTCCTACCCTCCAATCCCAAGTATCACCAGGATTTGAACAATCTGTAGGAGCATATGGAAAACCTTCACCATTGTAAAACGGTAGTACTGGCTCAAGAAAATTATCCACCTTTCCCACAGGCCTCTAACCACTATTATCACCAGGATATCATTCTCCAAAAGTTTAGTAGCTGAGGAAATTAATAACCTATAAATATAACCAAGATCACATCACTAGTTTGCATAGTATATAAAGACTTACTCTTCTATGATTTACCACATATTAAAGATAATTTAAACATATTCATAAGTTGTTATCTGCTATTATTGTCCACAATTTCAGAGTAGAGCATTGTCGGGATTTTAGACTTTTCTTCTGCTCTTAAGTTCATAGTCTTCTTTAACAACTATTATAAACCTAAAACCTGAATTATTTGCAAAGATTTAACACAAGCTTAACAAGGTTCATCACTATACTTGCCTCTAGAATCATATTTCAGCAAAAATGTTTGATCTTTTTGGAGAATGCTCCACAAGTTACTACATAATTTATTTGCAGTCATTAATACTAAAGATGACGAATATATTTTCCATTGACAAAAATAATGAATATGAAAAAAATATATAATGCATAAACTCTTTAACATTTTTCACTGTAAAACTATATTTTGCTTACAATGTCCAATTGACAAAAAGGGGTTGATCCACTAAATGAAATTTCTTTTCCAAAATTTTCTTTATTAGTTTCTTGGCTGAATATTCAATTTTTCTCAATTTCTTATTTTTTCTTTTTCTACATCCATTCTCAGAAATGAACATTTCCTTGACACCTTTCTCCACATTACTAAGCGATGTCACTTGTTTTGTTAGATTTTAGGGAGGTCTTGGACTGTTTAACCAAAGGACTTATTTATCCACTTACAGCACATGCATTTTTATTTGTAGGTACAACAGAAGAATCTTTCCCTTAAAACAAATGCAGAAAAATTCATATGAGCCATAAAGACTGAAAATTTTTCCATTAAGAAAGTATCAACACAAGCAAAAACACAGTTACATGAACCATAAGAAAATTGCCGCTGAGCGCTTATATTGGCTTGCATTTTCCCCTAGAACTAACCCGAGAATGAAACTTTTTCTAGTAATGGCAGCTCGATTCTTCAAACAGAATAAACTTACTCAGGACTGTGCCGTTGTTGTTTATTTGCAGGTAGGATAGAACCAGCAGGGTCTGACATTATTAACAGCAAATCGTAATTCCTGCACAAACAGAAACCAACAGAGGGAAAACAACACCAACCAAAAAAAAAAAAAAACAATAAAAGTAAAATGAAAACTCTAAGTTTGAAAAAAAAAATGACTAACTTTGATGGGGACCCAGAAACAGGATGATTATCTGTGAGTGTTAAAAAGAGTAAAATTGATCTTAAAAGAGGAACACAGACTGCAGTGGAAACGAAGTCTTTCAAGCATGACGAGCACATGGCAGGAGGTAGTTGACCCGGAGACATGTTGAGATTACGGACTTACCCTTACGAGTTTTTACCATTTCGTCTTCTTGCGAGGGTATCGACCGTATTTTAACGGACAGTTTCCGCCTTCGCGCCCTTTCTTCGTTGGTTGCCTTGTCTGCACTTTGAACTTGGCCGAGGCCTAACTTTGTACCATTCATTTTTTTTTTAAGGTTTGTACCATTCATTTGGAAATATAGATTTGCATTTTGTCCCATCTTTTCTCAACTATATAATTTCATTTACGATTTATCAACAAAGCTTCGAAATATGTATTAATATGATATAGAGAATTGTATTTTTGTTTTATTACATTCGCATTAAGTAGAATACAAAATTTATATTTTAATATAATTTTTATATATGTGTAAAATATTATTAAACATCCCAAGTTTTTAATCTCAAAATGTGATGATCGCATAAATTGAAAGATTTTTAAAATTCATAGATTGCATTAGAAAACATAATAAATTACTATTGTTATTGTTAATCCCATTATTTATATATTCAGCCAGTTCACTAGGTTAAGCCCAAAATATAAATTTTATTTACATTTTAACAACTTAATTATTATTTTGCATAAAAAAATATTTTTTTATACAAAAATAAATTTCGTTTAAATCCTTCTCCACATATTAGAATTTTTATTATTTAAGTTTTAATTAAATTATATTTTAATTTAAATTTATACATTCATACTCAAATATGAATTATAATTTATACACTATAAATAAACAAGTATCCTTGATTAATTATTCATTTAATCATTTACTATTTAATTCATTAGTCACATACACACTCCATGCCTACTCATCAATAATTCATTTATTATACTCTTGCTTATCCTTAAAATATTTCACACACTAACATTCTTTTTTTTAAATCAAATATTGACTTGAGCGTCAAAATATTTTTTTGTAAAAATATTTTTTTGTAGAAAGACAATGCTTTTTTTTCGCAAATTTAAAGAATTATCAAAGACAATGAGATAATTTATATGGGTTTGACTTTTAAGAACTTCAACTATTATACAACAAATAGAGGTAATACTATTTTTTTTAAATTAGTCTTATTTTGATATCTATACAGATCCCACCTAAGATATATTATAAAATATTTTGAAGTTTTAATGTTTTAAATAAGTAGTGCTACACATACATAATTGAGATATAAAATTTATATCTTTAATAATACACTAATCGATTACTATAATTTGTTAAGTAGTTGTTGACCTTTTCAATTATACAATTTTAATTAGAGTAATGTTAGGCATCTCAAAATTTCTTTCTAAATTGTATCCCAAAAGTGATGTGTCAAATAAATATTGGGTATAATAAATGATTTTAGAATTTACAATATTTTACTATCTACTATTTGCTTGACACATCACTTTTAGAATACAATTTGGGATAAAATTTTAGAATTCCTAGCATTACTATTTTAATTAATAATTAACACATTAAAAACTTTGTATCTCAACTATATATGTATAGCAGGACTCTAAAGTATTATCAGTAAAGTTTTATTACAACATAGTTCATATATTTGCCTTAAAGATATAAATGAAGATAGAAAGGAGAATGAAGTAAAATATAATAAGGATTTGAAGTAAAATCAAAAACATTTGTGCAAGTTTGTAGTTTTTTTTTTGTTTTAATCAAATATAAATGAAGATTGAATGAAATTTTATTTCTATATTTTAATAAAATTTGTTACCTTAGCTTGAGTTTTATTAGGCCTAATGTAGCTTTGTTTTTTTGTTTAAAGAGATTAATTTTTACGCTCAAAGTGAATTTTTTTTTTGTTGTTGTTCTTTTTAGAATTTTTGTCCAAACACTAATTTTTCCAAAGGCTCGTTGTGGCTCACAACTTGAACAACCTAAGCACTCCTCACTCTAGGCTCATAGCCAAGCCTATTTTGCAGATTTCCTCAAACCCAGTCCATCATAAAGGGAGGGCCTTATTCGAGAACAAGAGGAAGACCTCAAAATTCACCTATGGTCCTCAGCTTAGAAACCTCAATATCAGTAAGCACTTTTCGACATCTAACATTAACTGAGTTGACCATATAAGCTTCTAAAACTTTATCTTCACTAAGGATTAAAGACTTACCAATATCCTTGAAATACTCAAAGTTGGACTCTTGATCAATTAATCTCTATAATCATGGGGGTCGCCAATCATCCTCATTTTTGACAATCTTAAAGGCCATAATTTTGGACATAATTCAAATTTAAACAAATTAAAAGATAGGGAAGGTATAGATTTTCCATAGTCTTAATAAAACTCTGCCATTTATATTTATAAAAAGGAGATTGAATAACAAAAAAAAAGGTTAAGCATGCGACAATTGAAAAAAAATTTCTAATTTTCAAATTCCTTCTTAATAAACTCTTTTTCTAACTTAAAACACATAGAACAACCTTATACGTTTCTTTACATTCACTTTAGCCACCTTTTTTTTTTCTTTAGATTCTCATTGACTTAAGTATTAGAGGATCTTTGCTAAAAGAAAAAAAAACTCTAACATGGCCTAATGTTAGTTGTAGTTGCAGGAAGTTTGTCAAGCTCCATTACTTGAAAAAATTTCTTAGTGGTTCATCTAGCTTGATTTCAACCTAGTTTATTATAAGGTTTGCGGTTGTTCTTCAAGATGTATAAAATCAACTTGTTGTCCTGAAACAACCTAAAAGTTAGGGTCAATAATTTAGTGTTGTATAAAGAAATAAAATGGAAAGCTATAGAGAGACAGTCATAAAAGATAAATAGAAAAACAAAATTGTAAAATGACCACTTGATTATGAGTACTCAAAACTAACAATCCTAAAATCAGCTATTAAACAACCCTCTAGATTAAAATAACCAAAATCAATTGCTAGAGGTATATGACGATAATGTAGCATGCCAAGAAGGGAAAGTCTCCACTTAGCACGTTACGTTACAGAAGGAGTTGAGACAAGTGAAATAGAAGAGAAAGGAGATGAGGGAACTATTGACAATTAGATAATAAGTATCCTGGTCACTAAGAAGCCTCAGCTTCAAGCTATGCCAATAATATTCACCAAGGAGAATGCTCAAAAAGTCATATACCCGTATGATGATGCACTGGTAGTCATCATTCAAATAACAAGAGTAAAATTGAATCAGGTATTCGTTGACCTTGGGAGCTTGATAGACATCATCTTCAAAGTGGCTTTAGACAAGCTTAAAATTAAAGGCCTAAAGATGAAAAAGACTCAGACTCCACATTATAGACTTAGAGATGGTTATATTATGCCACTTGGGGTCGTGAGTTTGCCTATATCTTTAGGGGAAAAGCCATACATAAAGACCATAATGGCGAGCTTTATTGTGGTTGATCAACCTTTCCCCTATAGGGTTTTGCTAGGATGACTATTCATAGCTAACTTAAATGTGACCATATCCATTCACTCTTTGAAGCTGAAGTGTCTAGTTAGGAAATGAGTTGGAGTTATCTCTAGCAATTAGAAGATTGTAAATAGTTGCTATACAATCTCTACTAGTAGAATTTATTACATTTCTATAATGGGCCTGAGAAAGGAAGGACAGTCAAAGTCTTTAGAATTAGTGGGACAAATAATCTCAGAGTAGGTTAAACTATGGTCCCTTGAAAGGTAGTAAATATTGGCTCTCAGTTGAACCCAAATATTAGAAGCAGCTTAACTATACTAGTGAAAGAGTTTTCGAATATCTTTGCCTAGTCTTATAAAGATATCCTGAGAATAGACCTTTCATTGATAACACATGCATTGGATGTCAGTCCATCCTTTAAGCCTATCAAGCAAAAATGGAGAATTTTTAATTAAGAGAGGAACGAGGTCGTGACTACCAAAGTGGAAAAGCTCATTGCCCTAGGCTTCATTTGTGAAGTTCACTACCTTGATTGGTTGGCCAATTTAGTTATAGTAAAAAAAATGAAGAATGTGCATAGATTTTATAGATTTAAACAAAGCTTGCCCAAAGGATAGCTTTCCTCTCCCTAAGATTGATTAATTAGTGGACTCTCAGTTTTATAGATGCCTTTTGGGCTATAATTAAGTTAAAATATTCTCGACCAACTAAAAGAAGACCTTATTCATCACCTATCAAGAGATCTACTGCTATAAGGTCACGTTATTTGAGTTAAAGAATGCAGAGGCAACTTTTAACTTTTTGATGGCTTATGAACAAGCTATTTAAGCCTTTGATTGAAAAAAGCATGGAAGTTTATATGGATGATATGACTGCTAAGTCGAAAAGACTTAAAGATTATGTGGAAGATCTGAGAAAGACCTTTGAGATTTTGAAGGAGCATAATATGAAGTTAAAGCCCAAGAAGTATGCTTTTAGGGTGGAGTTAGGTAACTGCTTTGGGTTTATGGTGAGCTAGTGGGGTATCGAGGATAACCCTAATAAAATTTGAGCTATTTTAGAGATAAAGTCTTTAAGTACTGTGAAAGACATTCATAGATTAACAGGTCTAATGGTTGTCCTTAATAGATTCATCTTGAAGGCTAATGATAAACGTTTTAAGTTTTTTGAAGCCATCAAGCAAAAGGAGAAAACAGATGGACCTTTTAATATGAAAAGGCCTTTTGAAAGCTAAAAGACTGTATGGCTCAACTTAGCCACCTTACTACACCAAGGACTAAAGATTAGTTGATAATTTACTTAGAGGTTTCGGAACAAGCAGTAAAGAAGAAGTCTGGGCTCAGAGACTAGTATATTTTACTAGCAAGGCTTTAACATCCTAGACAAGCTATCTTGAGAACCTATATTTAGCCTTAGTGATATGAAGGTGGAAAAATCGACTCTATTTTTAAGCACATACCATTGTCGTCCTCACTAATCAATCGTTAAGATAGATCTTACATAAGCTCAAACGCTTTAGATGGTTAATTAAGTAAGTAGTTAAACTTAGTGAGTTCGACCACCATTGATCAAGACCTCTTATGCTTCAAGATCAACTACCATTGAACCCCAATAAATGAGAAGATGATTTTTTTATGAGTTTGAAGACAAAAGAGCCAGATATTGAGAAATATTATGTATTGGTCATTGAGGAATAGAAAAGACCTAACCTTCCATATAAAGTGTCAACTATATTTGGGCATTATGACTACAAGATTTTCCTGACCTTTCCCTCTATTCTAGAGAGGGAAAGGTTCCTCAAGAACTATTTTTAAAAGAAGCAACCTTTTTATTGGCACTTATTCTGTCTTGATTTGTTGCTCAGTATGTTTAACTTCCTAGGGTGCACTACTACTCGTATGTCCTTACTATAGAAGATGAGGGCTGTGACCTTAACCCCTATGGATCTCATGCTTAGGGTTGTAGAGGGATCTTCTATTTTTGATACCATGACCTATCATGCTTAGGTGACGTTTCATTAATTCCTCCCCAACGAAGTTTTGTTTCCTTCTAGTGACAATGAAGGTAATAACTAGGACATTTTTTAGTTGTTTTACTTATATGGGATTTTTCTCCAACATAAATGAGTTTATATTATTTATATTTATTTTTTCCTTTGTTGATTTCCTTATTTCTTAAGTTTTTGACTTTTAATTTTTATGCAGCTACAGGTGTTGGAGTCGTTTGAGTTTCCTCGAAAGGTGAGATTTAAGACTTTTTATTTATTCATACTTCCTCAGACTCTGACAACTTTCTAAAGTATTTAAATGTAGGTAATGAACTTCAAAATGCCCTTGGTCCTTTAGACACGTCTCTATAAGCCTTCGCTTCTACTTTCATGAAAGTTTTTAAGCTCACAGGTCCTTCTAACACTGTTTCTTCCACTGGCGGTCCTTTTGCCATCGATCCTTTCTTAGTTGTTTATCCCAAATCTTCTTAACTAGTTTCTTCCCAGGAGTTGGGTCTGCTGATGCTGTCGTAGAAATGTCTATTATCCTTTTTGTTGGAAAATTGGTGATTTCATAATCTTGGTTGTACAAGAATTGAGATGAATACCAAAGTGGAGAGTCACAAGAAGTCTAGAACGTGTGGAGAAGTCTAGGACGTGTGGGACATAAAGGGGGAAGTGAAACGAGAATCGAAGACGCGAAGGAAGCGAAGAAAACGAGCATAGGTGCCACCAAGGTTGAGCGTCGCGGCGCTTAACACAGAAGCCCAACGCCGCGGCAGTGGGCGCGACATGGTAAGCGCCGCGGCACCAGAAGTGACAGGAGTCTGTTTTTGATCCGAATTTTGAGTTTTGGGAAGTTTTGAACTTCCAAAACAAGTGGACTCTTATTCTAATAAAGAATATGGTTAGTAGGCACGAAATACACCCTATATAAATACTTGTAAACCATTTATTTCAGATCAAACATTAAGAGAGACTTTATGAGAGGGAAGAACTTGGTAGACACTAAATGCTTGTGTGTGCTAAGGTGGAACTGTCATTTGGGTGATCATTGCTTGTGGTAAAGTAAGGATTCACTAAACATTAGGTCATTTTGAGGGTTCTTCAAATTGAGTTTTCCTTATAAAATCTCTAGGGAGTTAATAAGAGAGAATAGGATCCTTGGATCCACCGTGAACGTAAGCGATTGGCCGAACCATGTAGGATTGTATTGTGCTCTTTTATATTCTACTTTGGATTCTTGATATTTTGCTTGATTAACAGATTATTCCGCTGCACAAAAAGATTAGGGTTCTAGGTTGAATCTTAACTTCTTTACTTCAATATAAACTCGAGATGAAGAAAGGTGTTTCCTCCCTCAACACCTTTCTTGGTACTGTCCCAGCAGAGACCTTGAGAGATAGAAAGGTATTTCCTCCCTCAACACTTTCTTAATACCATCCCAACAATCGAAGGTGAGTTAATGTAAATCTACCGTCCATATAACATTCTCCCCAAGTAAGCTACAGTTTAATTTCCAAATCTCATAGCTTTAATATGTATTGTGATTAATCCACACCCTTTATAAAGTGCTCTCATCTCTTAGGTCTAGCTGTTCCAGCAACTACTTTTGTCTTTATTTGCACTCGTGACATTCTAGCTGCAACCACAATACAACCGAGACTCTTTGTATCTATTATTTGTGTTTGATGGAGTTGGTTCTTCGCTAGGCCAGCATAGGTCTTAGCCCTCACCAATATCAGTTACTTTGACCGTTAATATAACCAATAAATTATTTGCATTATTTTTCACTTCACTGCTCTTCAACTTGGAAACCATAGAATGACGTAATAATTATTCAAATTAAAATGCAAAACCTTATTGAATGGAAAGGTAGAAGACCGAATTAAGGCAATGCAAAGTAATTCTAGCTAGTACAAGTAAAGATCAAAATTACATCTTTATCAGACAACAGACAGCTTCACACCGCTTGCAGATAAACAAAAGATTTCTATTGCCTATACAAACCGTGGGGGAAGTGGCAATTGGCAATTTTCCTTGAGATATAAAAGAGATGCCCAAACCAAAAAAAAAACGATCTGCTCTTGGTAAAAAATAATAAAAACCTCTATACATATTCGTGCACATGGAACAGGCAGGTTTTAATTAACATAATTTATTGACATGCATTTGATCTCACATACACAATGTTTATCAAACCAAAAGACGAGGAGCCAAATCCTACGAGTTGATGATTTTCTGGTGATCATCAATAGCACTAACATAAGGTTACTGCATTTTATACGAATGAAGGAAAGTAATATACAAGGAAAAATGCAGTGAAGCAGAGATCTACTGTTTATTGGGTGCCTCATCTCTCAAACACCTGAAAACGAAAAAAGAAAAATGTGAAGTTGAATTGTATGCAAGTCCTTCACTCCCGCAAAAGATTGAACGGTAGTCAGGTAACATCCTCTGCTAAGGCCTTGTTACATCTCAGTAGAAAGCCTTAAGAATGAGACGTTGCTTCACATAGCGCTTATGTGATTGTATTATCTAGTGATTTCCGTGCAAGTGCTCATCATGCATGATCACCAATTGCTCTGCAACCTGCAAGGAGCCACAATAACCAATCAACAAGAAGATTACTTCAAAATGAATGTACAGCTTAAATATAAGAGCTGTTTCATGCGCATGTTAGTACTGTTCGAAAATCATTAATCAGAAAGAGAATAACACACGGAAAAATGTCAAAAATTTTAAAGTTTACTCATTAAGATTTATGATGGCGAATATGTGTACGTAAGAGACCATGACCTAATCATTTTGACAATTCATTAAGTATTAGTTATTGAATGCAATGTTGATTGGATCCAATGCCTTATTGTTATTGACATGCACAATCACTGTGTCTGAAAAAAAAATCTAATACTGAACAGGAAATAACATCACAACTGATATTTAGCTCCCAAGACAATAAAAAATATCATCAATTCAGGATTAAAAGAATTATATATATGCATATAAATTAACCTCCTCGATGCTGCCATCCTCAATCTCTGTGTTGAAAGAAAGTAGCATACTTTCATGTAGCAACATTTCTAAGTCTTCCACATAAATGGGTGCTGCAAACCAACAAGAAACACACATCATAGATCTTACATATCTCATCAGCTTAAAGCCATTAATAAGAAGAAAAATGATCTCCAAAACACAAAGGAAGAAAAACATGAACATGAACAAAGACAAACAAAGGAAAAAAGAAAGTAATTACCTCTAGATTGAGAGAACCAAGAGAGAATATCAGCAGCAAGCTGATGGGATTTCTGGAGAGAGTCACGACCACCCCATTGATTGTGCACAGCCATTTGTAGGCCATTCCATTTCGAAAGAAGCAGCGTGATTCCTTCCTTGAGATGAGAGACTGTCTCAGCTGTCTTTGGATTTTGGCGGGTGACACAGTTGGTTTCCCTCAACATTGCTTCAATATATTATAATTAATTAGCTTCGTATGAAAATCCTGCCGCTGCCTCTGTCCTCTGATTCTGCTCCCGTCCCCACGCAGAATCCCACATGGAGAAGAGAGAGAAAGAATCAGAGCAGGAGGTCGACCAAACAATTTTCTTTTCTGTAGTTTCTTGTAAAAGCGAGAGCGGGAGGGAGAACGACAAGCTTGTGATTGGAAGAGAGAAAGACTCGGAGGAAAGTATGTAAGAGTGATAGAGAACGACTGTGGAGCGTTACAAGTTTTACGCGCCAAGAATTGGAGTAGATTCAGTTTTGTAACAAATCGGACGTGATTTTCTTTTTCCTTCCAGAAAAAACAAATAGTAGATGTCTTTTAGCTCCTCAATATTTTTATTTATTGCACTCGGGATAATCTCTCTGACTGAATAGACACTATAAACCTTAATATTTCAAACTAATCCTATAAATGGCTAGACCAAACTGCCTTGTAAAATCTTTTTAACTATGAAAGGGGTGAGCTTAAAATACATATTTCTAAGTAAAATCATAAAAAAAACCTTAAGTGGATTTTTCAGAAATAAATTAATATTAATTAAATTCATACTTCGAGTTGTTTCATACTACAAATAAACTTGAAGACTTAAAAAATCAATTAGATAGGCGAATTCTATGTCTCAATTGTGGACAAAAGTTTTTAAATTTATTATAGACAAATTTATCATTATCCTCTAAGTTTTTATATATATATATATATATATTTCTCATTAAAATTTAAAACTATCTATTATTTTTTAAAAAAAATTATAAAAAAAGTAAAAAAATTATTAATTACTTTTTAAAATAAAAAAGAATAATTTTTTTAAAAAATAGAAAAAGAAAAATGGTATATAACTTTATATGAAATACTTACAAACGCTCAACTTGTGCCGGGCTCAAAATTATTGTCTTGCTGTGACTTGAATGTCTTGCCCTATGTAAGAAGTTCAAATTCTCCCTTTCACGTCACGTGGTATAATTTCTCAATCCAAATTCTCATCCTATTTTGGACTCAAATTTCTCATTTCAATCGTATTTTGATTTTCATTTTTCCGTCTCATCCAGCAGTGTGTTATTTTTTGCCCTAACAATTAACATTGGTTGGAAATTGTTCATTCTGTGTAATCGAAAATAAGATTTTAATAAAATTACGTATACAATTTTTATTGAAAAAAAACGACGTTTTCAATTTGGTACAGCTTCCGCCCTTCGGTTTCTACTCGATAAACCATGGCTAAACCCTTTGACGTGTTCAGTTCGAAGCCATCACCATCAAACAAACCATGACCAAATCCACCGCCAATGTCCTTCTACACTCCCAACTCGCTCGCCACCCTACTCGAAACGGCCTTGTCAACTCACTCACCTTCACTAGGCCGAGTCGTCCATGCTTACATCATCAAAACAATCACCATCCCTTTCCCCTCCTCCCTCTCCAACTACCTCATCAACATGTACTCCAAACTCGACCTTCCCAACTCAGCAGAACTCGTCCTCCAACTCACGCCCACCCACTTCCGCACTGTCGTCACCTGGACGTCCTTGATCTCTGGCCTCGTTCAAAACGGTCATTTCATCTCCGCTTTCCTCCACTTCGCTAACATGCGCCGCGAGCGCATTCTTCCTAATGATTTCACTTTCCCTTGTTTATTCAAGGCCTTGGCTTCACTTCGATTGCCCGTTACTGGGAAACAAGTCCACGCACTCGCTTTGAAATCCGGGCAGATAAATGATGTCTTTGTCGGTTGCAGTGCGTTTGATATGTATTCGAAATCGGGCCTAAAAGATGAAGCGGCGAAAATGTTCGACGAAATGCCTGAAAGAAATCTCGCAACATGGAATGCATATATTTCTAATGCAGTGCTTAACGGGCGGCCGAGAAATGCGATTGATGCGTTTATAAAATTCCGCCGGGCTGGTGGGGAGCCAAATTCGATCACGTTTTGTGCCTTTTTGAACGCCTGCTCAGATTGTTTATCGTTGGAATTAGGGAGGCAGTTACATGGATTTGTGATCAGAAGTGGGTTTGATGGGAATGTGTCGGTATGTAACGGGCTTGTTGATTTCTACGGGAAGTGTAAAGAGGTTTGTTTTGCGCAGATGGTTTTTGATGGGATTAGAGACAAAAATGATGTTTCTTGGTGTTCATTGCTTGCTGTTTATGTACAGAATCATGAGGAAGAGAAGGCTTGTGAGATGTTTCTAAGGGCAAGGAGAGAAGGGGTTGAGCCTAAGGATTTTATGATTTCAAGTGTACTGAGTGCTTGTGCTGGAATTGCGGGCCTTGAATTGGGAAGGTCAGTTCATGCAGCTTCTGTGAAGGCATGTGCTGACGGGAATGCGTTTGTTGGGAGTGCCCTTGTTGATATGTATGGAAAATGTGGAAGCATAGAGGATGCAGAGAGAGTGTTTAATGAGATTCCTGAGAGGAACTTGGTTTGCTGGAATGCGCTGATAGGTGGGTATGCGCACCAAGGGCATGCTGACATGGCATTAGCATTGTTTGAAGAGATGACATCAGGGAGGTGCGAGGTGGTGCCGAATTATGTCACCTTTGTGTGTGTGTTATCGGCTTGTAGTAGGGCAGGGACAGTGAAAAAGGGAATGGAGATTTTTGAATTGATGAGGGGAAAGTATGGGATTGAGCCAGGGGAAGAGCATTATTCTTGTATTGTGGACTTGCTGGGACGGGCTGGGTTGGTGGAGCATGCTTATAAGTTTATTAAGGAAATGCCAATTCATCCAACAATTTCAGTCTGGGGTGCTCTTTTAAATGCTTGTAGGGTGTATGGTAAGCCGGAGTTGGGGCGGATTGCAGCTGATAACTTATTTAAGCTTGACCCCAGAGACTCAGGCAACCATGTCCTGCTGTCAAATATGTATGCAGCTGCTGGCAGGTAAGATCATTCTCAATACCAATCTTTATTTTGCTTTCCGCATTGAAGTATCTAGAACTGCCTCAGCTTCACTACTTCCTTAAACTCGTCAAATATTTCAAACTTATTTTTGCTAGTTAATTTTTTTTTGAGTTCCATCTTCTATTTTATCTTTCTTAAATCCATGTTCTTAAGTCGACTTAATGTACTAAAAGTTGGGGTTTACTTATCACGTTCCAGCATCATCATGCACAGTTATGGAGTTATTTTCAAACAGTGATCGATCCACATGCTATTCATGGTTTGCCTTGATGATCTCTAAAATATGGCTATTGTTGGAAGTCATATCGCTAATGTTCTCATCCCCATTCCTAATATTTGCCCAAAGACTATGCATTATATTACCACGGTGGACTATGGATATATGTATCATTGTTCGGAAACATCTACAGTACTTTGTTGAAGAGCTAAACCGTAAGGTGAAAGTGTACCATTTCTTTAGTTGTCACTTGTGCACACCACATCATGGTTCATGGAAGAAGACAGTCCAACATGTGTGTTAGCTTAATAATGAACACCTACCAAATTAACCTTCATGATGTTGGCATGGAGGCCATAATTTTAGGCCTAATGGAAAAGGTCCATATTTCAAATCTTGTCCATATTCAACACACACCAACTTTACAAGTAAAATTAGCTGCTTCCCATAGATTACATAGGGGTTGTTGATTTTTGTTGTGCTGCTCTGCCTTTTAAGCGACATTGTTAAATTTATTGAAAGAGTTGCAAATAGTGTCCCATGTTTTCTTTTATGTTCTAACTAAAAAAGATGGTGTTTATGCTTTTTCTTATTTGCCAATCAATGTAGATGTCTAATGCAGGTGGGAAGAAGCTGACCTAGTGAGAAAGGAGATGAAGGTCATTGGGATCAAAAAGGGTGCAGGTTGCAGTTGGATATCAGTTAAGAATAGGGTCCACTCGTTCCAAGCTAAGGATACTTCCCATGAAAGAAACACTGAGATTCAGGCAATGCTAGCTAAGCTAAAGAAGCAGATGAAGGCAGCTGGCTACATACCAGACACCAATTTTGCCCTCTATGATTTAGAAGAAGAGGAGAAAATAACAGAAGTTGGATACCACAGCGAGAAGATTGCCCTTGCATTTGGCCTTATAGCTATTCCTTCTGGGGTACCCATACGAATCACAAAGAATCTTAGAATCTGTGGAGATTGCCACAGTGCCTTTAAGTTTATCTCAGGCATTGTTGAGAGAGAGATTATCGTGAGAGATAACAACCGGTTTCATCGATTCAGGAATGGGCACTGCTCTTGTAGAGATTATTGGTGATGACTTATTATTTTGACATTTTTTTGTTAAGTTTGATAGCTTTCTGACAGGAGACACAAGATCTCAAGCTGAAGAAATGGTCTAGGCTTGGGAAAAATATGATTTAGAGGAATTAACATCTAAAATTTTTATTATGTTAATGGAAGCGCATTCTTTAATATTTATATATCTCTAGCCAATTGTTTTACTTTTCTATATTAACTACTACGTGCCTATTTTTTTAAATTTAAAAATATTTTTTATAAATATTTTAAATTTTTAATTATAATTATTCTAAAATTAATAATTGTAATAACAATTAATATTATAATTTATAATTATATTGAATTAAAAATTTGAAATGTGTTTATAATAAGATTGGTGAAAGTTTTTAACAAAAAGTTTCAACCACAGTTTGAACTCTTATTTATTCTACTCTACTCTCCTTTTGTTATCACAATTATAGCTTGAAAATTCTTATCCCATTAAAATAGTAAGAAAGATGTTTTCAAGCAATGGATTAGAGTAACCATAAGAGATTGGATGAGTAGAGTAGGATAAGAGTTCATACTGATAGTTGGTTGGTGGCTGAAACTTCTTGTTATGAATTCTTACAGTCTCTTTTTATTATAATATTTATAATTATAAAAATTAAAAAATATTTAAAAAAAGTAAATATCTAAAAATAAAATAAGATAACATAAATTAATTATTAAACTTTAAAATAATTTTTTTTTAACGATCCTCCTTACATTTCTCGACATGTTGACGGATGTGCGTTAAGCTATAATGATTAAAATAGGTCAAAGGTTGGTTATATGTATTACAACATAATATGTTAATATAATTATTTTTTATTTGTGTTAAATCTTTAACTGTAAAATAATTTAAAATGAATTTTATTGTGTTGTTACATCATAATGGCATGCATCTTCGTCGTCATTATCTTAATGAGGTTTAGAATAAATGTTGTTATTATCATTTTAGAGTGGTTGAAAGTTCATTTTATAATGATCTATAATTTAAAAATTGTAATTAGATAATTAAAAATAAATAAATAAATAAATTAAGAGAATATAATTTTTAAAGAGAAGTGAAATAATTTAGAAAAAAATTAGAAGAAAGTTGAGTTAATTTCAAAAAAAATAGAGAGAATGTTGAAAAGAGAGAAGAGATTGAGTGAACAATCATTTTTAATATTGATCGACGATCTTTAAAAAAATTTAATAATTTTCTTATTGCTACACTTGTAGCGCAGGCGTAGCAGCTTTTTGTAATTTTTTTATTTTTTTAAAATTAAAAAAAGCCCATGGGCCAACTATGTTAGCACAGCACGGCACGACACAGTTTCATATTGTGCCAGTAGGCTGTGTTAAGTCGCAACCTAAGTTTTCGTGTCGAGCTAGCACGACAAAAAATTTTGGTAAGTCGTGCCGACTCAACAGAACCTATTTGTCATATCTAAATATAAGTTTAATTCTTCTACTTAATATAAAAGTGTCAAAATTGTTAACGTAACGTTTTATTATCAAGTCAAATCAAATAAACTAACACAATATAAGAGGTATTAACACTGTCACCCTATTGAGGTTGTCACAATATTGCGATAATAATTTAAATATGCTTAACGCTGTAATATTAGACATTGAATGCTGTGACGTTGGTTCGAAAATGAATTACTACTTTAGTAATAGACATCAAATGCCGCAACGTTGCTTATTTGAGAAAAATCTATTTTTAAGTAGAATTGTGTCTTAAAATTGATTTTAGACTTTTACAATGTGTGAATTCTTATTCTAATTAAAAATAAAAAATTTAAGAACTTTGTAAATACTATATAAATTATTATAATCTCTTAAAATTAATCAAACATTAAGAAGCATTAGAGAAAAACTCTAATAGACAGAACAGAGATTTAGAGAACCTTAAATATTAAGTATGTAAGAGAGTGCTATAGATAATATTTGAATTCTAAGTGAATAAAAAAAACACTAATAAATTATTTGATAGCTTTTTATTCATTGTATTCCTTGAATCTTTTGAGAAAGATTTTTATAATTTGTATTTTTTATGAATTAATGTAGAAATTAAGATTCCGTGATTTACTATAAATGTAAGTATTTGTTGCGAACCACGTAATTTAATTATGTAATTGTTTTATCTTTATGACAACCTTGTTCTTATTCTTATTCTTTTTTATTTGTGATTGAAATTTTTATATTTATTTAAAAATTATTTAAAGTGCATGTAAAAAAAATCACAACTAATTAGTATTAATGTAAAAGCTGATTTTTAAGTAGAATTGGTGATAAGACTAATATCCACAACTAATTATTTAGCTACAAACATTATAAAATTGAATACTTAATTATTAGAAAATAGTCCAAAATGTTTTTAACTATTTCTAAAAATTTTCCTTATTTTAAAATAAAATGATAATTAAATAATTTATGCCCGGAGAAATAATTCAAATACTTACTTACCCAAAAAAAAAAAAAAAACTTTTACTCAACCAACGACTCTTTCTCGATTCTATTCCTAACTTAGTCTCATTCCTAAACGACACCGTGTAACACAACATCCACGATCCAACCAACAAAAAAACGAGCCCCTGTATAAACTATAAAGCAAAACCAGTGGCACAAATGCTGTGAAGGAACTTGAAAGAAACAGAGATAAGAATGCCAGTAGCCAAAGGAGCGACTCTCAACCACATCTCCAGAGAATCATCAGACATAAGGCGTCTCGCCAACTTTTACCAAGAGGTTTTCTTTTAGTAAAATAATCTCATGAAATCTTTGACGCTTGTTTCAGTTTATTGAACACTTGTCGGTGATCATTTATCTAAATGAATTTGTTCGTTTACTTCGCATGTGGTAGATATTTGGTTTTGAGGAAATTGAAGCCCCGAATTTCGGAGAATTCAAGGTGATATGGCTGAATTTGCCCGGAGCTTTCGCTCTCCATCTCATCGAGCGAAGCCCCGTTACCAAGCTTCCAGAAGGTCCTTATAGCGCCACGTCACCCGTTGCTGATCCCAGCCATCTCCCCCGCGGTCACCATATCTGCTTCTCTGTCTCCGATTTTGACTCCTTTGTGCAAACCCTCAAGGTATGATCCCTTTCTTTTTCTCTTTTAATTTTTTTTTTTTAGTTAACATTTGATGCAGTCAGAGTACATAGATTAATATATAATAATAAATAAATAAATTTAGAGAACCAGAATTTGTACTCTGGTTACTGAAAGAGGTTAGATTTTTTGAGGTTATGAATTAAAAATTAGAAATTGCAATAAATTGAAACACTGCAAATCAATAGAGATTTTTTTCTTAAGAAAAAAAAAACTGGCCTTTTTAAAGTTATTAGAAAAAGACAATTTTGTAAAATAGCAAAAACATGAATCTCAAGACTTTTATAGGGTGTTCAAATTCCAAACCTACCCAGATGGATTTAAAGCAAATTGATCCAATTTTTGCTGGACTTGATGTAGAGATATAGGGGATTTCCCATTCCTTGTTTGGTTGTCTAATTGTTGTTGCGTTATTGTATATCTATTCTGTCCAATCCAAATTTGAACGAGGGGTAATCATAACATTGGGAAGCTATTTATGTTACTATAAGCCAAACTGGTTTAGCTGCAATGCGTTTCAACTAAATTGTATCATCAAGAGCCAAAATCCCAAGTCCATGAACTGATATGTCACTCTTAATACTAAAGCATTAAACACATTGGTGGTAATGCGTCACTGGACTTTCAAACGCCTGAATTTTATTTTCCTTTGTGAGATTGTGCATGCGGTGGGGGACTGAAGACGTGGGTAGATATTGCTATCTAATGTTTAGCATCAACAAGCATTGGCATGCTACTTATTTTTATTGTAACAATAGATAAATGGAGTTGGTTTTGTAGGACAAGGGAATACAGACTTTCCAGAGGTCCCTACCTGATGGCACAGTCAAACAAGTCTTCTTCTTTGATCCAGATGGTAAGTTTTTTCAACTACAATGTTTCATTAACCTGGCATACATAAAAGATTCACTAGTCAAAAGACCTAAGGATTAATGTGACTGATTGTTTTTCCTTTATTTGTTTCTGAGATGTTATTTCTTTTTAAGCCTTTTTTATATATACATCTTGAATGTTCAATTTAAGTACACTTTACATATTCTGAGCCATTAGTACTGATTAATCTGTCCATTATTTCACTCATTCTCTTTGAAACTTTTTTCTATGATGTGTAGGTAATGGATTGGAAGTTGCAAGCCGCTGCAGTGAGTAGACCATCTCCGCCTGCAATTATAAGTATGTTGTTTTAGTAGATTGTAAGAAAATATCTGAAGACATGGAACTATTAATGGCTCTAAAACTCATGTATATATGGAGTGTTTGGGATATGTTAGTTATTATATCTTAAGTGTCACTCTCTTTAAGAAAGTCGAATCTTATTTATTACTGCAAATAATATGAGTGGCAGCGGTTGCCTGTTACCATCAATTGGAGATTGAAGCAAAATGTGCTATGGAACTGAAAATTTTGTACTTGGTATTAGTACAAAATGTGCTTGAGTTTGGAAGCACAAGAATAAAATCACGTCGCAAATACTTCTTTCACTTCACAATTAAGTATTAATTACATACTCACCCACTTTCTCCACAGCTAGTACTTCTATCCGCCATAGCCATGGCTTAAGATGCACAACACCTCTATTCAAATGAATCTTAAATGTTGTACTGTAGACATACAAATGTGTTTGAGGGAAAATGGGAAATGGGTGCTGTGGATTATTGGGGTAGACTTATAAAAAGAAAGATAAGAGAAACCACATTAACTTCAGTGAGGTGCTGTATTTTAGTTTGGTGGTCATTTCTGCATTTGCTCTTTGAACTGAAGCTGTTCAGCGAACAACCTCGTATCGATTGTACTGTAATTTGTAAGATAAGTGTACATTTTTTGTTTATATTTAGTACAAAATGATCTACATGACTTCTGATCCTCTGCATCCACAACGCCATGTGTAATCTTGTTCCTGTCGAAGAATCTTCCATCGGAATCTTGTCCATAACCAATAGCATATGATCTTCCATTTTACGTTGAACATGACTAAATGGCCTTTGTTAAAGAAAATGAGTTAAAAAGATTTGGATTTGTTTGGATTATGAAGTCTTCACTCTACCTTATCTTAAATTGATAATTTTCACTGGCCTCCAAATTATTTAAAAATTCAAAACGTGCCTAAGTCATTATCTTCGTCAATTCAAGTAACTAGTTGACCATTATTGGATATTAAAAATACGTTTTTATCCATGTTATGATATAAATTTAAGGTGAAAAAAAATATCTTCATGTATGTAACTTTTTTTTTCCTTCATTTTTTTTCTTTCATTTATTGCATCTAAATTGAAATGTTTTTATTATACAAATTAGTAAACTAATAAAAGTTTACTCTTATAATTCAAATTTTATTTTCATGAACTACTATCACATTAATTATGTCCATCGTTTTACAAATTAAATCCAAAATGAAATCCATCCTACATAAAATAAAAATGAGAGATTTCATTTTTTAGAAAGAAATTTTTTTTGCAAGGGTACCAACAGAGAGCTCGACAAGATTGTGCAATGCCCTTGCGTCTCGTCGTCACGCTGCCGTGCCTTGCATGGGGGCGCTCGGCATATCATGGCAATCTCTATTTTTCTTTTTACTGGCCACTATTGTTAGAAAAGAAGGAATGGAGAGATGAATAGAAATAAAGAGAAAAGGTTTAAAAAGAAAATATGATTTTATATTTTTCTTCAAGGATGTTTTAGTATTTGTATAAGATTATAAAATTTACTTTTTTCTTTGTTTTTTAATTTTACATATTCAATTGCATCTTATCCTTGATAAAGTTAAGAAAATAAATTAATGATGTAAAGACATGTTATATACTTATCAAAAAATTGGAGGAGAAACAAAGATAATCGATTTAAGATAGAAACGAAGTGAAGATTTTCCCATTTGAATTTTATGCAACTATGGTATAACTATAATCTCCTTGCTATATTTTATTGAAAAGATATAATAAGGCACAATAATGTATATATGATAACTTTGTTCTATCAATCAATAATATATAAAATAAAAATTAATATAAAGAGGGATTAATTCTATTTTGAGTAGGGGAAAATGTGTTTATTTGAGGACACATATTTAGAGAGTTTTGTTGCTCTTATGTTGAAAAAAGTGTTAGTTTTTACGTGTTTTAATATTTATATAATTGATATTGAGTATTCTAAAACTCTAAACGCTTTATAAAAGACTTCACATATAAATAAAATTGTTGATTTAAAAAAATGATCTTTCAGGCTAATGAGCTTTGAATTTATTTGATCATAGAAATCAAAATCTTAATCCTTGCCTATTGAGCTTATAATTGTGAGCTTGCTCAGTATTCGGTCATTGTGATGCCTGCAAACACAAGAAAAATTATCGTTAAAACCTTGTTGGTGGTAGCTCCGACAAAAACTCTTTGATACTTAAATCAGGTGTTTATTTTGAGAGAGAGAGATTGAGGGGAAAGGTTAAAATTCTCAAATCAAAAGTTGTGAATTTAAGAGACAGACCTTTCTTAGCCTTTTCTTTTTTTACTTTTTATATAGCATCGGTCTTCCTAAAATTTTTGTGCTTATCTTCATCGGATTTATGGTTGTTTTGGATAATCTTATGGTATTTTGGCTTGATTTGAGGGATATCCTTTAAAATAGCATAATTTTATCTCAAAAATAATATTGATTGCCTATTTAAATAACTTGCCTTATCTACTTCGTTTTGTGTTTCTCTCTCACGTTACTGAGTGTTGCTCGACTCTTTCTCAGAGCAGGCCTATGCGAATTTTGAAGGCTTTACATATAGATGTGGGTCAGAGTATTTCCTATACCGGTCTTCTTTATGGCATGCTAAATTATATTGGTGGAATTAGAACTTTGCTTGGTATGTCGGACGAGTCGTTGTGTATAGATCCACGTGGTTATAGACAATCCGGATAGAATCTGAGCTAGTCAGTCTTACTTGAGTTAATTGGTTCGATTAGCTGAGCAAGTTCTTTGTCTTTGTTCTTTTTTATGATACTTGAGTGATTTACTCTCGTTAGCTAGGGCCCTCAATCCTTTGGACATTTAGGCCGACCTCCAATTAAGCCTGTTTTGTAGGTTGATATCTAACCTTCTTGGTATTGGGCCTTTGGAGATTTTCAAGGGAAACACGAGTTTGCCAGTTTCTAGTTTTAGTTAGTTAAAACTGAAAACTTAATTTTCTTGAGTTTTCTTACTTGGTATGTGCTGTAATAGAAATATCTGAACAAGTTATTGAAGCAGCTGTTGCTATTCGACATTAATGATATTGTTTCATCGTATTGTAGCTGCTTAGTATTTTTTAGAATATCAGGCCATTGTTGATCAGAGTACTTCTTGTACTTTGCAATTTTTCTTATATCTTAAGTATTTATTAGTCATGATGACAGAGATCCTGAAATGTCATCCCAGTGTTTATAAAAAGGTATATAGGATATGAGACCTAATCTCAGTCGTTAATCTTGTTTGCATCGTATAGTTAGGGGTATTTGAAAACAGAAGGTCATGTCTGTCCAGTTCCCAAGTGACGTTTGAGAGGTTAAGAAAATATAATCAGTTGATTTTTGAACTGAACGGCCTAGATAAAAAAGTTGCTAAAGAGACGTGCATTAATGGTGCATGTGAATGTGAAACGTTTGGCCAGTCCTTTGAAGGGATGTCTCTTGAACTTCTTAGATGATCGTGACAGTTCATTCTTTTTGGACAATCATGATTTTTTCAGTCCAAACACTATAAAAACCCTTTTCTAGGTTGCCTTCGTCTCTTAACTTCATTCTTCTTCATCTCTACACTCTCAAAGCTCTCGTCTAAATCATTCTTTAGCAACAAACTTTCTTCATTCAAGGGTATTCTGGCGACTCTGTATTTTTTATTTTTGCGCTTCCACCTGGTAAGTTCTTATTCCCTTTTTCTTTTTCGTTCATGCCATACTTGTTTCGGTTGATGAATACTTGCTTCTATAAATGATGTGTTTTTCCGTACAAAAAATAGCTATGAGTGCTATAACTATGTTTTGAAAAATGCCTCTACTTCTTTGTGTTTTTTTTTTTTTAGTATATTGTTATATTTCTAAAAATTTAATATTTTTTATATATTCACTTTAGCTAGTGACGTCGCTTTCTCTTCCCTTATTATTATTTGAGACGGTCTCAATCATTGGTGAAGATAAAGCAGAGGCTAATCTTGAGGACCCTACTAAAAAATTATTAGAATCAGTGGAGGTTATTGAGTTTGAGCTAAACAGAAGGTATCAAATGTCTAAAATGACCCGGGAGGACTTGGACTCTTTTAGGGCCACGTACAATATTCTTAAGTTTGTAACCCTTAAGCTGCCATTTTCAGATGATTTTTTGAGTAGCCCTATAGATTGAGAGGTGGTTATCCATGTAGTGTAGTTCTTTAGGCTAGGCCTTAAGCTCCCCATACAGTCAAATTTTACTAGGATGCTGGCCAGTCTATGAGTGGTCCCTTCTCATTTAGGCCTTAATTCTTAGAAAGTTTTAGCAGGTCTGTATGTTCTTTAGGCAAGGGTAGAGCTATCCTTACCCTATTACTAAGAGCTACGCCACCTTTATCATTTTGAGAGCAACGTTAAAGGGTAGAAGGGCTTCTACTACCTATCCTTTCATGGCCTTCAGTACCCTATCCCGAGCCGTTCCTCTTATATTAAAAGCTGGAATTGAAACTAGTTCTTTGCTGAGGGCGAGTAGAGTAAAGTACTCTCCAAGAAGAGAGGGGGAATATGGGTCGTCCATACTAAGTTTGCCTTAGATTCCTTTTATTCTTTTCTTTGTTTGTTTGTTTGTGTTCATCTTTCTTTTTTTTCTCTTTCTTGTACTAATTTCTAGTGAAATTTAGAGACCTGGGCAACTAACTACGATATATCCAAGATTAGACATACTCAAATTAAAGCTGCTCTTGCCCACATCTCCTTTATCCAGGATTTATTGTCATCGGTTAGCCTTATCTAGTTAGGCTTAGTCGCTTCAGTACCTAGAAAACCTCGAGTGGGCAGTAAGTAGATCAAATTTAATTATTTTTATTATCCAAGCATCTTTTTTTTAACTTAGCTTGTTCTTGTGCAAAAATATCCGAGCAGAGAGGTAGTGACAGAAGAAAGCAGAGCTAGCCAATGATTTTGGTACGCCTTCAGGAGGTCGGGGTAATATAAACATCAACAATGTTATAGGTGTTGGATATCGAGTGTGTAACATACGAGTGTATACATAATTTCAAAAATTACTATATGTAGTGGAAGCATGTTAATAAATACACTCATTTTAAGCAATTAAACATATATACATAATTATACAATTATAAATATGATGAACAATTGTATTAAAAACATTGTGTAAAATACTTACCTAATAAAGGTAGTTTTATAAAATCTTCAAGTCCTTCAACAATCCATGTAAAGAGCTCACCTTGAAGTGTATATTGTACAATTCTAGTCCATAACGGTTTTGTGGGATTAAGGAGCTAGAATGGTATCTTAGTTTTAGAATTTCCAGCAATATGTATTCAAACTCTTTTGAATACAATTTTGTTTCTTAAAATGGAGATGGTAAATATTTTACATACAATTCTTGTATTAATTAGAAATATTTTACATACAACTCTTGTATTAATCTTAGAAACAATTTTCAGAAGATTAATTATAGTGAAAAACTCTTGTCACAATTATTAATCTCTTTCTTCATTTTCTTTTATTTATTATGATCCATCTATGAGAGGAGAAGATGAAGAGAAGTTCTACATTTTTCAACACTTGAAAAAGAACAAATACAAAATTCTCTCTTACCTCTTTTCTCTTCACTTTGCCGAATTCTTCCCTCACAATTGAATGAATGATTTCAATTGTTAGCCAAAACTATTTTTGTTTATTCAACACTTTGATTAAACAAAAATAAGTGCTCTACCAATTTTATTGTTGATCTCCTACTTAGGATTAATTTAACCAAGCACTAGATTAATAGCCACCTAAATTAATCTTTACCTAACTAATATAATTACTTTAATTATAATGGGTAATTAAATGGCCAATATCTAGGCTCCTCATTGTATTAAAATACAATGTCATGATCTATATATTATAATATTATCTAATAATATAGTAATAATAATATATAATTTAATTATTCAAAATAATTTTGAATAATTACTTTTTACTTTACTAATTTTTACCACCAAGGTTAAATGGTAAAAAGGTAAAATTAAATTATTGAACAAATTTTGTCAATTGTCAACATTCTATTGATTAACAACCCTTGTTAATTAATTAAGTGATGTGCTTAATAATTAAGTCTTAACAAATGCACATCCCGAGAGATCTCGAAATAATTATCTATTTTGCTACAATTTATTGGATCGAATTATTCAATTCAATCCGCTACCCTGTGCGCAACGAGTATACTTCATATTGTGAAACTCTCTAAGTCTACACCCGATTTGTCATATGGAGCTCCTCCATACATCCGTGAACGATGTCCCATACACACGTTATGAATATTACAAATCAACGTGTTAGACCATGCAAGTTGAGGTTATTGCATATTCGTATAATCCTTCCATCATTTATATCCTTGAAGAGCAGAGATATAGATCATCACCATCAAATCTCTATTTGCTCAACCATGAACTTAACTCCAAATTTATATTTCATTAAACAATATCCACAAACACTTTTGTGATATTGTTTATTTCTTCAGAATATATTTTCTAAGGTTTATGCTTGTGGCCACAAGACTTTCTGGAATACAATCTCGGAGTATCACGATATACAACCCACTCATATGAGCTGATGGATCCCATATCTAAGCACACCAGACTCCATGAGCATCGGATCATACCTAGTGACACCCAGCGGTTAGACCATGAAAGGTTTTTGACATATGTGGAACCAAAGCATGGTGGATCACTCACAAGACTTTCTGGAGTATCACGATATACAACCCACTCATATGAGCTGATGGATCCCATATCTAAGCACACCAGACTCCATGAGCATCGGATCATACCTAGTGACACCCAGCGGTTAGACCATGAAAGGTTTTTGACATGTGTGGAACCAAAGCATGGTGGATCACTCACAAGCCCACCGTGACGCTCAGGTCAAAGGATCACAAATACTACTCAACTCAGAATACCTTCCATTGACGGCTTCATGAGATGTCTATTGGAGGTCCTTATGAGTTTGTTCAATACTTAGTCCTCACTGAATACCTGCATCTCTATACGAGCTTCCTACTAAGCTCATAGTTTGCTAAGACTAACCATTTGGACCATCCAGATATAGACATACACTAATTTATATTAATGGGTTCCACCGATAGACCTGCATCGATGAAATTAGATCAGGAACATTGTATTTGAGAACATACTTGTATAATGATATTTTCTAGCACCATCTGCAACTCCTTACAACTATGTCATTACTAATATATTCTCAGGTCATTGTCTAATTTTAGACAATGCTCTAACTCCTTAGATTTCGCTAACTATATGAACATGCTAACTATTAACACTACTAACTCTTAGTACTTCTAACTATTAGCGCTGCTAACTTTTAACACTGATCTAAACTCCTTTAAATCATACAATGTCTGAAATATTATAAGCATCTTACCATTTTAATTATGAATAATATTAACGTTTTTATTAGAAATGATAATTGTATAAATACTATCATTAAATATTTATACATTTTGGGATGGCACGTAAGCACAAATTCCAGCAATAGGGCTTCTCTTTAACCCAGATGGAAAGGGCCAAGGCAAGGCCTCTATTTATGGTCACGAGTCGATCAGCTAATTAAGCAGGGGCCAAAAGGGCACTTAAGGAGGAAGGGGTGTAAGTCCCTCATGTCCAAACCGCTCCACAAGGTAGAGGGCAGACTACCCAATCTACTCAAGTCAGCCCTCAGAGCAGAGGTCAAGATTTCTCGTGCTCTCTTTAGGTCTCTCAGGTTAAGGGTCAAGCTTTCCCATCGTGAACTTCGATACAACTGTCGGCAGAGGATCATAGGCACGTGTAGGTGTATGCATGTGCAATTATGTCTATTGCCTAACACAGCGAAAATGTATAAATTTTGCAATAAACACAATAAATAGAATATATTAATCGCATTAATATATTTATAGAATAGAGAACTCACCAAAACGTGTAACGTTATACACGTATTTTTTCTCAGAGTCTGTATGGAGACCAACGCGTATGCAGTTCTAGTCACCAATACGGTGGGCTTGGTGAGCTAGAACAACAGCTCTGTATTCAGTTTGGGATTAACTCTTAATCTCCAAAATGGCCCGGAGTGAATTTATATCATTTTCTCCAAAAGGATAAGAAATGAAGATTTGAAGTAATTCACAATTGCTCCAATTAGAAGCGTAAGAAAAATGAAACAATTTCATTTTTCTTCCTTTTTTTTTTCTTCTTCTTCTTCTCTTCTTTCTCTTTCTGTCCATTTCTTTCTTTCTCTCGGCCAAATTTGGCTAAATCTCTTGCTTCTCTTTCTCTTTCTTTATATATATATATGTATATATATATATATAATATAATAATAATATAAAAATATATATAATAAAAAAAGAAAGATATTCGATTATTTAATAATTAAATAATCAAAATGAGAAATGATTATTTTACCCCTCATGAATATTTATCGAGTTTACCCCTTAGTGGGTCCCACTAAATTCCAGACACGCACACATTCTTGTGGAAGTGCTGAATATTGATGAACTAAATAATTTGATCTGGTACGCTGCCTTCAGTACACAATGAGTACACTCCATATCGTGGGACTCCCTAGGTCCTACGTCTGATTTGTCAAATGGAACTATTCCATGAGTCCGTGAGCAATGCCCCAAGCACACGTCACAGATATACAAATCAGCATGTTGAACCATGCAAGTTAAGGTTACAACGCATACGTATAATCTTTCCGTCATGATATCCTGGATGTGCGGGGATATAAATTATCACCGTCAAATTTCCATGTGCTTATCCATGTCCTATCTCCAGACTTGTATCTCACTAAACAATATATGCAAACTCCTTTACCATATTATTCTACCTTGACGGAAACCTTTCCCAGGATGATTGCTTATGGCCACAAGACTTTTTGAGATACAGTCTCAAAGCATCTGGATATCGAACTCTATATGGGAGCTGACGGATCCCGTATCTGTACGCACCAGACTCTATAAGCATCGGACCATACCCAGCGACACTCATCGGTCACACCATGAAAGATCTGTGATATGCGTAGAACCAAAGTATGGTGGATCACTTACAAGCCCACCATAGCACTCAGGTTAAAGGACCACGTATACTATTTAACTTGAGAAGACCCTCTATTGACGGCTTACATTGGGTGTCTATCGGAGGCCCTCGTGAGTCTGTCCCATATCCAATCCTAACTGGATACCTATATGTCAATACGAGTTTTAATCTTACGGTCGACTAGGAACGACCATCTATATCCAATAGGTACGGCATATGCTGATCTATATATAAAAGTATCCACCGACAGACTCACATCGGCAGAAATAGATCAGAGATAATTATTCGAGAATATACTTGTGTAACATGCATTTTCTGGCACTCAATTGCAACTCTTGCAACTATGCAGTTACTAGTATATTCCCAGGTCTATGTCTCATTACAGACAAGACTCCAACTCTTGGATCTGCTGAGTATTGTAACCAGCTAACACTTAACTGTGCTAATATTTAGCAATTATATATTTTAGCGTGGCTAACCATGAGCCCTTATCTAAACTTTTTAAATCTGATTCGAACTTCTTCAGATGTACAGTGTCTGTAACGTTACATGCATAATACTATATAAATGGGTATTAGTGATTTAATGAGAATGTACACTTGTATAAATATACAAGTATATGTACATTCAGGGATGGCACGTAAGCACCGACCCTAACAACAACCTCCCTCTGTTGTCCAAACAATAGAGGCATCCAGCTTTGGGGGCGTAGAGAAGCCCTTAGTAAGGGAAGGATCTCCTCTAATCGTCTCTCCAACTGTGTTGGTTTCAAAGAGGAGGGAAAATATGGCATTCTTGCTGTTTGTTATACAAAAGCTGAAGCGCTATGTAAATCCAGCCTGGATGGATAACATTTCTTCTCTAGACCCTATAACTAAAT
The DNA here is from genome assembly GCA_946807835.1 of Ailanthus altissimus. Classification (NCBI taxonomy): domain Eukaryota; kingdom Viridiplantae; phylum Streptophyta; class Magnoliopsida; order Sapindales; family Simaroubaceae; genus Ailanthus; species Ailanthus altissimus. The sequence continues at coordinate 24,300,646 of OX327693.1, forward strand.
TCCATGGGGCCATGGCGTCTGCTCTTTGTGTAAATTATTCTTTTTCCTTTCAATTCTATTTGGTCATTTTTTCTTTTTTGTATACTGACTAGTCTTTTTTTCTTTGGTAGTCTATTTATCTCTTCTCTCAGTTTCGAACTGATATTATAAAAATAGAGGCATAAGCCCATTAGGCTGAGGAGAGCCTTGCACAAACAAGACAATAGGCCATACAGGCTAGAAGAGAGGCTGACCAAGAGAGGGAGTGGGCTTGTAAATTGGCTGTTCAGATTGAGAAGCTAGAGGCAGGCCTTGCTGAGGCGAAAAGTAGGGCCTTTGAATTAAAGCGCTAAAAGAGGTTGGTTAAGCAAAATATGGCTAACTCTTTGGCAGTGGTTGAGAACTGTGTTGTTGAGCTCGTAAACCAAAATGATGAGTTAGAGAGGCAGCTCACAGCAATACAAAGGGAGAGGGAGCTGGTCGAGCAGATCAGGAATAACTTGACTGCTCAGATTGAAGATTAATAAAGTTTCTGGTCTGCCAGACATGACGAAGGCTTTTGCCAGGGTGCTACAAAGGGCTTTCAGAAGTTAATTAATCTCTTTGAAGAAAATTATCTTCAGATCGACTTACAGTGGATGTAGGACCTGGTTACTAAAAGACAGGCCCTTGAGGAGAAGAGTTCTTAGGCCTAGAGTACTACTGAGGTGGCCGACCCTACTACTATAGACATTGCTCCTCTTGAGATAGCTACTCCATTTGGGATAATTACTTCTCTTAGGAAAACTGCTCATCTTGAGACAGCTGCTCCCCTTGGGAAAGCCGGGGTAGTACTCTTCTTCAAGCTTAGGCTACCCTTTCTCTCTCCAGTAAAGTTTGTGAAGCTTTAACTGCTGCTACTCCTACTCTGCTAACGATATCAATTGAAGTTGTTCTAAACGATGTTCCTCAAGTTATTCCTCCTCCTATTGGTGTAGACTTGGGAAGTGTTACAGTGGTTGACCTAGAGTCCATTGACACTTCTCTAGCTACTTGAGCTGATTTACTTTTGTTTTTTTTCTTTTTCTTCTTGTATTAGCTAGTCTATAAAAGAACTTTGTACTTTATTTTATAAATACAAGTCTATTTCTTGCGTGACTTGCTCTTGTTTTATGTTCTACATAGCGAGTGTTGCTGTAAACCTATTCTTGAAAAATAAATTTTGAACGAGACTTTGTTCGGGTCTTAATAAGGCAATTAATTTCAAGTAGCACATGTAGATAAGCAACTCAAATTAATCTGATCATAAAATGAGGAGCATTTCCAAACCTTAGAGATGAGTATATAAATAAAAGCTTGCTCAAATAAATGAAGTGATTTATAAATACTTTCGAAGTAACATGTCGATCCACAAATGTTGAGCTAACTAGAAAGGTGTTTGAGCAAACTAAGTATTCCAAATAAATTATTGAATAAACCAAGCAGTAAATTAAAAGAAGTATGTCGAGCTGATAAAGTAATGTAAACAAATAAATCAAATCAAATAATCATATCAATGAAATAGTGGTGAGCCGTTCTATAAGGATTAATCGTTGAAGTATATTGGTCGCATCTTGGATCAGCTTACTTTATAACTTGTCAAGGCACTTGGTTGTCTTTATAGCATGCTTTTGGTTAATCCATTGATTGTTGCACCTCTAGAGGGTTTTGTTGGAGCCGGTGCTTATGTGCCATTCCAAATTGTATGAGTATTAATTTTTTTAATATTTATACAATAAATATTTTGAATAAAAATTGTTAATATTTATAATTATATGATAAAATACTTGTAACACTACATACATTGTATGTATGTATGAATAATTTTTTTAATATTTATACAATAAATATTTTAAATAAAAATTGTTAATATTTATAATTATATGATAAAATGCTTGTAACATTACTTACATTGTATGATCTGAAGAAGTTCAAATCTGATGTAAAGGAGTTCAGACCAGTGCTAAGAGTTAGAAATGCTGAAAGTTATAAATGCTAAGAGTTAGCACTGTTAAGAGTTAGTAGGTTATAAGAGTCAGCGAGGTCTAAAGAGTTAGAACCTTGTCTATAATGAAACAAAGACCTGATAGTATATTAGTAATAACATAGTTGTAAAGAGTTATAATAGGTGCTAAGAAATGTCATTGTGTAAGTATGTCTCAAACATAATGTTCCTGATCTATATTCACCAATGCAGGTCTATCGGTGAATCACTATTATATAGATCAGTGTATGTCTATATCTGACTGGTTCAGATGGTTGTTCTAATTGACCATGAACTTAGAGCTTGTATAGGTATGCGGGTATCCAGTCAGGACTAGATACTGAATAGACTCATGAGGACCCCAATAGATATCCTATGAAGTCGTCAAAGGAAAGTCATATCCAGTTGAGTAGTATTCGTAGCCCTTTGACCTAAGCGCCATGGTGGGCTTGTGAGTGATCCACCATACTTTAGTTTCATATATGTCAGATACATTTCATGGTCTGACCGCTATGTGTCACTGGGTAAGGTCTGATGCTCATGGAGTTCGGTGTCCTTAGATACAAGATTCGTCAGCTTACATATGTAAGTTGTATATTCGATGCTCCGAGATTGTATTTCATAAAGTCTTGTGGCTACAAGCATAAACCCAAAAAAGTATTTTTTTACAGAGTTAAACAATATCGTAAAAGTGTTTGCGTATATTGTTTATCGAAATACGAATCTGGGGATAAGTTCATGGATGAGCAAATAAAGATTTGACAATGTTGATCTATATCCCCGCATATCCAGGGTATAAATGATGGAAAGATTATACACATACATTTTAACCTCAACTTGTATAATCTGACACACTGATTTGTAATATTTGTGATGTGTGCGTGGAACATTATTCACGAACTCATAAAATAGTTCTATTTAATGAATCGGGTGTGACCTAAAGAGTCCCAATATAAAATATACTCATTGTGCACTTGGACAGTATACTGTATTGAATAGTTCAATACGGTATAAAATATAGCAAATCTGAGTTAACTAAAATATATGGTTATGATGGGATCCACTTTAGGTTAATTTGGTAACCTAGTAAGGGTATAATAATAATTTTACTTTATTGATTATTTAATTATTAAATAATCAAAATATTTATTTAAATAATAATTAAATAAAAAACTAACTTAACCATGGTTAATTGTTAACCAAAGAATTAGGTTAAAAGATATTTTATGCTTAACTTAACAATGGTTAATTATTAACTATGATTAGGTTAAATAAATATCTAGATATTTTATTTTTATTATTAAATAAATATTAACCTAATTAGGGTTAATAGTTAACTCTAGGGTTAGGTTAGTTAGATATTTGTTAATTTAAGGGTTAAGTTAATTTAACTCAATTAAGGTAAAATATTAACCTTGGTTAAGTAAATTGTTAAATTAAATGAAAATAAAATTCAAATTAGTTTAAAATTTATGTATTAGTTTATAAAGTGAAATAAATTCAAAATTCATAAGTTTTAGATTTTACAATTTTGGTGACCATTTCAATTTGAGAAATTAGAATTCTTTATTTTGTGTTTTAAGTGTTAGAACAACAAAATAAATACAATTAACTGCTAAATATAATAACTAAAATAAATTTATTTTAATTGTTCAACTCATGAACAAAAGATAAAATAAATTAATTTAATTAATTTAAGAGTTAATCTAATTAGTTTAAGCGTTAAATAATTGCTAGATTATATTGCTATTCTAGCTAATCAAATCTACCAAAGTTGATTATTTGAATTGTCAACAAGTTCATTTCATGTGGACTCCAAAAATTTAATCTAAAGGCTTCAAAGGTGACATTTCTCAATTATGTAATTAATTTAATTATTTATATATAAATATGTGTTCATTGTATAATTTTTAATCTTTCGTTGTGCATATATACGTATGAGATATGTATAATTTTGTATGATGAATACATCCCGCATGCAAACACTCTAGAATAATCAATACCCAATAGGTTTACCTCTAAGAGCGTTACCCTACTTGACTGATTTTAGGTAATCCCTTAAGTGTCACACCTTTGCATAGTATACCTTTTAGAACGTTGATATATTCTTTTGAGCAAGTTCTTGGCAAACCCCTTGAGTGTCGCACCTGTGTAAGGTTTATCTCTAAGAGCGTTACCTTGTTCGATTGATTTTAGGTAACCCTTTGAGTGTCACACCTTTACAAAGTATACATCTAACGGTGTTGCTCTTCTTGTCAAATGTCTAGTTAACCTCTTGAGTGTTGCACATCTGTAGGGTTTACCTCTAAAAGTGTTACCCTAATTGACTAATTTTAGGTAATCCCTTGAGTGTTGCACCCCTACAAAGTATACCTTTAAGAACTTTGCTCTTCTTATCAAATGTCTAGTCAATCCTTTGAGTGTCATACCTCTGTAGGGTTTACCTCTAAGAGCCTTGCTCTGCTCAGTTGGTTCTGGGTAACCCCTTGAGTGTTACAACCCTACAGGGTATACCTCTAAAGGCATTACTTTTCTTGTCAAATGTATAGTCAACTCCTTGAATGTTGCACCTCTATAGGGTTTACCTCTAAGAGCATTACCCTGTTCGGCTGGTTCTAAGTAATCCTTTGAGTATCGCACCCTTACAGAGTATACTTCTAAGGGCGTTGCTCTTATTTAGGATTTTCATTCATATGCAAGTATGAAAACTATTCAATTAAGATCACGAGCAATTATTCATTTAAGAGAATATGCAAGAAAATAATAATCTTTATTAGTAATATACGGTAAAAATATAAAAAGTTTTAACTTGCAAGAAAATAATATAAATTCCATGGATAATAGTAGTTCGACTTTTCATGGCTTTTCTCATTGGTCGTCTGTCAGCTTATTCATTAGTTCAAACAACTCTTTATCCTTTCTTTGTGGATCTACGGTGGTTATGCAGAAGGTCTTATTTGCTGATACAACATAGCAACTTTTTACCATCTTTTAATCTCATGCTACTATTCTTATTCCCTCTGCGGACGAAAACTTGAGCTTCAAATAATTTATGGATAAAGCCACATTAGTATTCCTCATAAATGGTCGCCCAAGAAGGATTCTATAGGGAAATGATTGGTCGACCACCACAAACTTGATCATGACTGTCTTCTCGTACGACTTATATCCTAGTGTTAAAGGTAAAGCCATTATTATGATGGCATCACAGATCCTTCTCCAAACCCTTGCAATGGGGTTTGGGTTCTTTTCATATGCAAGTTTTTTATCTTCAGCTCGTCCAAGGTATCTTCAAAAATAATTTCAATCAAACTACTTGGGTTAACAAACACCCTGTTCACCTCTATCCCAATAACCTGCACCGCTATCACCAGTGCATCATCATAAAGGTAGCTCACCACTCGCCCCCTCCCGAGCATATTCCTCTGTGAACATGATCAAAACTTTCTATTGTAATATCGGTTTCTTGTTTAAGGGCATATTGCACATGACCTAATGCCCTGATATGCAATACCGCGAATAATTTTTCCTTTGCCAATTAAAATCACCGGTCAGTGTAGGTCCGCTAAATATAATCATCGCGGTGTTAGGGTTTAACCCATTTAGATGATCGACGGGCGGGTTATACTGTCTATTTCCTTGAAAATCCACCCGATAGTCGTTTCTCATCAAAGCATCTACTTGTTTTTTTAACTCCAAACAATCTCTAGTAGCATACCCTGGACTGCAGTAGAACTTACACCACTTCTCAGGTTTGTTCATTGTTCTACCCATTTACCTTTGTTAGAGGCTTTATTGAGCAAGCCTCTATTCTTAATGACTTCTTAGATGTCCTCCAATAAAACAGTCAAGGGAAGGAATTTTTCAACATGTACTACACTTTTTTCTTCCACATGGTGTTTCTTGGGATTCTTGGGACTTCTAGGCCATTTGGGATAGTTATTATTAGGTTGGTATCTGTTCGGCTTTTCATTCCCCTAAGTATGAGGCACATTGCAGTATCTGTTTAGCTTATCGTTCCTCTAAGTATGAGGTACATTGCGCCCATGCATGTAGTTCGTCCTTTTTTGAGGTCGGTAGTTATTATCCACCATTTGGTACTTTAGTGGTGCCAGCGACCTCTCCTTTCTTACCTTGGACCTTTCATTCTCTTTCAGGCCGATTTGACCACGATCTGAGTGCCTCTAAAGCTATCGGATGATTAAATATGCCCAACGTGATCACCTCCTTATAGAATCTTTTAAAATAGTCTCTCAGGTTCTCATTCCTTCCCTACTTGACTTGCTTAAGCTGTCTAGGGTCCTTTTCCATTTCACAAGAACTCTAAAAGTGTTGAGCAAACTTATTTTTAAGTTCATGGTAAAAGGATATACTTTGCTGCTTTATCCCTCGGTACTAAAGGAAAGTTGGTCTTTCAAGACTTATATGAAAGAGTCTGCACATTTGGTCTTACTTGAGTCCTACTATGGATAACAGATCAATTATCTAGTCCATATGATGATTGGGGTTAGTTATTCCCTTATAAATTGGAAGACTCGATAGTTTAAACCCGCTCGGTAACTCATATCCCTCAAGTCATCCATTAATAACTATTTTCTCTACCATTTAGTTTTCTTCGAGATGAGGTTGTTCTTTCTTCTTTTTTTTCTTCTAAGAGGTTCTTCAACTTCCCGTCTAAATTGTGAACCTTATCCTCTAAGGGCAGTTTAGCATTAGGCTATTTAGAATGCTGTACGTCTCTCACTACCTAGTTGAAGTCTTCAACTCACGACATCTCTTTTTCATGAGGCATATGGTTGTGTCTTACTGCCCCAATCGGATCATGCAAGGTTTTTGACTTTTTCCTCTGACCTAATCTATTTTGAATCTAAACTTTTATGCCCGAGGGTTTCCCCAATCGTCATTTCTTACTTCTCCTCATTTTTTTCCTCTATTTTTGATCAACTCCACTATCTGTTACCTCAATTCTTCTCTTTCCTTTCTCAACGTTCGTAACTCCTCCTAAATTTTCACCGATAAAGAGTTTTTCAAATGGTTTGTTGGGTGGGTTCCACGGCCTCTGTTCCTACCTAAGTTGATGACATGTTGTCCCACAAAAAGATTATAACTAGTGAATGAGTGTTTTGCCATATATAATGTTTGATTATAAGCCTATGAAAAGCTTTTTGTCTCGATTCCCACTGATGATGCAAAAAATTATTGACCAGAAAAAATGGTCTTTCAGGCCAATGAGTTTTGAACTTATTTGACCGTAGGAATCAAAACCTTGAGCTTTGCCTGTTGGGCTTGTAACTATGGGCCTGCTGAGTATTCGGTCACTGTGATGCCTGCAAAACTATCATTAAAATCTCGTTGGGGGTAGTTCTGACAAAAACTCTTCAATGCTTAAATTATATATCTATTTTATAAAAGAGAGAGAGAGAGAGAGATTGAGGGTGAAGGTCAAAATTCTCATATCAAAAGTTGTGAATTTAAGATAATAGACCTCTCTTAGCCTTTTTCTTCACTTTTTATATAGCATCGGTCTTTCTAGAGCTTTATGTTTATCTTTGCCAAATTTATTATTGTTTTGGGTAATCTTCTAATCTCTTAGCGTGATTTAGGGGATATCTTCTAAAATAGTATGATTTTATCTCCAAAATAATGTTGATTCCCTCTTTAAATAACATGTCTGATCTAATTCGTTTTGTGTTTCTCTCTTAAGTTGCTGAATGCTGCTCGACTTTTCCATAAAGCGGGCATGTACAGATTTTAGAGGCTTTGCATATAGAAGTGGGTCGAAGTATTTGCCGTGTCGATCTTCTTTATGGTATGTTGACTTATACTGGTGGACTTGAAACTTTGCTTGGTATGCCGAGCAAGTCATTGTGTATAGATCTACGTGGTTATGGATAACCTAGATAAAATCAAAGTTGGTCGATCTTACTTGAGTTAATTTGTCTGATCAGTCGAGTAAGTTCTTTGCCTTTGTTTTTTCTTATAATACTTGTGCAATCTGCTCCCATTAGCTGGGGCCTTCAATCCCTTTGCCCTTTAGGCCAGCCTCTAATTAACCCTATTTTGTGGGGTTGATATCTGGGCTTCTAGGTATTAGGTCTTTGGAGATTTTTAAGGGGCAACAAAAATAATAATAAAAAAGATAAATACAATAATAAAGATAAGAATCACAGACATAAAACACAAAGATATACGTGATTCGGCAACAACCGTTTACGTTTATGGTAGATCACGAAATCTTAACTTCTTTTATTTAGTTCACAAAAATCTACTACAAAAGACTCTTAAGGAATACATTAATGGATGAGCTCTTCAAATAGTCTATCAACACTCTTTTGTGCACTTAGCACTCCTATAGTCCTCTTTCTTGCGCACTCAACATCTCAGAGCTGCTTAAGCTCTTTATTTTCTCTTTCTCTTTCTCTCTCTCTCTCTCTCTCTCTCTCTCTCTCTTATTAATGCATTGATGCAATCTTTGATGCACACCTTCTCTAATGAGTTTATGGTTTGGTGTTCGCGACGCCCAGCCTTTATCCCATGTAGAGTCGCAACCCCGAAGCTTGAATTGCTTTGTACACACATTTCAAGTCCTTCCTCGCTTGTTTGTGCTTTTTAAACTCTTCTTTATTTTTTTTTTATATGTTTAACGCGTACTCCATCTCGTGTTGACTTTTATTGATTTTTAACTCAAACTAAATTTTAAATCACTAAATTTTAATATAAAACTTAAAATAATTTTGTAAATAGAACAGGGAGATAAATATGCCACTTCATACAAAAATCAACATAGCAAAGCAAACTTTAATTTTGGCCAAACTAATTAATCGTTCTTATCACCTAAATTGACCTTTAAGAGCTGCAAAGGGTTACATTAGCTTTTAATTCTCATTTTACGAATTCTAGCTAGCAATTGTATAAAGGATTTAGATTAGACAAATATACAAACCTTTGATTATTGTTAGAGATAAAAGCAGTTCGTATTAAGATGCAAAGTTTGTATTTAGTTATAGCATAGTCACTAATAGATAAAAAGAGTTCTTGGGAAACGATGAATTGAAGCTCAGCAGCAATTAATACTGATAAGCAAATTTTTATAAATTTCGGCAGTATAGCGGCATGGGTAACTATTGGCTGAGACAAGTGTCCCCTTCAGAAGTTGGACCGACGTCTATTTAACCAACGAGCATCTGTATTCTCACGGAGGAGATGAATTGCCACGTGTATCATTACAAGACAAAGAAATCTACTTATTTGCTTGACACCTCTCTTCCATATTCCACGTGTAAATGCCATTATACCTAGAAATATCTGTACTCACATTTAAATAGTCTTGTTTGCTACAACCCCCTTCAGACAACCTAAACAGTTCAATTATTGCAGCCAACGATGAGCCAGCAACAGCCACGAAGGCCTCAAGAAGGTCAGCAGACAACTGATCCCATCAAATACGGCTACGTTTTCAACGTCTCTGGTGATCTCGCCTCAAAACCTGTTGTGCCACAAGATGCTGACCTGACGCAGCGCGCTGAAACTACTCCGTTTGGGCAGAGACAGAGGGGCGGCCCAGCTGAAGTCATGCAATCTGCGGCAAGAATAAACGAGCGAACCGGTCTTGTCGGCCCTGGCGATATCACTGAGGCCGCCAGATACGAAGGCGTTACTATCACAGGAACTGAAGTTCCCGGCGGTGGCCGCATAATCACTGAAACGCTTGGAGGACAGGTCTCCCTCTTTCGCTTAATACTTAATTAGCAGCTTTAACAGAGGTTTTTGTATGCTAAATTATAGGTTTGTGTATTTATTAAGAGAGTTAATCGATCTTCTATATATGGCGCAAGGTTGTTGGGCGATATGTCCAACAGACGTCTCCAGCAGGGGAGGACACACAAGGTGTAGTTACTGTAGGACAAGCAATTGAAGCTACTCTGCAAACAGCTGGTGACAAGCCAGTGGAAGTGAGCGATTCTGCAGCAATCAGAGAAGCAGAAATGAGAGCAACTGGTAGCAACGTTGTGATCCAAGGTGGGTATGCAGCTTCAGCTCAGTCTGCCGCAGCTTACAATGCTGGAATTATACGTGAAATGGACAAGATAAAGCTTAGAGATGTTTTGGCGGTAACTATCTGATTGCTCGATCGCACCTTAGTTAATATACTTATGTACGTACACGCATATAAGAATTTGAGTGGATTATTAAATAATGTGGCAGGGTATAAGTGCGGCTCTGCCAGCTAAGGCAGTGACACGGGAGGATGCAGAGGCGGTGATGAATGCGGAACGGAGGAGCAGCCCGAGTTTGGCGCCACATCCCGGTGGAGTGGGGGCGTCTTTGGAGACTGCTGCTAGGATTAATGAGAATGCTAATATACGGTACACGCAGTAGTAACATGTGATGTTAAATAATACTAAGAGTGCTTTACCGGTATAAGGTTCTGTATATTGGCGGTTTTTTACTTTCTCGACTGAACGTGAACTGGCTTTTGAGCTTTTATCATGTAATCTCCCTGCAATAAGCAAGTAAAAGCACTGTTTTAATTTTTACAAATTCCTGGCCAAATTTTGGTATTTTCGTAACCTTCTCGTTTTTATTTTATTTTGACACAAACAAATATTTTACTTGCATTAATCGTGAATTAAAATCTGATAAAGACTTGGACAGTTAAATTTTTTTCAGAATAAATTATTTTAGAGTAACTTGTGACTTGAACATTATAATTTATCGTAATTGTAGCGTATTTCTCTATTTGATCGTCGAGAAAAATATTAACTTGTATTCGATCAGTAAACTTTTATTTTTACATCCATCAAGAAAAACAATTTGATAGAAAATTTGGCGTTTGAAATTTAATTTTTTTATTAATTTTGGGATTGAACGTTATAATTATAAATTATAGCAATTCAACGAAGAACTTATTCTTAAACTGAAACGGACAAACCGAGTTTTTAATAGGAAAATTGGTAAATTATGCATACTAAAGTCATAATGTCAATTACACAAATTTTACGACTCGTCCTTCCGCTTTGTCGCTTTGATCATATGTCTATCGATTTATTTTCGGATATAATACTCATTTGTAAATTTTTTATTTTATAAAAATATAATTTTATTATCATCAGATCTTTAAATTATTTTAACTTATAAATTTCACTCTCTCCGTTTCATAGAAATTTCATTAGATTTTATTTTTTCTTGCCAATTTTAATCTTCTGCAAATTTCACTTGAATCATTTACTTTACTGTTCAGAGGGAGAATAATGGGGTGAAAAGGATTGAATGTGCTTGGTTCTAGAGAACCAATTGATTTGGTAGATCTTGACTTTGCTCCTTCCTTTTAATTAACCTGACTTGAAGTTAAGAATTTTATTCAAGACTAATACTTTGCTTATGAAGAAATTTTTGTTTTAGTTACTCACGCTACTTTTTTACAGTCCATTGGTTATTGCTGTGATTGGATATTATTTTAAATTAATGTCAATAGTACTTTTTTAAATGATAATCTCACTGAAAAAATCATATGAAAATTTTCTCTTAATTATTTATATCCTTCCAATAAAGTATGTGTCGAGAGAGCACAGTTCAACATTAATCTTTCAAATTAGTTTTTGTACTAATATCCTTTGACGTACTTTAATATTATTATGATTTGGTATTTAACATTTTAAAATTTTTATATACATACAAAAGACATAATTCATAATTAATTAAGAAATACAAAAAATTAATAATTAACAAAGATAAAAAAATAAGTTATAAGACATAAGATATACGTAGTTCAGTTAAAATATTTACATTTATAGGAAATTCATGATCCAGATTCTTTTATTAAAGAGATCGCTAAGAATCTCCTTATATCACCATTATCATATAAGATCTATTAGTATCTCTTATTGTAGACCTTTTATTTTCTTTTTAGATCATCATAAATTTTACAAGGCCTCTTAGTATCTCTCATCTAATAAGAGATTTTATCCAAGAAATACAAAAATAGCTCGAGTCTCTCTCAAAAGAATCTATATTTCTTCTTTTATTCACTTAAGAATAAAGACACCCTCAAAGGTTATACCCTAATTCATCTCGCACTTAGTACCTACCTAACTTCTCTATTCTCTTTTATGTTTACATCTTGATACTTTAAGCTATCTCTAAAGCTTTATATAGTGCTTACCAAGTTTTTAGAAATCATAATTCTGATTGGAATAAGAGTCCTTACAAGTAAAAGTTCTAATCTCATTTAAAGAAGTTAACTAAGCTAAACAGAAAATACTCATAAGTTATCGCATGAACAGTGCTTGTTGTGAACAGTACCCCGTCGCGTGAACACTACCCCTGTTCTTCTGACTTTTCATTCTGCTCATCCCTTATACACCCAATGCGTACTTAACTTCATAATACTCTCCTCTTGGTATTCATCTTAATTATGCCTATACATAATGTTGAATCACTAATTTTAACTACATGTAATTAAACTGTTATATTTTATGTGGTTTTAAACAATCTTATTGTGTTTGGTTTGCTAAGTTTTGCACATTGTTCAATAATATTGTTTTCACTTTAGTCCTTATGACTCAATATTACTTATTTGTAAGACCAATTAAGATGTTCTCCATATATTGATGATATGATTATTATAGGTGATGATATTATTGGTATATCTAACCTTAAAGCTTTTCTTCAGTAAAATTTTAAAATGAAAAACTTTAGCTATCTCAGCTATTTTTTTTTGTTTGAAGGTACTCTCGGATTCTGCAACATATTATCCTTCACAAATTAAATATACATTTGATATACTTGCTCAAGTAGAATTAACATACAATAAGATTACTTCTACTTCCTTGGACTTAATGTCAAGCTTAAGTTATTAGAATAGAGGACACTTCTCCTAAATGCCACTTTTTATTGACAATTAGTTGAAAGCATAATATATTTTACCATGACTTGCCTGATATTGTTTACACTATTCATATAGTTAGTCAATCTACTCATCATTCTTTTCATTATGTCGTCATTTTTCATTGTTTACATTATGTCAAAGGTATTTTTTATGGTCTTTTTTTAAGAGATTCTCTTATTAATACTTGCCTGAATTTAAATATCGTGCCCTTATTAATATTATCTAAGAAATTATTTGATTACGATGACTTCTTAATGATGTGTGACTTACTTACGCTAATGTTATATTTCTTTTATGTGAAAATTAAAGTATCATTCAAATTATTCATAATGATATTTTTTATGAGCATACCAAACACATTAAGACTGACTTCACTTTATTTATCAACGTGTTTTTAATAGCATTATCAAGCTTTACTTGATTTCTTTTAATGACAATCAGTAAATATCTTCACCAAATCTCTTCTTCCTAGTTGTTTTCAAGTAGTTTTTAAATTCAAGGTTATTTTTAACTTGAGTTTAAAATGAGATGTTAATGATATCAATAATTCTAAATAATATCTTCCTATATAAATATATTTTTGTATAAAATATAATCTTGTTATATAAGAAGTATGACTTAAATAAGAAGATAATGTTTAGAATTAAACGCTAATGTTAATTCCATCCATCTATAAATTTATATGCTCATTTTGTAACTTATGGGTAAGTTTTAACTGAGTTCAAATGAATTTAGCATGCGAAGGAAGAGTTATACCTCTTTTGGAATTTACTCTAAAATATGAAAGTACCAATTTTATTGAGTCGTTGGATCAATTACTCATAAAAGAAAAACACAATAAAGTTCCTTGATTTAGAACCTCCTCGATCAATTACCTAATTGCCCTTAAATATCTTTTCGAATATCGTAAAAATCACATGGACCTCCACTCCTCTACGGTAAGTGGAGACTTTGAAGATAGCTCCAAGACCTTAGAACCGGTTCATTATAAAAACCTTAGGCTCTTAGAGTGGTTGCTTCATCTGGTATTGTTTTGAGACCTCAAAATCAGTTCCTGTATAAAGTTTTGAGGTTCTAGAGGTAGCTGCTTTCTCTGGTTCTATTTTGGGACTTGATAGACGTAAATTATATCTATTATTTTAACTCTTTTAACTTAATTAATTACTCATTTTAATAAAAATAATAAGTTTTTTCTATTATTTTGATCAAGAATGTATTCTTCAACAAATAAGCAAAGAAAATACATTCTTGATCAAAATTTCTCCAAATTAATGGCTTCATAATATGAAAATTAATATTTGTTCATTCTTTTGCTTTAATTTTTTTGAAATATTATTTATTTTATATTTTACTTTTCATTTCTCCTCATAAAAGAAAGAAAAGAGATTATTATTTTCTCATACAAGTTTTGCTTATGTTATACATTTTTAATAGGTTTAAAGACATCTATTTGTGGGTTTTGGTGAATAATGAAAAAAAAGTAATGAAATAAAGTGAAAGAAATAATAGTGGGTATAATTTTATTTGAATGAAATTAGGGATATGAAAATTTATGGTTGATTCTAGGTATGGCAGTAATTGATTTTTGTTTAGTTCTAGAAATACTAGATAATATAAAAAATTCACATACGTTAGAGTGCACTAATTCTAACGTTTCAATGGCTCTATTACTTTTAGTATTAAAGGGTCTTCTGGTCATTTTTTCTTTTATACAAAATTCACAAACTGATAATGGTTCAATGCTAATGAACTTAAAGGTCCATTTTTGACCAGTCTTTGGATCCTATCTAGACTAATATGACCAAGATGTAGATGCCATAAATACAGTTGATTAGTAGGAGTCACTTTAACCCTCTTATGGTGATTAGATTCATTATTCAATTCTGTGCCATGCAGTGAGTTGATTTTAGGATATATGCAGTATAGATTGTTAACTAGTGTATCAGAATATATAAACGATTTATTTTTTTTGATCACCACGGATAAGTCAAAAATAACAAAATAACTAAACTTATTCAAATAACTAACTGAAATAAAATTACGTTTGAGTTTTGGAACCAACCAATAATCATCTAATACCAAAGTCCTAAAATCATCAAAATAAAGTTGAACAACTCTTACTGCCTTGGCTACAACAGTTGCACTATTTTCTAGCCTAAGACTGATCTCCCTTTCATTGAGTTGTCTGGTTTTCTGAAAACCTTGCAATGAATTACAAATATGATTAGTGGCTCTAGAATCTACTATCTAGGAATCAGTAGAATCAACTACTAAACATGTCTCAATGAAAAGAATTTTACCATAAGCTGAAGCTGTCCTTTTAGCTATTGAAAACTTAACTAAATGATAGTTTCTCTTCCAATGCTCTTTAATGCCACATTGAAAATACTTTTCTTTGGGCCTTACTATATTTTTATAAATTTGCACAAATCCTAAATTAGATGCTTTCTTTGACTTATTCTTCTTTTTTTTACTACTCTTTCCTCTAGGATTGAGACCAAAAGATAAAGATGGGTCCTTAGTCAATTGACTATTGTAAGCATCTATTTCATCTTAGGGTGTATTTTCATTAGGTATTTGAGTGCACTTATCAGTCAAGACATATTTATAATATTCAATTGTGAGTTCAATATCTAAGTTTCTTTCCTAATCCATATAATTATTCCCGGTTAGCTTGTTTTGGTTTAGGACAGATGCTAGTCAGATGAATGAAAACATAATTCTGAAAAATAAATTCATACATAAGCATACATTATCTGATAGCATGTGAAATTTTTACACGAATGCATGAAATGCATTTATGTAGAGCTCTTTAACTACATTATGCATCGATAATCTAATTTTCATTCAAAATACTCCTTCGTAGGGTGGTCGTATCTGTCATAAATTAGGCTAGTATCATACTAATTTATTATTATTATTTATATATCTCATATCAAATAATAACAAACTACCGATTCTTTAACTCTTAGATTTAATTGACAAGAACTCCGTACGGAGGATATCAATCAACCTAAATTGAGTGTACAATCATTATTTCAATCATTTATATTTTTTAATTAAAAAAGTCATCGTAGGGTAGTTAGTTTCACATAAGTCCTATATTGGATCTTATCCTTTATGGAGGTCCTATCTAGTAACCAGTTCTGATTAATATCCTCCGTAGGGAGCTCACAAAATGTGAGGCAAGACATTAATCTACCTTACTATAGGACCAACAATGGAGGGTATGGGCTTTATGCCTAAAACCCTCTCTCTCTCTCTCAATATGTTATTTCTTAGAGTTTTTAACTAATTTATAAAATAACGTTCTACTTAATACTAATTTTATTTTCATAAAATAATTAATAAGGTCACGTCAAATAATAAATTAATATAATATTAAAAATATGACAATAATCTTATCCTAATCTCATTAGAACATTAATGTCATACAATATGATATATTTTATGCATGGATATGTGAATGTGACATCCGTAATCTATATGACATGTTATTCACTCAATCAATTAACTAGATAAATAAATAATTCATGGCCATTCATAGGAAAAAATACATTAAAACTAAACCTAAATTTTTCAAAGTCTTTCTTGAAGTCAACTTGGGCTCTTCCATAATGTTACCTCCTCTTACTTGTCTTCTTTTATGGGCTTAGATTTTAGGCCCCTTAATTTTCTTTGGTCCACTTCTTTTAAAAATAAATTAGGCATATTTTAGGCTTAAAATTTCTTTGGGCCTTCTTAAAAAATATTTAAATAAAAATATTTTTAGACTCAATAATTTTAATAAAATAACTCAAATAAAATTTTATAAAATTTGAACCAAAATTAAAAGGAGTTTGGGCCAACTTTAAATTTTTAAATATCCAAAATAAATTTGGATCAAACTTAAGACCTATTTGTAAATTTTTTAAAGTTTCTAACTAATCTAAAATTAGAGAGTGTTGAATAAGAATAAATTATTCTGTTGACCTTATGAAAAATTTACAAATATTTAGGATTAATCTGTAAAATACTCAAAATATCTTGCTCAACCTAAATAATAATAAAAATATATATTCTTTAGATTACAAATAAAACTCTATGCCATTTATTTGGCTTACAAAGAAATCTAAAGAACCAATAGAGGAAATTGTGATATAATTTCATCACCCCCTCTTATTACAATTTTAAGAAAAAATACAAATAAATATCTAATCATGAATTATTGAGCATAACCATTCATAACATAATTAATAAAAATAACAATATAGATTAGTATGCAATTGGTGCCACAATAAATAATTACTACCATATACAAAATAACTTATATATATAATATGAAATAAGATAACTCTGATACCAGTTGTTGGTAATAAATAATATTTTTTTTGTTTAATAAAATAAATGCAGCGAAAACCAGATCGTCTTGTTCATAATTACATGTATAGGGATAGAAGATTACCTTAATTTCTCACTATGGCAAATCTTGAATTGATTGACTACAATCTTCTCTACTATCCTCAATCTTCAAACTCAATGTGTGTGGGCATGTGGATCTTTCTTAATCTCTAAAAACACTAATATCAAAATCTGAAAGAATTGTATTAATTAAATTCTTTTCTCACGCAAAAATACACAAAAAGAATTTTTTTTTCTCCATATAGTTATTGTGTACTTTACTACTCCATACCTCTCATATATATAGGAATCTCCCTTGAGTATTTAGAATTTGGTTTGGATTAGAAAATTAGAATTTGATTAAAATTTGAGCTAGTAAAAGGACTGTAAGACCTATGCGCTTTCTAGCTCCAACTTAAAAGGCATAGTCTGTATTATCTCATAATACACCAATTTTTTCAAGTTAACCACAGACTATTCTACTAAAAGTCAATGGTTGTACTCTAATAACCCATGTTATGAAGTAAAAACTCATTTAATTAAAACTCATTTTAATTAAATTGGGCTTGGTCTTTAAACTAATAATAACCACTTAGTTGACCCTTTAATTGATGTCCATAATTAAAACCAGGCCTTGAAAAAATTTCTTACTTCTTTAATTACTTATTTACCCTTAGGTCACTAAATGCTCTAATAATCACTTTTAATATATCTATATTTGTAAATAAATTTTACAAATAAATATTATTATTCAATAAATAATTTATTAAATAAATTGTGGCCACAGATTCTAATAATTAAGTACTACAAATAACTTAGGTGGACATTAATTATTAGATTCTATCTTGTAAATATATGTTCCTACGACCCATGAAATTATATCTCCAAGTTATCGAGGTTTTGAACGTTATTTGAATCTCACTCCATGACAACTCAAAAGATATAATGTATGAATGTAAATTCATTACCTGCTCAGGATTAAGATCAATTAAGCTTATTAAAGCTTTATGAATTAAGATCTACAACATTTAGTTAACCAGATCTAAATTCACTGTAGTCCCGTTCAATGTAACATATACACTAGTTTTTCTATTCGAAGTCTCTACTTCAATGATCAAGGCAAATCATTCACTATAAAAAGCAAAAAAAATAGAACTTTACATAATGAAATGCCATTTTTCATTAATGGTTATGACTAAATTTAATTTATAAAGAACTTGTTATTTATACCCTCTGTATTAGTATCATATGTCTAATACAAAGATCACATACTTTATAAATATGGGCTCATCAGTGTATGCTCAATTATATGTATGAATAAATTTTATTAATCTAATAAAATGTTATTACACATGCTTTAAAGGCATAAAATACTATAAAATATATAACAATATGCACCGATAAGATTGTATATACACTTTCGAAAAGAATAAGTTTTGGTTTATAAATAATACAAAAATAATTGTTGGTTTGATTTTTTTTTAATGGATAATAAAGAATTAATTTTTTACTATAATAATTATTAAAAAAGATGAGAATCGCCAACACTTTGTGAAATTTGCTACCCATATCTTTGAATTTTTATCTTGTTCTTCTTCTTTTTTTCTTCTATTTTTGCTCTTCGTTTGTTTTATTTTAGGTGGTGAGTTTGTGGGTTTTGTTCTGATTATGGGTTTGTAATCTTAAGATAAGATTATAATGAGATAATTTTTAATTATACTTTTTTCTAATTGTAGTCTCAGAATATAAATATTGGGCTAAATGATTTACAAAGTATTCTTCAGGTGAGGAAGTTAGAATAGTATATACGAAAGTTCCATTCTATTGTTTTGATATCACTTAACGAGTTTCAAATATATTTCTTTAATTACACTTTCAGGACAAAGATGCATCTGCAATGTAATTGAAATTAAAATTTTAACATTAATGTAATTAAAATTGAATTTAGAATTATAGTTGATTTTATTTTAATTGTTATATCTTATAATTTTCTATTAAATTAAGGTTATAATTTTGATTCAACGTGTTTAAAAAAAAATTGATTCAATGAGATTATTTTGTTGTCACACTCCTCTGGTAACTCAGATATCGCGTACACAATCACATTCTCTCCTAATCCTATCCTTTGGACTCCGTCAACTCAACCAAATTATCATGTGAACAATCACGCATAATTTCACTTTCAATTCAGTTCGTTAAATGTTATAATTTCGATTCTAATTTTAATTTCAATTACGTTAATTGTTATAATTCTAAATTCAATTTCAATTTCAATTACTTTAAATGTTATAATTTTGATTCTAATTCTAATTTTAATTATATTAAATGTTATAATTCTAAATCCAATTTCAATTTCAATTACGTTAAATGTTATAATTACAATTTCACTTTCAATTTTAATTACGTTAAATATTATAATTTCATGTACAATAATATAATTTAAATTAATTGATATTCATGTAATAGATCAAATAATCCAATTGAGTAAATTGCACAAAATAATTTGGTTAGCTAAAAAATACATGTAGAACCATTATTTTTTTTTTATTTGTAAATTTTTGGTTAACTTCTTTGATAATGTCTTTATTTCTTTTTATTTGTTAATTTTTGATTAATTTATATTCTGATAATTAGATAATGTGTTTATTTCAATAAAAAACAAGAATAATTTGGTTAGCCAAAAAAATACATGTATCTAACCATCATTGTTTTTATATATATAAACTTTTGGCTAATTTCTTCTTTGATAATGTGTTTATTTCTTTTTATTTGTTAATTTTTAGCTAATTCATGTCCTGATAATTAGATAATGTGTTTATTTGAATCAGAAAAAAAATATATTATTTGCCAACATAAAGACTCGAACCTATGCACTTAAAAAACAACCTTGCACCTTACATCAAGAAAGCTATATTCCAATTTTATCATATAGCTTTCAACTATATTTTATTTAAAGTATAACCACTACTTGACAATGTGTTTATTTGAATCAGAAATGGAGCATTTTTTTAGTTATCATATCATTGAAAGAGAATATTACTATGGTATTTTTAGAGTTATTGTAGCATCAAGAGAGAATATTAATGTGGCATTTTTAGTTTCTTAATATTTTCACTATAGCCTTCATGTTTTTTTTTTACAATAACTTTCGGTAACCATTTTTAGTTGGATGCAAATATCTGCCATCATTTATTGGTTGCAATATATTTTTGGCCAAAATAAGTGTTTTATAAGTTAATGGACACATCCTTTATCAATTATGGCTACAAGTTAATGTAGTTGTAAATTTATCTTTTAACAATCAATCTTGGCTGATCGCAATATGTTTTAGGATAACCTTTTTTTAAATAAAAGAACTTTCAGTGACCACTTTTGATTTGTTGAAAAAAAAAATTATGCCACCATTTATTGGTCGCAATATGTTAACATTTTTTGCCAACTAAAGTCTTTTTTAAGTTAATGGCTACATCCTTTATCAATTGCAGCCACAAGTCAATATAGTCGCAAAATATACCGTTTGACTACCAATCTTGACTGGTCATAAAATAATTGGTCGCAAATCATGAGATTTCTTGTAGTGGTTGCATGTTATGGCAAATATTTTTCACGTGAAAAAGAAAATTTGACTTAAGATTTAATATTTTATTTATTAATTTATATTACTTAAAATTTTTTAGATACATGTTTTCTTCATTACAGGCTTAGTGTAAAATACGTAATGGAGGAATACAAGCTGTTATAAATATTTTATAGGTGAAAAAGAAGATCGTAGAATTGATGTTCTATTTTATAATCCAATATTACTTGGAAAGTGTTTGAAATTTTTACTTGTAGTTTCAGGATAATAAAGCAAGTGAATAGGTATATGTTATTACAAATGATCTTCAGTAAAATAACTTAAATTTAAATGTACATATCTTGACATTTGTATTTGCCTAATTCTTAATTAGTCTCATGATAAACATCAAAATGGAGGGGCACATATTTTTGAAAATATTAAGTAGGTAAAACAAACAAATTAAAGTTTATGTGAATGTGTTTTCTTTGCTAACCATCTTAATGAATATTCTTTTTTATTATCTCTTTATTTAAAGTTGAGTTAGTAATTAAATATTAAATAAAATTATACTAATTTAAAGGATGGGGTTGTAAGATTGTTGCATTATTTCCTATTTAATGAAATCTTTGTTTATGGATTGTGGCTTAATGGTATTCGTTTTCTTTTTCTTTTTCTTAAATGAGAATAAAATCTAGGCTAGCATGATTACAATTTAATATATAGAATTTTATTAAAACTTATTTAAAAGAATGATGTCAGGATGTGTTAACTGTTAGTGTTTTTAAAAGAATCTTTTTATTTTTTATGAGAAATTATTTTATTAGTTATTTATAAGAGTTTGAGTTAAATTAATTGTGATTGGTATTTTTTTAATGAACATAATTTTCATTTGCTTGCTGATGAGAAAATGCAGTGGAGTTATATTAACTTGTATTTAGTTAGAAATATACCAATTAATTTAACCTTATGATTGAGTATCTTTTTTCTCTTCTATTAGCAAATTTTATTTTATATCAATTAATTATGTAATAACTACAATTATTGTATTTTTGGTGGTAGACTAATTTTTTTCTTAATTATTTTTCAGTCCAAAGAAATTGTTAAAAATCTAGAGAAGAATACTGGCACTGCAAAAGAAGTTTTCCAATCATCTTCTCAAGTAAGTTTGCCATGACTTAAAACAACAAATTATTTAAGAATATTCTTGGTAAATTACATGAATAATAGTGCTTATGTTTTTTTAATTACCTTTTAGGTCCAACCTAATGTTACCTTCAATAATGACTTCATTCAAGATACTAGATATAAATTATTGTATTGGTACGGCATGGGTGAAGTGGTTGCAGAAGCTGAATTAAATCCACAAATCCAAAATCACTTGTTCATCGCATGATTCTTGGCCCAAATTGTTGAAAAGTTAGGGTGAAAAAGATAACTCTGAGTTCAAAAAATCTCCAAGCTACCAGTGATCTTTAATTGCTTGGAGATGCTATAAGAACTATAATATGGCCTTCAAAATACATAAGCTTTCGCTCATGAATTAAGTATTATAATATGACTTAACTTTTAGGAAGCTAAAATGCTTGTTGTCATTGCTTATACTCAATTTTGGTAAAAACATCATATTTGGTGTATTTGATGATCCTTTTTTATAATTATTTAATGCTTGCCTTTTGTAATTGTTTGATATTCACATTTTGTATAAACATCAAACTACTTAATTTTTTAGTATGAGCATTAGTCTTTTTCATATGATAAGATGATATTATTTTTAAGCCTACCTTTCAACTTTAAGTCTAACTTTCAGCTCCAATAAATTTTACTATTGTTAATTTTTTAATTCATATTAAACTTTTAGCTATAAAATTTTACTATTGTTAATTTTTTTTAATTCATATTAAATATTTATAACTACCACTTTCAAGAAAAGAAAATTAGTAGTGAAAGAGCATTTTGAAAAGAGACAATTTATAATGCCAATTAGTAAGTAATAGTTTGATGTAATAAGAAATATTTACCACACATTTATCAGTGGTATATTAAGTAACATTAACAATTGACAATTGTATGTGATGGAATTTATAATATGAAATTTAATCACAGCACACATCCCACATTATGTTTATCCTAATTTAACAACTTGCTTTTTTATTTTTAACAACTTGTTTTATGCAATTGTAAATACTTGTGATTTTCAATAACTTTTAAATTTATTACATGCAAAGAGTAAGTGGTCATTTTATAATTTCCACATGCAATGATAGTTATAGAACTATTAATTTGTAGTGTCATAAAATTCGTATCAGAGAACTTCAATAATAAAATTTTATTTTTCAATTTTTTAAATTAAATGTGTATATATAATAAAGTTACTATGAAAAAAAAGAATGTCATCGCATTTAATTTAAGAAAAAAAAAGTTCATTTTTTAATTACCATACATCATAATAAGGCCATATATCAATGCAAAATGATTAAAAAGATAAACCTACCGATTTATACAATTGTTAACCAATGTGTTGCTGTGATATTGAAGTTAATATAATAATGCAGTTATTGGTATCTAGTACTAATAAAGACTATTAGAATCAATGTTGCTGATTACTACTAGCACTTCACAATAGAGATGGAATTAAATAGAATGTTGATTGATATTATGTAACACTTTTATGAGAGTTGATGTGGCATAAGGTTTTTATGAGTCTTTAAGTTGTTAAGAGCTTACTGCTAATGTGGCAATGACTAGTTATAATTTTGTTTTAAAGTTTGTTAATTCTCTAAAATAATATCTTTGTAACTATAAATAGACTCATTTGTAATCAATTACATATACACAATTAATAAAAGCTTTCTACAAGTTTTCATTTTGCTTTTCTTTTCTCTCATTTTCTTAATCTTTTTCAGTAACCAAACAAATTAAGTCAATTTGTTATATGGTATTAGAGCATCAAAGCCAACACTAAACACAAAATGACTTCCATTAATACAAATCATAACAACACTCAAAACCTCTGCATATACTTTCACTACAACAATCATGCTAGATCGATCAAATTATGTGATTTGAATGTCACAGGTGCTTACTGTTATTAAAGCAAACAGATTAGAAGATTTGATCATTAGTATAAGTGTTTGTCCAGATCAGTTTGTTAAAAGAGCAAGATCTAATTTAGGAACGAGTGATCAAGAAGCAATTGTTGTGAATCCAGATTTTGAATCATGGATGAGGAGTGATCAAATCTTGTTAAGCTGGTTTTTCTCAACAATTCAAGATAGCATTCTCGGTCTTGTAATTGACTGTAAGTCCTTTAATGAATTATGGACTGCAGTTAATATACAGTTTGGTTCAACTTTAAAGGAAAAAATTGTTCAATCAAAAATACAGTTAGCTTTACTAAAGAAAAGTCAAATGTCAATGTCTGATTACTTTTTAAAGCTTAAGAGTATAGTTGATGAGCTTGCAACTGTTGGATGTATAATTCATGAGGATTATTTCATTACACATCTAATTACTAGCATTGGAGTATGCTCTGAGTTTGATGTAGTAGTGACATTGATAAGTAGCAAAATATGATCAATTAAGCTAAACGAGGCCTATTCCATGCTACTGACTCCAGATAGTAGGTTATCACTGTATTCAACTGGTAAATCAAGTAGTTAAAATGTCTTTAATGTCAATTAAGCACAAAGAGGGGGGGAAAGATGAGGTTTTAGTCAAGGTGGAAGAAGTAATAATGTTGTTGGTGGAAATCTTAGTGGATACAACAATAATGGTTTTAACACTAGCTTTGGATACAATAGAAGCAATTTTTATGGAAATAGAGGAAGAAATCAAGGTCAGTTTAGTGGAAAAAAAAATAACTATGGCAGAGGTGCAATAAAGCTTATCTGTCAGATTTGTGAAAAACAAGGACATTCTACAGGAAAATGTTACTATAGGTTCAACAATGAATATATGCCGAAAAAGAAAACTTAGAATGCTAGTGGTTACAATATGCATTCTTCTAGTAACCAAGGATTAGGGAATTCAAGTATGCAAGCAAATAGAGTATCCTATTTTGCAAAATCTTTAGGACATGAAGGACCAGCTGACCAGGGGTGGTATCTTGATTCAAGAGTAACTCACTACCTCACATATGATGAAAACAACCTTAGCAACAAGCATCACTATACAAATACTGATAAGTTAATAATAAAAAATGGCCAGGGACTTAATATAACCTACATTTGTAACTCTCATTTAAAGTCTAAAGCTAGAAATATATTACTACTTAAAGATATGCTATGTGTGCCTGCTATGACCAAAAATCTGTTAAGTGTTTCTAAACTTACTCGAGATAATTCTATTCTCATTGAATTTTATCGAAATTATTGTGTCATTAAGGACATGAAGAAAGGAGTCCAGCTATTGCAAGGAGTGGTTGTGAAGGGATTATATAAACTGCTGCCTTCTTCAACATCTAATACAAATCCTGAAACTTACATTGTCCATAAACCAGTGTCAATTCCTTGAACCAACACCTTTATGTAGTATAAACAATAGTCAAGTTGGTGCTATTGACTTACCTTGCTTTGCTTTTGTATCCCAAAACTTTGAACAAATCAGTGCTAAAAAATGCAAATTGTGGCATTTGAGACTTAGACATCCAAGTTCTATTATTTTAAGAACTGTATTAAAAATTTGTAATAAATCATATGCCTGTAATAAATCTTCAAATGGTTTGTTTTGTGATGCGTGTCAGTTAGGTAAATTGCACAGATTACATTTTCCTTGTGTTGCATCAAAAATAAAGCAACTACTTGAACTAGTTTCTGTATATATATAGGGGCCATCACCTTATGAAAATTCTAATGACTTCAAATACTATATCAATTTTGTTGATGATTATACAAAGTACAGCTGGATTTTCCCTCTAAAAACAAAATTTAAAGCTTTAGACATTTTTATTTTTTTCAGAAACAGATAGAGAAACAACTTCAAACTCAAATCTTTGCCTTACAATCTAACTGGGGAGGAGAATTCAGACCATTTGCTGAGTTTTTAAAACAGAATGGTATATAATTTAGACTTTCATGTCCACACACACATCATCAAAATGAAGTGGTTGAGAGAAAACACAAGCATATTATTGAGACGGGGCTTACACTCTTAGCTTAAGCTCAAATTTCTCTCAACTACTGGTAAGAATCCTTTCATACAACAACATATCTTATTACTAGACTTTCAACTCTAGTTTTAAACTATATTTTACCATATCAGAAACTTTATCAAACACTACCAAATTATGACTTTCTTAAATCCTTTACATGTCCATACTTCTCATTACTAAGACCTTACCATAGACATAAATTTGATTTTCATACTAATAAGTGTCTCTTTATTGGTTATAGTTCTATGCATAAAGGTTATAAATGTCTTCATCCATCTGGTAAGATTTATATTGCAAGGCATATTACCTTTAATGAAAATTCATTTCCATACAATGAACTGTTTGGTTCATCTTAGAATAGTGTCAATAATCAAACTTCAAAGTTATATTCTACCCCTCCTTTGCAAATTTCTTTTGTTAAACCAAGTGCAAATAATCTAAATGGCTACAACGGATCAATCTCATATGACAGTACATCTCCTGGAATAGCAGATTCCTCATTCATGTCTTAGTCAAAATCTCATTCTCAAAATCATCATATAACATCACCTATAAACGTACTCGTTAATACTTACACAGATACCTTATCTTTACATCAACATCCACTAGATATAAACACAAACACATTAAATACAAACCATCTACACAGAAACAAAACCAACACACAAACAGCACAAACAGCAGTAGCAACACATCAAATGGTTACCAGGTCAAAAAAATGTGATTTATAAACCTAAAGTATATCTTGGCCTTGTTCCTGATACTGATTTATAGCCTAGAAATGTTGCTGATGCACTAAATCATCCTCAATGGAGACAAGCTATGGTAGAAAAGTATGAAGCTCTTATTAAGAATCAAACATAGTCACTGGTTCCTAAAACTGAAGCAGCAAAAGTAGTAAGTAACAAATGGGTGTTTAGGATCAAATACAACCTTAATGGAACAATTTTGAAGTATAAAGATAAGCTAGTTGCTAGAGGTTTTCTCCAAACTCCAGGTATTGATTATCTTGAAACCTTTAGTTCAGTAGCATGGAATAGGCCTCGTCTAGCTTAATTGATCCTATTTTGCTACTTATCAATGTCACTACTGCATCAAACTTATAGCATACTTCAATGCCAGTAATTAGATGTGTAATAAAATCATTCTCATCAATTACACATCCAACAGTTGCAAGCTCATCAACTATACTCTTGAACTTTAAAAAGGAATCAGACATTGACATTTGATTTTTCTTTAGTAAAGCTAACTGCATTTTTAATTGAATAATTTTTTCCTTTGAAGTTAAACCAAATTGTTTATTAACTGCAGTCCATAATTTATGGAAGGACTTACAATCAATTACAAGATTGAGAATGTTGTCTTGAATTTTTGAGAAAAGCCAACTTAACAGGATTTGATCACTCCTCATCCATGATCCAAAATCTGGATTCAAAACAACTTCTTCTTGATCACTTGATCCTAAATCAGATCTTGCTCTTCTAACAAACTGATTTGGACAAACACTTGTACCAGTGATCAGATCTTCTAATCTATTTGCTTTAATAACCGTAAGCACCTGTGACCTCGAAATCACATAATTTAATCATTCCAGCTTTACTTGTTGGGATTTGTGCTTACGTGCCATCCCTTTTATGTATAAATATTTGCTTTATGTTTATACATTTATGATTTCAATATATCACTAATTATTTTATTTATAAATATGGTAAGATGCTTGTAACGTTTTAGACATTGTATGATCTGAACGAGTTCAGATTTGATCTAAAGGAGTTTAGATCAGAACTAAGAGTTAGTAAAATCTAAAGAGTTAGAGCCTTGTCTGAAATGGGACAAAGACCAAAGAATATATTAATAATGACATAGTTGCAATGGGTTGCAAATGGTGCTAAGAAATGTTGTTATACAAATATGTTCTTAAATTTAATGTTCCTGATCTACCTTCACTAATGCGGGTCTGCTAGTGAAGATCTTAATATAAATATAGATCAGTGTATGTCTATATTTAGATAGTCCAGATGGTTAGTCTTAGCAGACCATGAGTTTAGTGGAAACTCGTATAGAGATACAAGTATTCAGTAAGGACTGAATATTGAACAGACTCACAAAGATCTCCAATAGACATCCCATAAAGCCGTCAATGGAGGATCTTTCGAGTTGAGTAGTATTCGTGGTCCTTAGACCTGAGTGTCACGGTGGACTTGTGAGTGATCCATCATACTTTGGTTTCACACATGTCAGATACCTTTCATGGTCTGACCGCTGGGTGTCGCTGGGTATGGTCCGATGTTCATGGAGTTCGGTGTGTACAGATATGGGATCCATCAACTCAATTGGGTGAGTAAAATATCCTGTAACTCTAAGATTGTATTTCAGAAAGTTTTATGGCCATAAGCAGACATCCAAGAATTTCTTGGGAAAATAATATCGTGAAAGTGTTTACGGATATTATTTATTGAAATACAAATCTAGAGATAAGTTTATGGTTGAGCACATGGAGACTTGATGGTGTTGATCTATATCTCCGCTCTTCTAGGATATTTATGATGGAAGGATTATACGAATATGTTATAACCTCAACTTGTATGGTCTAATGCGTCGTTTTGTAATATCTGTAACATGTGTGTGGGACATTGTTCACGGACGTGTGAAATAGTTTCATATGATAAATCGGGCATGGACCTAGAGAGTCTCACAATATGAAGTGTATTTGTTGTGCACTGGGGCGGCGAATTGGATTGAATAATTAATCCAACAATTTCCAGCAAAATGAAAAATGTTTCTAGGTTCCTTTTATTATTCACTTGTTAATAATTGAAGGTAAAACACATTATTGGTTTACAAGAGTTGTTAACCAATAAGAAATTGACAAGTGACATAATTTTGCTCCATAAATTATTTACCATGTATTTACCTATTTACCTTGCTTGGTAAATACATATATGGTAAATGTAAATATTCAAAATAGTTTTGAATTATTAATATTTTATATATTAATCAAATTATTATTATTAATTAGAATAAGTGGCAAACACCATTTACTAATGGAGAATGCACTTGTTATTAATAATAAGGAAAGTTTACTACTTTGTAATTCTTAAATGATGCACTAAGGAAGTGGTAAAACCACTTAACATTGATTAAATGCCATTTACTCTCTAGAAATTGATTCAATTGGTTGAATCAAATTGGTGAGTGAAAAATATGATAGATTAATATTTGTAATGGCAAACATGGTTAAGTGGTGGTAGAGCACTAAGAGAAATCATTCTTTACACTTAAGAAAGAATTGAAAGAGTTCAATGTGTGCAAGATAGAGTGAAATTCGTTCTAGGAGAAAGGAGAGAGAATTTAGAGTTTTTCCTAAGTGTTTTTCTCAAAGTGTTGAGAGAAAATGCAAAGGCTTACCAAGCTACAACATATAGAGTTGTAAAGAACTATAGAAAATACTCAATTCTTCTCATCTCTTGGTAGTAATCATAAGGACAAATTGTTTTAAGTGTTAAAACAATCATTTGCTAGAAATTCAAGGCTGTCATTCTAGCTTCACAATCCCACCAGATTTAGTTGTGAACTAGAATTGTGCAAGGGAACACTTCAAGGTGAGCTCAACAAATTGAAGCTTGGAGTTCTTGAAGATTTGTAAAGCTACCTTCATATCCGGGTAGGTTATTTATTTGTTATTCATTTTATATCATGCATGAAATATATATATGAGATATATATGTACTTGAATGATCATACATGCTTAAATATGTTACATATTGTTTAATATGTATGAATACTTCCGTTGCGTATTTAATTTTTGAAATTATACACATCTATACACATCACACACCATATCACACAACATTACTGTTGTAGTGAAAGTATATGCAGAGGTTTGAGTGTTGTTCTAATTTGTATTAATGGAAGTCATTGTGTGTTTAGCGTTGGCTTTGCTTTTATTGAAGAGAAAATTTTAAAGGTACATATAGGTGATGGGATTCAGTTTGTTAGGGAGAAAAAAAATACTTTACCAACTGATGAAGCGGTTGCTGTTTGTGGAAATGATAATGCTTCTTGTAATACGAAACCTCCTTTCAATGGAAGTTACGCTGCATCTAATACAGAATGTAGAAGTCGTGCCAGAGTTGATGTTCTTATTATCAACGTAGACTCTTCAGATCCAAGCTCTGGAATGACCTGTCCTGCTGCAGATTTTGTGGAGTCGTCTTTCCTCCTAACTGTGAAAGATACCTTTTCTGAGCAAGGTCTCTTTATAGTTAATTTGGATTCAAGGTCCTAAGCCATTAAAGACATGGTTATATCAAGGATGATGTTGTAGATATCAAGGCATGCACTTCAATTTGATACTCCTATGGCATCAACTAAACCACAGCCTTGATATCCGCAACATTATCCTTGATATAACCATATTGCGGATATCAAGGCATGCACTTCAATTTGACACTCCTATGGCATCAACTAAACCACAGCCTTGATACCCCTTTTATTCTATGCGTAGCGAAAAATCATAACTCACACCATAAGCAAGAACACATAAGATTAACACACACCAATAAAGATTAAAAAAAAATAAACCAATCAACAAAACATAAGATATACGTAGTTTGGCCCAAAATTGCCTACTTCCACAGAGGATCTATGATCCAACTTCTTATTATTGAAATAGATCACTAAGTATCTTCTTACATCATCAATGATCCCACAAGACCTCTTAGTATCTCCCATAGAGACCTCTAAGTATCTACCTTTGATCACCATGACTCCTCAAGACCTTTTAGTATCTCCTCATAAGAGATTTTTACAAAGAACACAAAAATAGCTCGAGCATCCAAGTCAAATGGATCTATGGTGTTTCTCTTTTATTTACTCAAAGAACCTAAAGAAAAAACACTCCCCAAATGTTACACCCTAGTGCACCACGTACTTAGTGCTTACCTAGCTCTTCTATTCTCTCTTATGGTCATCTTGAAACTTTAAATGCTTGTCTTTCTCTTGTGTTTAGAAGGGTTTATATAGTAAATAAAACACCCTTAGAAACCCTAAACTTAGTTGGAATAAGAATCCTTATTTGTAGGAGTCCTAATCCCACTTAAAGAAGTCAATTGAGGCAAAACAGAAAATATCTTAAAGTTGTTGTGTGAATAGTAACAAAGAGAATAGTACCCCACGCGCGAACATTAATAGATGAACAGTAACTATTGTAAACAGTACCCCCGCTTGCAACAGTACTCGCCATGAACAGTGCCTCTGCATCAACAGTATTCGTTCTTTTTTCTTCCGTTTTACTCCTCTCTTATATACTTAATACGTACTTAACTTCATAATGACTCTTCTCTTCGTATTTATTTTAATTATTACCCATATAAAATTGTTAAAATCACTAATTTCGAAAAAATGATTTTTAACCATCTGTTTTGCCTTCAACTCGAGGAAGACGTCAATTTAGTGCTTTTTGGTCTGTGTTTGGAGTCTTGTATCAAGGATGATAGCTACCCTAAAGATGCCATCCAGCTTGAGAAACTGGTAAAATTTGAACACCCAGAGATTAGCCAATTGTTGCAGCTTGATGAGCCCGTAAAGGTGAAGTATGATTCTTCACTACATTCGGGATTTTCTATCAAGTCGTCATTAGAACTCACAACCAAACCCAGGCATCGCGCATGCTCACGCAACCAAAATTTCGGCTTATACTGATTTTTTCCACTCTCTTGCAGCTCTAGAGAAAGAAATCTTTTAATCCTCGGGGGACTGTAGATATTGATTAGTTTAGAAAATTTTGAACGACGTACAAAGAAGTTGGATCCTTATTGATTGCCGCAGCTCAAATTGTCGAAAGTCGAATGAGAAATTTTTTCTAAACGAATCGCATTTAACTCGAAGCAGTGCAATATAGTACAGAGTTAATGTCAATAAACATGGCCTTTAATTGCCTTCTGCGATAAGAAAAGGTTTAGATATAACTTTCCGTTTAATGAGATTTAAATTGACTATATATCTAACTAATGATAAGGTCAAAATTGTTGTTTAATGCAATTTTACAAACCGAGTATTTTCTTACAATTTATAATACAATTCACAAGTGTTTTTCAGTGCAGAGAAAAATCCATCAATTTGGGACCTACCCAGGTCTTTAAGCAGATCATAATCATGACGATTGGTAATTATAAACAAATAACATTAACTTTTTTATTATTTTATGGTTTATTTTGTACCTTACATATACTTTTAAGAAAATGTTTCGCTTGTAAAAGGACAATTAATGTGGTTTTTGATAGTTTTAGGTATTACAATAGATTTCTTATAAAATAGTTCTTTTTTTCTACATGGTGGTTTTTACTTTATGGTGAAGGTTCTGTGGGATAACGACCTTTCCGTAAACAAATTATAGCTTGAGAAAGGATCACAATTTCAATATGACGACAGGATCACAATAGAACGCTAATAAATGAGAATTGAGGATAAAGATCTTAATTAATTAAGTATAGCAGTTTGATGAAAGAATTTCATTCGACCAATTATGACATAACAGAGATGATTAATGGGCAAATCCGCAACAGATTCACGTCAAAAGGATATTGCGTAAATGTGGATCTCAAAATACACAACAATCAAATATTTCATCCAACTTTCGGTAAGAATGCGGTGCGAATATGAGCCTCATGACTGCAGCATCGTATGAGAGCAACTTAGAAACTTGGACCGGATAACCCTCTCTACCGCCAAAGTGCCCTTTCCAGTATAAAGCCAACCCTTGCTAATGAATCGCCATGTGTACAATTGGTGCTTAACTAGTGTCGCCGAGATTTAGAAACCTCGACAGATAAGCTTTAAGTTCTGCCATGTGTTTGACTATCTGACACAAAGATCCCACTTCATCACTTTCGTAACACGTGTTCTCTAAGCAATATTTCTCACGATCATTTTCCTGTGTATGTTGCAATGGCCATTTATGCTTTTCTAAGTCGAAATAGAATCTAGCTAGTATTCGACAGATCAGTAAATCAAACGTCGAAAATGAGCCAAGGACAGCCGCGGAGACCTGAAGGCAGTCAGCAGCATGAGCCCATCAAGTACGGTGACGTGTTCAATGTCTCTGGGGATCTTGCTAAGAAACCAATTGCACCAGAAGATGCTGCCATGATGCAAACGGCTGAAAGCTCCATCTATGGTCAGACCCAGAAGGGTGGACCTGCTGCTGTCATGCAGTCTGCCGCTACCCGGAAGAAAGAGCTGGTCTTGTTGGTCACCGCGATGTCACTGATATCGCAGGTGAGGAAGGCGTCTCTGTCGCCGAAATTGATGTGCCTGGGAGGCGCATAATCACTGAATCAATTGGAGGACAGGTCTGTGAGACTGAGATTCTTTTATATATACATATGTCCTAGCATCAACTCTGATCAGAGTTTTTTTTTAATATATACATATGTTCTTTTATAATCACTGAATCAATTGCCTGTCAGTGT
Organism: Ailanthus altissimus; assembly: GCA_946807835.1. Lineage (NCBI taxonomy): Eukaryota > Viridiplantae > Streptophyta > Magnoliopsida > Sapindales > Simaroubaceae > Ailanthus > Ailanthus altissimus. Next base: position 24,334,075 of record OX327693.1, read on the forward strand.
TTTTTTTTTTTTTTTGTGGTAGGTTGTGGGACAATATGTGGAGCCCACGCTTGTGAGACAGACGGTGGCAATTGGGGGAGTTGTGCAAGGTGCAATTACTATAGGAGAAGCACTCGAAGCTAGTGCACAAACAGCAGGTGACAAGCCAGTGGACCAAAGCGACGCCGCTGCAATTCAAGCAGCGGAAGTGAGAGCCACTGGAAGCATTGTTATAACCCCAGGTGGTCTCGCGGCGTCAGCTCAATCTGCCGCAGCTCATAATGCAACGGTTGGCCGTGAAGAAGACAAAATCAAGCTCAATGATGTTCTAGCTGTAATTATCTAATTACACGCCTGCTTGATCTCCACTGCTCGTAAACGAATCGCTGTTTATAATATATGAAATGAAATTGTTATGTAATGACAGGGTGCAAGTGCCAAGTTGCCTGCGGATAAAGCAGTAACTCGACAGGATGCTGAAGGTGTGATGAGTGCAGAGCCGAGGAATAATCCGAATGAGGCGACGTACCCTGGTAGAGTGGCGGAGTCAATGGCGGCAGCTGCTAGTCTCAATGAGTCCGCCAACGTATGACTGTGATCAACTAGGCTAATTAAGCTAAATTACATTTATCATTATACAATTCGGGAGTGGCGTTTCATGTTATGATCGAACTAAAAAAATAGTCCAATGCGAATATGCAATGCTTAGTTTAACGATCACTACAATAAAGCGACATCTAAATAGCTGTAATAAACATAGACGTTGTAAAATTTTGCAACGTTTAAATAGCTGTAACAAACATGAAAATTGTAAAATTTTGCAACGTTTAAATAGTTGTAACAAATATGAAAGTTGTAAAATTTTGCCACGGTTAAATAGTGTCAACAAACACTAGCCATCGCAAAAAAGTCTTTTGTGACGATGTTATAGCATATGTTTTTTCTGGATTAGTCTCGTTACTTTCATTTTCGTTTGGCGCGTCTGTTTGTAAAATGATGGGAGTTTTACTGTAATTGACTGCTCGCTTTTCTTCACGCATTGCATTCTTTGTTTCTTCTTTTTCTTTTTTATGTTGTTTTTACTTCTTTTTTTTAAATTTCAGTGCACTTTTCTTTGTTTATTCGAATGTCTTGTGAAATGGTTTCATATGCTAGCTAACAAATATTTTCTTTATCATAATTCAGTTAATCATATCATAAGAGAAAATAAGAAATTGGATGGCTATTTGTTTTTAAGCGTAAACCTTCTGTCAATTTTTAAAATTTGCAAATACATGTAAAAGATTGCTTTTACCTTTTATAAATCGTATCATTTTTCCATTTTAAACAGGTTTTCTTTTAACTGTTCCAAAAAAAAGTGTTAATAGTGTTAATTATTTTAATTATTCATTGTAACACGAACTTAAATCAATGGTTAACCGATCTGAGAAAGCGAAGGAAGATAGTTATTAAGGGAAATTATCACATATCTCCCCGAGTTCTTTTACAATCTGATTTAGATTGAAAGTCTCTTACTCTTGGAGCAATTACTTTATATAAATTGATGTGTAATTAATAGTTTAATAAATAGATGTGTTATTAATAGGTGATTGTTATTTAAAAATTAATAATTGATTTTTTTAATACAATAATCATATATTTTGAAATATTTTAATTATATAAATATAGCATTATTATTAAATTCAACTCACTGTTAAGCTTTTTAACAGATTTAACAAGAGGATATGATAGCTTTTGTGAACAATAATAACTGTAAATGTTAATTTTAACTCTTTTTTCGTGTTGTCAGCTTTTGAAAACAATAATACCTAAAACTAATTTTTGGATGTTAAATTTTAACTTTTTTCCCCCTTATTTTATCAAACGTATTGTGTGTAACTTTTAACTCAATCTTACTTTAATATTAAATTTGTAAATATTTTGGTTCGCATAACCCTTAGTTTATAAGACACGCTTTATTTATTTAACGTGGAAGAATGGGCAGCAGGTGTATCAAATTTACAGTGATTTGCATGAGATAGAGAACCAAAGTAAAATGTTGAATCGTTTTTAAATAATGCTTTTCAATCACTCAACGTTGGTGTTCTGTAAAAGCTTATACATTTTGCTCATGGCTTCTTACTAGAGGAGATATTACGTTCACTATTTTAGTAACACACTAAATTTTTTGGCTTTATGGTTGGCCATTGAAATTTTTCGTATACTTCAATTTTTTTTTTTTTTTGGGTGATGTTGCAAATTAAAATAGTTAGAATAAATTTATCGATATTTTTTACTTTCATAAAAGTAAATCAAATGTGAAGTTTGCTTTTTATTAAAAATAATATAATTTTAAAATTAAAAACTACCCATCCTCATTTTATCATTTCATTTATCCTCATTTTGTGATTTCATTTATCATTTTTTGTTTGATTCAGAATCATGAAAATTTACGAAGCTTCTTGATCATATGGCTTAGTCCGATTACAATCGCAGCCTTATCAAACTTATGTCCCATGCATGCTTAGTCATTTCTCCTTCGTTGATAACCAATTGTGGTTGAAGCTAATTTAAAACTATAAGCTAGCGTTAGGTGGGTATATAACAATAAGCCAAAAGAAAGGCAACAGAGACAGCAAATCCTAATTTCTTTTTTTTTATTTGAAAATCGGCAATTAAGAAATAAAAATGCCCACTTCTCACTTAAGGTCTTTTCAATTTTTTTTTTTAAAAAAAAATCCCGTTTAAGGATTTAGATCAACATTACTATAAAACTATTAGTTCCGTCAGCTGAGGCAAACAACGATTTAACAACAGGGAAAGTATCTATCTGTTGACCTCGATTTTGACAACCTCGAGCAAAATGTGGGTGGGTAGTTGATGGGAGTTTTTGGTTGGTATTTTGGGATTCGATACTCTAGTCTAGTTGTATGGTTGAGGTCTGACCTTGATCACTCACTCGCATTCACAAATTCTATCAAGGTGTGTTGGTTTTTATTCTAATCATTGAGATTTGGTGATTTGAGTAAAATTTATAAAAAATATTAAAAAGAAGAGTTATTATAAAATTAAATATATATTAAATGTATAAAGGATGAGTAAAATAAAAAATAAAAGAATGGGTATTGTTTTTACAGTGACACTATTCACGTGAGTATTGTTCATGCGCGGGATACTGGTCATCGAGGCATTGTTTATAGAGTATTATTCACCAATTATTGTTTGCCCGCGATTATTGTACACGCAACAACTTAGGAGTATTTTCTATTAAATTAACTTTTTTAAGTAGGATTGGACTCCTATAAGTAAGGACTCTTATTCCAACTAAGTTTAAGATTTTTAAGAGTGTTTTACTCATTATATAAACTATTTTAAATATAAGAGAAAGACAAACATCTAAAGTTTCAAGATGTAAATCATAAAAGAGAACAGATGAGTTTGGTAGGCACTAAGTGTGTGGTGCACTAGGGTGTAACATTTGAGAGTATTTTCTTTTGGTTCTTGAGTGAACAAAAAAAACATCATAGATTCTTTTGGCTTAGATGTTTGGGCTATTCTTGTATTCCTTGTAAAAATCTCTTATAATGAGATACTAAGAGGTCTTGGAGAATTCATAGTGATTAATGGTAGATACTTAGAGATCTCTATGGGAGATATTAATAGGTCTTGTGGAATCATTAATGATGTAAAGAAGATACTTAGTGATCTATATTATTAAAAGAAATTGGATCATAAATCTCTATAGACGTAGGCATTTTTTTTATGTCGAACCACGTATATCATGTATCTTGTTGATTGGTTTTTTTTTTTTTTATCCTTATTGATGTGTTGATCGTATATATTCTTACTTATGATGTGAGTTATGATTTTTGTTGCGCATAGAGTAAAAAGAGTATCAAGATTGTGGCTTAATTGATACTATAAGGGTGTCAAACTGAAGAGTGTAGTTTGATATCCGCAACACTTACAATAACTCTTTAATGCTTAAATTAGTTTCTTTTATAAGTTAAATGACTTATGAGAACTTTTGGATAGTTTTTAATGTTCTTATCATTTTTTTTAAGTGAATTTTGCTTATAGTTATGATCTTGCTTTCTGTTTCGCATTTAACTCTATTTGCCTTTTTATATGTTATGGAGGTGATACACTTTTATTTTTCATATCATCTCTTCATGATTAGGAGTAGGGCGTGAAACTAGAGTTTTAGATGAGGTCTTAGTGAGATATTAATAGGATGATATCTCTATGTATCTTAAAAAATATGAGATTAATAGTGCTCAACGGTTTCTTAAGCCTCCAGGGTCATTCTTAAATTTAAAAAGGTTCTCAAGCGAGAGGATTATGGGTATTCTCTAGCTAACTTCACTTCCTTTTTTGAGTACATTGTGCTTTAAATGTTTAGGTCCTCAGTTCTCTAATCTTCGAGGATTCAAACTATTATGAGCTTCAAGGCCTCTTGTAGGTTAGGAGCCCGTTTGGTTGAGCTTGTTCTTAGACTCAAGCTTTGAACTCCTCCTAATTAAGCCAAGTTCATACTTGTGCCTTAGCCTGGGACTTCTCCTAATTATGTATCAATCTAATGCTCTCTTTAATTGGGTCTTGGAGGGTAAACTTATGCTTTGGGCCTAAGCTTAGTCCCCAAAATTTAGGGGCAATAATGATACCTCAATTTGCAATATTGACTTATTGGTACTAAAAACTCAAAGTAATTGTAGACATTAAGAGAACCTCAGGGGTGATGAGCTTGGTTATATCTTTGTTGTTTGGTCTTCTGTCTATAGGGTAATTGTCTATTTTCATAGGTATGAATCTTTTGGATTGACGCTCAACATTAAATGTGTGTAGCTCTTCAAAAATGATACGTTGTTTCAATTTTTAACTTTTTAATGGTTAAGTCTTTTAGTATCCGAGGACGTGGACTTGTTTGGCTCCCTTAGATCTTGTTCAACATTTAGGATTTCTTGGAAGCTAGAAAGTTTATCATTTGAGGTGATATTTCGTGCACAATAGAATTTCAACCTTCCCATTTCTTTTAATGGTCGAGATCACTCATAAGGACTATTATAAATTGGGTCTAACTTTGGCACCTTCTCACTTTGTTGGAATTTTTAATATTTCTCGAAGAGAGAAAGAGTTTGAGTTCTAGTGAAAGAAGTTTTATTATTTTAGTAGTTTCTACATCAGTTTTAAGTTTTTCAGCCTTCTTTTATCATTGAATCAAAAACTTTGATTTTTTTTAAATCTTTTTCCTTGTTTTCAAGCTATTTTTAAGGTTCTAAATATTTTTTTAAGGATTTCAATGTTTAAAGCCTGGTTGGGTTTTGTTCTTCTTTTTTTTGTGTTTTTCTATCTTTCTTCGATTGAATTGCTCAAGTTAGGTTTTTCGATCTTGTCCTCTGTGCTAGGGACCTTGAGGTCGTATTGGTAAAGGTTGGGGTCAATTCTAAAACGACCCTAAGTGAGGGGTCCAGAGGCCAAAGGAAGGAGGTCTCCACTAGTACTCCATGTCAGAGGGGTGGTATTGCCCAATGGGTCGTCCTTAAATACAAGAAGGTTCTTAGGCAAGAGAATAATAGGTGCTCTATAGCTAACTTCACTTTCTTTTTCAAGAATAATGTGCTTTAGATATTTAGATCCTTGATCCCCTAGTCGTTAAGAGTTCGAAACTTTACAAGCTCCGAGGACTCTTGTGGGTTAAAGGCCCTAATGAGTTGAGCTTATTTTTTGTTCTTGGGATTGAGCATGGAGCTCTTAATTGGGCCGTGATAGGTCAAGTACATACTTGGGTTAAGCCTAAGTGCTTCTCCTAATTGGGCCTTGACCTGATGCTCCCTCGAATTGGAGCTCAGTAGGTTGAGTTTGTGCTTGGGCCTAGTTCTCCTCTTGATTAGGCCTTAGTAGATCAAACTCATGCTTTGAGGTTGACATTGTCCTCTCCCTAATTAAGCCTCCGTGGCCCAAACTCATACTTTGGGCGTCAACCTAGTCCCTAAAATTCAGGTGCTCCAGTATCTATTAATACATACTTGCCATATGAGTGAAATATCAACAATTCTAAACAAAGATTTAACAGCAGAGAAGGTATGTATCTGTTAATACATACTTGCCAATTGAGTGAAGTATCAGCAAATCTGAACAGAGGTACGAGATAATTCCCTAGTTAATATTAATGATGGTAAAAGAATACCCGGAATTTCGCCTCAAAATACTGATGCGCGTTGACTCATGAACAAATATGCTTCCTCTGTGGGCCTTTTGGAGCTCATCGGTCCATGAGCAAGGCGCTTTCTAAAATCACTAGCTGCAGCACATGTTTTCCAAAGTTTTTATATACATGAAGTCGCAGCTCTGAAACCAAATCGACGTAACCATGTCCATTCATACCTCTAAAAAATGTGCCATATTGAACAGTAGTGTTGTCAGTTGAGATTGTATCACTGTAAGATGGTTCGTGCATGGTTAATATATTCTGGAAACGAAAATAAAATTATCAATTAGATCTTGTGATTCCATGCACAAACAAATTCGGTGAATATGAATTAGGTAAATCTTTTGTACTTGAATGTTTTACATTATCATTACACGTGTAATCAGTAAACAATGTTTTCAAAACCTTCGAATACAAGTACTGCGCGGTCAAAGTCTATTCTAATAAGAGTAGACTAGCATGTATAATTGAGGTTAAACAAGCAAAAAACTGAAAAAGTTAAGCAAGAGGAAAGAGCAAGAAGCTTTCACATAGTTGGAAGTGTAATAAATGAGGTCACAACTCACAAGGTTACTCCTACTCACCTCAGCTGTATTATTCTTAAAAGAGTGAAGGACATCGTCACTCGCGAGTCCTTCTCTGCTTGTTTGAATAGAAAGAAGGACAATCAATCATGCGTATAAAACTTTCACAAAAACTATGCAGCTGACGCAGAAACCCACCCACTAAAAAGCTAACCATTTTCTTGCCCATCAAATTTTGTCTTTCCCCGTTACGCAGATAAGATTTTAAGATACTTTTGTTTCTTTTTTTACAGCTGACGTTTCTAGCTTTGTAACAAAAAATTAACAGCTACAGTTACATTATGCAGAGTGGGCAGTCGATTTCTAATAGATCACAGAATCCTACGTGAAAATGAACGATCATGATGTGATTTCATTCATTGGTTTAAAATTTATCGTTGGGTCCAAGTACCTTAATATTTCAGCAGTGAAATTGTAGGCTTGTGGATGATAAAAAACAGGTTCCAGGACTCTGGAGACCAGGAGCGTTTATGATAAGAACATGTCTCTATGTCCAATCACAACTTGAATTTGGTTAATTATTTTTTTGACTTAACTGAAATCTCTAAGGTAACAAGGAAGTACATATAACAACTTTGGAGGAAAAACATAAACACATGATGTTGTCTACTCAAGCACATATGTAGATTCAGGCCGGTACCATTTGAACAAATATTGAATATATAGTTAAAATAGAAAATTCATTTGTAAGGCATTATCAGTTTACAATTATACAGCATTGTTTATGTTAGAATTGGTGATTAATAATTATATTTGAGTATGAATTTGATATGGATACCAATGAAGAGTCAACAAAAATTCTAGTATGCAAAAGTCGTATGAAGGAGGAGTAAAATGAAGCCGCAATAGCATCAAGTCACAGCGCCATAGTACTGACTTTGCAATGCCATGACATTGTAAATAGAACTGCCAGCGCTACGGCGTCGATGCTCAACTTCGAAAAAAATTTATTTTTATTGCGAATTAACTTCTTTGAGTAGGTTTCAAACTCTCACACATAAGGACTCTTATTTCAACTAGGTTTAGGGTTTCTTAAGTCTTTGTACACACTATATAAACTCTTGTAAACCCTTAGAATTCATTAAGTATTAAGAGAGACTCTAAAAGAGAATAGAGAGCTAAATAGACACTAAGTGTTTTGGTGTATTATGATGGAACTATAGTAAATGTCTTTGTTCTACATGAACAAATGGAATACTAATATATCTTTTGAGATTTCTCTAGATTGTATTCTTTGATTATTTATTGAAAAAGATTGCAGTGATCTATAATTCTTTTATGAACTTTAATGAAAGAGGTTAAGATCTTTTGATCCACTATAGACGTAAGCGTTGTGTCAAACTACATGATTGATTGTATCTGTTCTTTATTGATTTTGTTCTTATTCTTGCTTTTTTTTTTCTCTTTTGCTTGTGATTGAACGCTTCCACTACAATTAAGTATTAATGAAAAGGTTAATCGCTATGAGAGATTAGGGCTAAGGACAATATCCTTTAACAAATTGGTATTAGAACCAAGGTTAGAAAATATACCTAAATGGTATTAGCCATGAAAACCCTTAAGTAAGATATAGAGAAGTTCAATAGGATGAATGTCTTTAATCTATGAAAGGTAAAGATTTTGGCTCTACTAATGAATCAAAGGTTAGATTCAGCCTTGGAAGAAACCTAAGCAACTACTAGCGAAGAGAAGAAACTTGTGAAGCCTGGCGAGTTATATTTGGACACTATTCAGAAGAAAGCCTACAGTACCATAATTTTATCATTGAGTGATGAAGTATTAAGGGAAGTGGTTGAAAAGAAGATAACAATAGGTCTATAGAAGAACCTCGATGCCCTATACATGACAAAGTTATAGGAAAATTGCTTATCTATGAAGAAGAAGTTATATCAACTATCTATATCTAAAAGATCTTTAATAAGATTATCATAGATCTTGAGACAATAAACATCAAGGTCCAAGATGAAGACAAAGTCATCATCTTATTAAGTTCATTACCACTGAGTTATGAGTACTTTGTGGACACGTTCATATATAGTATGGAGACTCTAACCATGAAGAATGTCAATGCATCATTAAACTCAAAAGAATTAAGAAAGAGATTTGAATCCAATAAAGCAACAGTTATGGTTGCAAGAGGAAAGAAGGACAATTAATCTAGGGGGAGATCTAAGAAGTATTTTCTTTGCAAGAAAGAAAGACAATTTATAAAGGATTATCCAAAAATAAAAGAAATGGATGGAGATACTACAATAGTATATCATGAAGATAACTTCAAAGTCGTAAACTCTCTTATAGCCTCTAAAAGGGAATATACTAGTGAATGGATATTAGATTCTAGTTGTAATGCCCATATGTGTCATGATAGATCATTGTTCAATAACTATAAAATCATTAAAGGTAAAGTACTAATGGAGAATAACATAACTTGTGAGGTCATGGGGGTTGGCGACATAAAGATGAGGACGCATAATAGAAAGCTTAAGGACTTACTTAGTGTAAGATATGTTTCTAAACTGAGAAAGAACTTGATATCCATATAAAAGCTAAATGAAAAAGGGTATTCGATTTGAGCAAAAAAAATGAATATTGAGATTGGTAAAATGATTTATAATGAAGAAGGGTAATAAGCATAAAATGGGGCTCTATATGCTTAATAGAATAGGTATAAGTGACTTAATATAGGTTGTTGAAGGAATACAAACCACAAGACAACATTCAAAATTAACTCATTGAAGTGATAAAGGTTGAAAGGGAATGTATGGCATCAATAGTTTATATAAAAAATATTAAAGGTAAAGTACTAATGGAGAATAACACAACTTGTGAGGTCATGGGGGTTGGCGACATAAAGATGAGGATGCATAATAGAAAGCTTAAGGACTTACTTAGTGTAAGATATGTTTCTAAACTGAGAAAGAACTTGATATCCATATAGAAGTTAAATGAAAAAGGGTATTCGATTCGAGCAAAAAAAATGAATATTGAGAGTAGTAAAATGATCTATAATGATGAAGGGTAATAAGTACAAAAAGGGGCTCTATATGCTTGATAGGATGAGTATAAGTGACTTAATATGGGTTGTTGAAGGAATACAAACCACAAGGCAACATTCAAAATTAGCTCATTAAAGTGATGAAGATCGAAAGGGAATGTATGGCATCAATAGCTTATGCAAAAAGCATTCGTACCTTTGAAGACTAAAGTTACAAGCACAAGATGAGTTAAGTCTAGATAAAGACTTAAATGGAATCAGCTCTAAGTAATAGAGCATTGACATGGATGGATCCAAAATCCTTCTAGTAGAGAGATTTTAAATTAATGAGAGTTTGTTGGAATTGGTGATTCAACAATTATGTTTGAGTATGAATTTGAGATGGATATCAATAAATAGTCAATAAAAATTCTAGTACATAAATGTTATACAAGGGAGGAGCAAAACGAAGAGTTGGATGTTAGGAGAGGTTAAAAAAAATGGGCGACAATACTAAGTCACAATGTGGTGGCACTAGCTTTATAGCGACGCGGCATTGCAAATAGAACTGCTAGCGCTGCAACACTGCGGTGCCTAACTTCGAGGAACTTCTGTTTTTGTTTCGAATTAACTTCTTTAAGTGAGTTTTGAACTCCCACACGCAATGACTCTTATTTCAATTAGGTTTAGAGTTTCTTAAGCCTTTATAAACACTATATAAACCCTTATAATCTCTTAAAATTTATTAAGTATTAAGAGAGATTTCAAAAAATAATAGAGAGTTTGATAGACACTAAGTGCTTAAGTACATTAGGGTGAAATCATAATGAATGTCTTTGTTCTATGTGAACAAATGGAGCACTAATGAATCTTTTAAAAATTTGCTATATTGTATTCTTTGATTATTTTTTGAAATAAATCGTAGTGATTTATAGTTCTTTTATGAACTTTAACAAGAGAGGCTAAAATTCTTTGATCTATCATAAATATAGGTATTGTCCTAAATTACGTGATTAATTATATATGTTCTGTATTGATCTTTTTCTTATTCTTTTTCTTTTACTTGTAATTGAACACCTCTACAATAATTAAGTATTAATACAAAGGTTAATTAATAGGAGAGATCAGTCCTAAGACTAATATCCTTCAGCATTTTAAATTACACTCTTATTTTCATATGAACATATATATTCTCAAGTGCAAGCGTCCGTTAAACAAATAAAATGCATATATTAAACCTTCTATCTAAAAAGTTGAATAAAATTTTATGAGCACAATTATATATTCGCACTAAACAAGAACTCTTATGCAAATATATATACACGCACAAACTAAGCCTTCAACACATGATAATTGTGAATGTGATGGATCATTTTCACAAGTTACTGCCAGCAGGTAGTGGTTGTTTCAAAAAGTAACTGCACCATATTTCATTTGATATCAATATCAATATCATCTCTCCTCCATGCAGATGCAAGCACAGAAACCACTCAAGGCCTATAAAGAAACAAACCACAAATTATAAAGAAATCTCTCTCTCCCCCCTTCTTCGCTCCTCTCTCGTCCTTTAAGGCTTAAACAAAGCATATTTTGACAGCTCCCATGTGCCCTCTATCTCTTTGACAGCTCCACCTTCTTCTCTATCTCTCCGAAACTGAAAATGTCTAACATATTTTGGAAGCACTTTCACTCCTGCTTCTCAACCCTCAAATGCCTGCCTTCTATAGCCCCATCACCTTCCAAACAAGATCAAAATCAGTCATCACCCAATAGTTCATCACTTCTCTTCAAGAACTTTAACTCTCTGTATGATCTTTCCTCAGATTTTTCAACCTCAAATTCCATAACTCATTCAACTGAAGACTACTTCTCCTCCTCCACTTACTCAGATACCGACTCCTACACCATCTCGCCGCCAGATTTTGCCACCATTTTCGCCTCTCAACGCTTCTTTTTCTCCTCTCCAGGTCGTTCCAATTCCATCATCGAGTCACCGGGTAGTACTAGACCAGACACTCAAGAAGCTCCACTCAATGGAGGTGTGGCTGTTAAGAAGTACTCACCAGATCCATACATGGATTTTCGTCATTCAATGCAAGAAATGATTGAAGCAAGAAACACAAGGGATGTGATGGCTGATTGGGATTTCTTGCATGAGTTGCTCCTTTGTTATCTTACTTTAAACCCAAAGCAAACCCACAAGTTTATCATCAGTGCTTTTGCTGATATTCTCATTTATCTTTTGTCGTCGCAAGATTCTGATAATCACCGGCAATTTGAAGGCCACCGGAGGTGATAATATCCTACTAACCTTATAGCTAGCGAGTGAAGAACATAAAAGCAAGAGATATCGGCGGTTGTTTCTTCTTTTTTCTTTTTCTTTTGTTTTTTGTTTTTTTTTCTTTTTTAATCTTTTTGGTTAATGTTGCATGGAATTACTTTGTCTTGGGGTGAAAATGGGATGTTGTCTTGTTGCATTATGTGAAGACAAATTAAGGGTTTGTTGTATTTAATGATCAGAAAATCAAGGAAGCGTGGGATGTTCATGTCTCGATGCAAGTTATTTATGCAGTTATTGTGTTATGTAAAATATGGTGGGTTAGAAACAAAAAATTGCATGTGTTTTCTTGTTATATGTTCCTTGATTGATTGGCAAATTATACATGTGAAAAGTAAATTAATTAGATCATTTATTATATGTTGGGGTTTTTAGTGTGTATTCTCTTACACACTCTCGAGGTTCTTTAACTTTTTATTTTTTTAAAAAAAATTTCTTTATAATACTTAATTATTCTAATGGAGTTATAAGAGTTTATATAATATTTAAAACGTTCCTAAAAATTATATGAAATATGAGTTCATATATGTAGGAGTCTAAATCTCATTCAAAAAAATCGATCCGAGTTAAAAATAGAAGTTTGTCAAAATAAGGGACTATACAAAGCTGTTGCGGCCCCGACAAAGCATTATGGTGCTAGTGATTTTGTGTGCAACGTCGTGGCACTCAAGCTTAGGAAAGGTTCCTTGCTTGTTCTCACCCTTTCTTGCTTTCGACTCTACATTTTACTCCTTTATTTGTTCATCCAAAATATTATCGATCTTATATTAATTTTTCATTGGTTTCCAACTCAAAATCATGCACAATCATAATTTTAAATCACCAATTCTAACAAATTTTTCTTTGATTTAAAATCTCTTTTCAAGAAGTTTTTCAAAATTCATCAAACACAAATGCTCTATTATTTTGTGCTAACTTCAGTTAAGTTTTTGTCTAGACTTAATTTCTCTTAGGCTTGTGATTTCATCCTTCAAATATATAAATGTATCTTGCATGGGGTAGATTTTTTATTGCAATCTCTCATATTACTTTTGACACCATGATCACAATCTTTCGATGACTAAATTTTATTTTTGTCATTAACACCCTTATCATGCATTCTCTTTCAACCCTTATCACCTTAGTGAGTAAATCTCCATGCTACCTCTTGGTTTACATTTCTTTAATAACTCATGTTGAGCTAACTACAGCACTTCCATCAAACACATATAGCCTATTGTGTTTCTCACCTTTCATCATCACTATAGATCTTTTTACCAATTTCAGTATTCCTTTTTCTACTTTGAAGGAGCACCCCTCTTGATCTAGCACTCCTGTGGATATTAAGTTCTTCCTAACTCTAGGAACATGTCGCACACTAAATAACTCTTTAATCTTCTCATCATACATTCTCATCCTAATCCTAATGACTTTACAAGCCATATTATTACCCATTAGTACTTCATTGCTAATGGACCTATAAATGGTAAAAAAAAATCTATCAAGACATATATGGACACTATAGCCAAAGTCAAGAATTCATTCACCAACATACTTTTCATCATAAGCTACCAAGGATTTTGCAACTTCATAGTCCTCCTCACTGATTATTGTAGCATCTCTATTCATCTTTCCTTGTTGATAATCTTTTATCAAGTGACATTCTTTTCTGCAAAAATAGCACTTTTTAAATTTGTCCCTTAATTGATTATTCTTTTTATCTCTTACCTATTATACTACTGCACTTAAATATTTTCTCCAATTCTTTTGAGTTTAATGAGGCTTTAACATCATTCATTGTTAAAAGTCTCTTTATCATATATAAGTGTATCTATGAATTGCTCATAACTTGGAGGCCAAGAATATAATAAGATAATTACCTTATCTTCATCTTCAATCTTAATATCAATAGTCTCGAGATCTATAATTATCTTATTAAATACGTTTATGTGGTCTTTAATTAAAGTTCCTATAGCCATAAACAACTGATACAACTTCTTCTTGACATATAGACAATTATCCAAAGACTTCGTCATGTAGAGGGCATCAAGTTTCTTCTAAAGGATGATTGTCATCTTCTCTCTACCTACCTCCATCAGAACTTCATCACCCAACAATAATACTATAATACTATAGGTCTTCTTTTGAATGGTTTCTCTATATGCCTTGGATTCAAATGTCATATATTTTTTCTCTTCGTTGTTTGTTGCTTGAGTCACTTCAAAGACTGAATCTAACTCTTGATTTACTAGTAAAGTTATAACCTTTATCTTCCACATATTGAAATTATTTCACCCATTGAAATTCACAACCTCATACTTATAAGTTTCCATGATTGAACAACTTATGTTCTTTGATATACTATAAAAAAATTGTCCCTAACTTTGGCTTTGATACCAATTTGTTAGATATTTTTGCGTGCACTCTAAAAATATTTTAAATTCATGCAAAAAATTTTACTTACAAGTAAAGCAAGGATAAAAAAAGATTAAGCTAAAGAGATAAACAATCATACAAGAAAATTTACGTAATTTGATAATAAATGTAAATATCCATAATAAATCATAAGATCCTAACCTCTTTTATTCAATTCACAAAGAATTCATATCACAAAAATCTCTCACAATAGATAATCAAGGAATATAATCAATAGATGAGGTCTCAATGATCTATCAGTACTTTCTTGACTACTCAGATGTCAAGCATTCTTATGACACTCTTTTGTACACTCAACATTTAAAGCTCTCTAACTCTCTATTTTTCCTCTTGGAGTTTAGGCTTAATTATTTTAATTGGGTTACCTCTTGGATTTTAGGCTTAATTATTTTAATTGGGTTACAATAATTTATATAGTGCTTAAAACATTCCTAGAAATACTATTTATAGTTGAAATAAGAGTCTATGCATGTAAAAGTTCAAATCTCACTCAAAAAAGTCGATTCGAGCTACAAATGGAAGTTTTTCAAAACTTGGCACCTGTGGTACCAGTTTTGTGGTGCTGTCATACTGGTAATTCTGTATGCAACACTGCAGCGCTCAAGCCTCAAAAAGGTCCCTCGTTTGTTCTAACCCCTTTCTTGCTTTTGACTATCCGTTTTACTCATTTATTCGTTCGTTCAATGTGTCATCAATCTCATATTGACTCTTCATCAGTCTCCAACTTAAAATCATGTACAATCATAATTTTAAATCACCAATTTTAACATTATCCTTGAATATGTTGTGGTCTAGGTAAAATCCTGGGTGCCAACATTACTTAGGTTGAAGAAAGTAGCAAACACCATCACGAGCCTAGCTCGTTTTATATCTGTACAATAGCTAATCTAGATCTAGAGCCTACATAATTGCCTGGTCTATGTGTTGTAGATTTTGATAGCTACAAGTTTGGTGTTATTTTCTAACTTTGTTATCAAAGCTAGGTACGTAGTTGTTGCAAGGCGCTAAATCATGTGTCATCAATCTCATATTGACTCTTCATCAGTCTCCAACTTAAAATCATGTACAATCATAATTTTAAATCACCAATTTTAACATTATCCTTGAATATGTTGTGGTCTAGGTAAAATCCTGGGTGCCAACATTACTTAGGTTGAAGAAAGTAGCAAACACCATCACGAGCCTAGCTTGTTTTATATCTATACAATAGCTAATCTAGATCTAGAGCCTACATAATTGCCTGGTCTATGTGTTGTAGATTTTGATAGCTACAAGTTTGGTGTTATTTTCTAACTTTGTTATCAAAGCTAGGTACGTAGTTGTTGCAAGGCGCTAAATCAATTAGTGATCTTGGGGCAAAGCAGTGCATCTGAAACTCATCATTTTGAAACGAATCACCAACAACTGAGAAGAGAATCAATCAGCGCAAATTCCAGTCTATAAAGAAACTAATAGTAAAATTGATCAAGAATAAAGCAATGTTAAAAACACAAGCTTCAGTGGCGATGAGAAGAATATTGGCGTAAATTTTAAATGTTGTTCAAGTTTAATTCTTATTTGTGGTTTATATTGATTGCCAAATTGTATCTAAACATTTTAAGCTGAAGAAAGTGCACACTGAGAATCAATGCAAATCAAGTTCTACAAGTGCTCCTTAAAAGATGTCTATGTCCAACCAAAAGGGAGTCCTCTGAGCCTACAGCGTCGATTTTACAGTGGCCGAAAATTGGACAGTAGTGTATCAAATCGAACAGCACTGTTCGAAACATGGAGTAAAGAGCATTGAAAATCCCAAATTTGCTTAGAAGAAAGCAAGCTAGGCATGGGATTAGAATTAAGAAAAATTAACCAAAATGGCAGGCGGCTTTCTCTTTTTCATATTTTACACATGCAGACAAACATATTAAAGAGGATCCAAAGAGAGATATCAACTACTGCCAAAAGAATATATGAGATGCTTTGCAAAGTTATATATGGTTATTTGCAAAGTTAGTTGGTTTAGGTGAAAACCAAACCATTTTTCCCCAAGTGTTTCCCTTATTATAGTAATTATAGACCTCATTAAAGCTACAAAGTAAGGACATTTGGTGGGATTTAAGAGTTCTAAATCCCAATCAATATATTATATATATATGGCATTTTCACTAACCAACAACTAGACAGTTCTATTTGGCATGAATACTGAGAAAGATGATCAATCAGTGAAGCCAAAAGGATGAGCAGTGAATAATTTTGAAGATAAATAAAGGCAAAGAAAAGTGGGTACTGCTAAATGAGAATTGATATGGGTCCAAATGCACAAGTTTGACACGTTGCTATAAACAAGTTGGCCCAGATATCTGTACAAACACTCAATTCAAATTAAGAATCTTATTAGTACTTCTACTGATCTTTTGCTTTACGACAGGGGACACCAATCTGGGCCAAAAGCCTAAGAGGAATAAATTAAGGTACTGCACTGAAAAGGGGGGAAAAAAGCTGAAGAAGATGTATAGGTAAAGTTAAAAAGAATTTATTTAGCATATAGATAAAGTAGTTTTTGAGTGGGAAAATTAAATATTAAACCATGCGTCCATAGAGTAAAGCGTTTTCTAATCATACAAATTATTTTCTTTCATAATAAGATGATTAGAGAATTTTTTAAGTACCTATTGAGATTTTGGAATTTTTTGGCACTTTTTGGCCAATTCAAGCACAAAAAGTGATTGCAGTATTTCACATATGTGAATCTAGTACAAATTACTATGACATGACATGACATGACACTATGTACCACATTCATCATAGTAACAACTGAAGCATCCATTAAAAACCTTTCTTCTCTTTTCTGGAAGCATCCGTAAGAGTTTCAATAAGAGTGTAAAGAAAATAACGTCTGAATATGGGTCCATTATATGAAAGTATAAATTAGCAAGAGAAATGAAGATGAAATCTTGTTGACAATGACATGAGATTTTAGGAGCTCATTAGAGCAGTCTCGTAGTAAAAATAGACATGTGCATGCATCTAAAAACTAAAATTTCGGATGTAGTTAGCATGATCTTACCAACTTTCTTGAAATTTAACCTCAGATTTTCCACTCCATTAAGCAATCTTCTTATAAGAAGAAGATCTTAGACTCGTTGAAAAGTAGACTTAAAAACCAAGATATTAACAAAATCCCATGAACAAGGACGTTTTGTCTGGTTGATTAAGTATTCGACTAACAGCTGCACCAAGTGGAGCACGCTATCAACTCCAATAATTGAGAAATGATTAAAAGCGATCAGAGGGCAGGCAATAAAAGATGACCAATATGATCAATTAGTTTTGTCAGATTATGGATGGATAGTTCATCTCAATCAACTCCAAACTGATTTTCTTGGACCTAGTGATCTTTTTATTTTGTTCCCATGCCATCAAACTAAACCCTTTTGCAGACCACAGTAACCATTGTCACTTCTACATTATAAGAACCAAAGAAAATAATTTTTTTTTTTAAATGTAACAGTAATAAGATTCAAATATATGAGATGAGATGAGAGAGACAAGATTTCGTTGGTGAAGAATGCTGGATTTGATTGCTTGATGATGGTGTTTCTTGCTTCAAAAAACTGCCAAGTGATTCTGACATAAAAAAAATTGTTCGCACATATGCCTATTTGCTGCTTGTTATGGGTTGATAAGTCTTGGATTGGGAAGTTTTACTAGTAAAGCTCTAGTTTCGTGGGTTTCCGCCTAGGGAATGCATGCCTTGTTTTGTTCATTTGTACATTTAAATATATTTCCCTTTGCTGTAGCTAGCTAGGCTTTAGTTTAGAAGAGAGACACTGCACATTGCACGATGATTTTAAAATTGTTTTGTTGATGATGCTTCTTGGCCCCTTAATCTACTCGACATTAAGCGTAAGTTAAGGGATATGGGTTTTGATCTTCCTTGACATGCATATGAAAGTCTTGAGATTGGACGTTGACAGTCGTTTGCTTCTTATTCCCATAATCACTGGCTCAATCTTTGTCCTCAACCTTAACAACGTATACCCGTAAATTATTTTAGTGTTCGGGATCAATACATATTTCAAGTCATTTCATACCTAACGTGAACTCAACTCTAACACGGCCGATTTTGAGTCTTAACCTAAATATTTATGCTCCTAGTTCTTCGCATTATATTTTTATATGAGTTGAACTAATTAAATATTGACACGTGACAGAGATTAATTTAGTTTGTTAAAACTCTTCTGAATTGTTAAGTTAGTTGGTTTTTTCTGTAACACAAGCAGCCTATAACTAATTGGATTCTTGATAGTTCTTCTCGATTCTTGCAGCATTATAAAGCTTGTAACGTCAAAATTGTATTCATTTAATCTCGAGTGAAATAAGAGCATCAATGGTTTTTGTTTTGGCCGTGGACGTAGGCTCTGCCGAACCACGTTAATACCTTGTTTTTCTACAAATTCTTCTTTTTCTAGTTTTCTGATTTCTTGTTTTCTTTAAACTTAGAATTTAGTGCATTATTAGATTAGGGTTCTTTAATTTAACATTAAGTGGCATGAGCTTTGTAACGAAAAGTAAGTAGACATAATTATCAAAAGATTTGAAAGGTAGCTTAATTAGAAAACCTCCCAGTGTTAATAATTAAGAGAGTTATTTTATTATCTAATCAAGTGTATGATATAGTTTTTCGATTTTTTCAGTATTTTTTTTTTTTTTACTAATTTCAAAAATTTTATTATATATCTTAAGTTTCATAAATTTCTTTAAAATACAATACATAATTTAAGAAATATAACAAAAATAAAATTCAACATGCAACTATATACTTGGAACATATAATAAAAACCTATACCTATAGTCTTGCCAGAGTACATAATATGAAAAAATGTGGAAATCAAAGGCAAAACTTGGAACTGCTACAAAATGCAACGGTGAATTAAGTTTAGGATTACTTAGTTGGGTCTCGGCCCAATTATTGAGATCTCGATCAAACAGAACAGCTAATGACCCAGCCCACACAAACTTCAAGCTTGGGCTAGCTCTTGGGACATGGCTAATGGCATCAATTGCCATTCTAAAACCACTGCGATTCCTTAATATTATCCGAAAATTCCCACGCTCCCAGTCCCATCATCTCAAAACACACAGAAAATGGCGCTTTCCCTGCAATTACCTTTATCGTCCATTCTCCGAGGAACTTCCGTACGATCGAAACCGCCACCTGTCAGTCACCGCATTTCTTTCACCGGGCTCAAACTCAAAACCACCACTAGTTTTCAAGAACGCCGATCCGTTGTTATTAGAGCAATCGAAGAAAGCCAAGAAAGAGCCGAGAAGACCGAGACCGTTAATGAACCGGAGTCAGAAGCGGCGAGTGGTGCGGGTGAGTCGGGGGCCGAGTTGAGCAAGTTGGGATCGGAAATAAAGAAGGTGTTGAAGGAGAGGAAAGAGGAGAAAGAGGGAGATTTGTGGAGTGGGGTTGGGGAGGAGATAAGGGAGATAGAGTGGCCGGCGTTTGGTAAGGTTTTGGGGACGACAGGTGTCGTGCTGGGAGTGATTGCTGGGTCCAGTGTCGTTTTGCTTACTGTCAATTTCGTTTTGGCCGAATTGTCCGATCGGGTTTTCGCTGGTAGAGGCCTTCAAGATTTATTTGGGTGAGATGTGAGAAAAGATCAACTCGTGATATTTTTGGTGAATTATAGAACTAGGAATTAGCTGCTTTGCCGTTCAACTTCAACACACTTTTTTTTTGCTTTTATGTAATCAGGCAATTATTTATGCACACTTATAATAAATTTCTTTACGCAAATGATTCGTGGTTAAAAGTATATAAGAGCTTCTGCTCTGTACTCTATTTTTAAAATACACAAATGAAAAACATTAATTTAATTCATCGATAATCTATTAAAATGAGACTAGGGTTTCGGGAAAATATATCAAATATTGCCTCCAAATTTGGAAAAATTAATATCTGCTCATCTTGAAATATCTCCACATCTCATTTAGACTTCAATGGATGCAGCACATGAAAGCAAAGCATCTGCTGCTTCAAAGGCCTTGATTACTTAAGTGAGATTTAGTTTTTGACCAACGAAAGTTGATTCATACAATAGTGTAAAAGATTAGGCAAAATTAAGGACCGTAGATCCTTCCGCATTATAACGTAACATATATTTCCTTTCTGAAATATATTCAACCTGAAAAAAATAATGTTTCGTCGATGGTGATGACAACAAAATTTGTTGCCTTTCAGCATTTTCAATAAGAATATTACTTTACATACAAACTCTTTTATATCAATTCATTTATGCAAATTTATGTAATACAATATGAATAAATGTGTAATTTCATCTGATACCACAACAATCTGTCTAGCAGTACTTATTCGACAAATACTTGCATATTATACCGATTCAAATGAATCTGGGCCATCATCTAGATTTTGGCTATTACAGAACTACTTTCCCAAAGTATTAGGCATATCCACAATATGGTATTCAGCTTAAATATGCATCCCGCTAGTTTTTCTACTTGCAAAACTTGCCTGAAATATCCACACTTGCTTGAGCTTCTTAAATAACTTAACAGGCAGTACTTGCAAACACAATTGCCTCTCTCATATAGAAAGATCAAACGCAAAATAACATACAGCAACATTTTTTTCAGTCTAGTATCATGATTAACCACAACCCCAATCCCCTAATAGCAGGTACATTGTAATAAAATTCTAGGAAAACTTTTATCCAACTAATTCAAGAAATCATGGTGGAATAAAATTACAACAGTGATCACTCACTTGAACTAGCAGGTCCAACAAGGACTCCTTGAGAAGAACCTTCCTTCCAGCTACCATCATCCTTCACATCACTGTCAGGTTTATGTATCCTAATTTTGTATTTTGCTTCAAACTCGGCAATTTCTTTCTTCTTCTTTTCCAAGGCCTCATTAAGCCTTGCAATTACCTCCTCTATCCCTTCTTTATTGCGCTGAACAGCTGGAAGCACCTCTTTGATTGTTCTCTCCACCAGCACACCTCCAATCATCCGGCAGCATCTTCTAGAGGGGTCGAGTGGCTGAATAGCATTAATAACCAATGAGTGCTCACTTGCTTCCATCTCCAGTTCAGTAATTTTCGAGTAGATTTGATTTAGTTCAGTTCTCATAGCTGCATACGTATTTGCAACTATTTGTTCGTTCCCTGGTTCCTGGCGCGCAATTTCAGCTTTGGTAGCCATGACTCTCTGCAAAATGAAACAAAATAATGAAGAAATTGAGAACAACTCAAAACCATATCTCCACGGTATATGAATCAACGCAAAGAACTGAGTTGAAAGTTCCTGCAAAAACATAGATTCCATTTTCAGCGAACAGCAAACACTACATTGATACATGTTAACTTCATAAGAATTGGACAAGAGCTATCAAAAGCATGTTTCTTGATATTAGAAAATAAAATTCTTAAGAAGAGAACAAAATATGTTTTGTTATCATTTAAGATTCATTGCTCATAGACATAAGATTTTCCAAAAGCACAATGAACAAATAAATATGGCAGTTATTCGTTACAGCAGCCAAATAAGCAAAAGGATATATACAAGTAAAAGCTCTGGGTTTCTAAATAAACAGCAGCGCATAGGAAATTATGAAACACATTCTGCGTTGGTCAGATGCTACCATGATACACAAAATTCGTACTACCCCAAAATTTTTACGAGTCTACTAACCCACTATTTTCAGCAAAACTTCAATCTTTTAAAAGCTTAATAAAAACCAGCTACATCCGTCAGCCCAGCTCTTACCTTACTCTGGATGCATACAAACAGTAAACAAATGTTACAATAACACAATAGAGGAAAATAGCAAAATGCGAACACTTGATCGTATATGCAGTAAGCATTAAGCACCAATTGAATAGAAAGAAAAAAAAAGGACGCTATATTCCATACGAACTAATTATATATCAAAACTAATCAACGGAGATGGCAAATTCAGGGATGGGAACATTGGCATATCACCAATTTTGTAATCATTAAACTTCTTCCTTCATACTTAACAGTATCTTTTTTGGCATGCTTCTTTTTTCCGAAACTTAGGAATCAATAACACGTTATCAAGTTGGCTAATATGATGTGGAACAAGTAAAAGGCAACCATATTTAGAAAGCTTTGCAATATCAAAAGAGTGAGCAAGAGAAAAATAAAAATTAAATTATTATTTCTTTAATATATGTTGTTTTATGTTCATTTAATTGGTAGCCAAAAAGGAGAAACGCGTACCTGATTTTGAATCTAATATGATACCGTAAACCCTAACCCTAGAATTTTATAGAACTAATCGCCCAAAAAAACGCAGAAAATGAAGAGCACGGGGAGGAGAGAAGTGAAAAACGCAGGTTAACGGTGACGTTTAAGAAGGGTTTTTTTTAAATTTTTATTTTCTTTTTCTTTTTTTTCATTTTCTTAACTACCCTAATTTAAAACTAGCAGTTGCAAGACCCGTTGCTTTGTTCTGTGGTTAAGCCTATGCACCCTCTAGCTTAGGAATTTAAATTCTAATAAAAATAAAGAATTTAGAGAATTTTATAGTTATTTACTTTATTATTAGAGACAATTAGTAAGTGTTTATAATTATTTAGTTAATATTATAATTCAGTTAGTGAGTATTTGAAAGTTAGGGATTCAAACTTTAATAGAGGGTGAGAATTTAGAGAATTTTGTAGTTATCTAATTTTTTATTAGAGATAATTAGTGAATGTTTGTAATTATTCAATTAATGTTGTAATTCAATTAATAAGTGTTTGAAGTTATTCAATTAGTGAGTGTTTGTTTGCAGTTATTTTATATTGTAATTTAGTTGGTGAGTATTTAAAGTTATCCAATTAGTGAGTGTTTGTTTGCAGTTATCTAATTAATGTTATAATTTATTATTGGAGACAATTAATGAGTTTGTAAATGTTTGTAATTAGTCAGTTAATACAATTTGAGACATTTAGTGAGTGTTTGCAATTATTCAATTAATATTATAATTTAGTTAATGATTGTTTATTTACAATTATTTAGTTAATGTTATAATTTATTATTGGAGGCAGTTAGTGAGTGCTTGCAGTTATTCAGTTAATGTTGTAATTCAGTCAATGAGTGTTTGTTTGTAATTATTCAATTAATATTGTAATTTATTATTAAAGGCAATTAACGAGTGTTTGCAATTATTTAGTTAATGTTATAATTCAGTTAGTGATTGTTTGCAGTTATCTAGTTAGTAAGCGTTTATTTGCAATTGTCCAATTAATATTGTAAAGCAGTAAATGAGTATTTGCAATTATTTAATTAATGGTTTTAGTGAGTGTTTGCACTTATTCAGTTAATGTTGTAATTCAGATAGTGAGTATTTGTAATTATTTAGATAGTGAGTGTTTGTTTTGCAGTTATCCAATTAATGTTGCAAGGCAGTTAGTGAGTGTTTGCAGTTATTCATTTAATGTTATAATTTATTATTGGAGGCAGTTAGTGAGTGTTTGTAATTATTTAGTTAATATTATAATTCAATTAGCGAGTGTTTGCAATTATCTAATTAATAAGTGTTTATTTGTAATTATTCAGTTAATATTGTAAAGCAGTAAATGAGTATTTGCAGTTATTTAGTTAATGTGTTTTAGTGAGTGTTTGCATTTATTCAATTAATATTGTAATTTAGTTAGTGAGTATTTGCAGTTATTTAGATAGTGGGTGTTTGTTTTTCAGTTATCTAATTAATGTTGTAAGGCAAGTTATTCATTTAATGTTGTAATTTATTATTGGATGCAGTTAGTGAGTGTTTGTAATTATTTAGTTAATATAGTTATTTAGTTAATATATTTTAGTGAGTGTTTGCACTTATTCAGTTAATGTTGTAATTCAGGTAGTGAGTATTTGCAATTATCTAGATAGTGAGTGTTTGTTTTGCAGTTATTCAGTTAATGTTGTAAGACAATTAGTGAGTGTTTACAGATATTTACTTATGTTGTAATGTAGTTAGTGAATGCTTGTAATTATTTAGTTAGTAATTGTTTGTTTACAATTATTTAGTTAATGTTGTAATTCAGTTAGTGAGTATTTGTACTTATCCAATTAGTGGGTGTTTGCACTTATTCAATTAATATTCTAATTTAGCGTGTTGGTAGTTATTCAATTAATATTGTAATTCATTGAAATATAAAATCTGTAATGTAATACTTGTATCCAAAAAATTTATATTATAATTAATTAATATTGTAATTCATTAAAATTTATTGAGATGTAAACTCTGTAATGTACACTTGTATCAGTTGGTAAGTTTTTCATTCCTCTTATTATTACAGGCAGTTAGTAAATATTTGTAATTATTCAATTAATATTGTAATTCAGTTAGTGATATTTGAGTTATCCAATTAATGTTGTAATTCATTGAAATGTAAAATCTATAATGTAATACTTGTATAAAAAAATAAAAGTTATTATAATTTAATTTATAAGTATTTAGTTATTATAAATCAACTAGTGAGTATTTGCAGTTATTCAGTTAATATTATAATTCAAATAGCAAGTATTTGTAGTTATCCAAGTAATGTTGTAATTCACTGAGATGTAAAATTTGTAATTCTATACTTATATAAATATAAAAAAAAAACTGGAAGTTGAAAGACCAGGTAGGATGGTGACGTGAATGATTTTACCTTTTAAAAAAGAATAAGAACAACTTACTTTAGGCTTAAAATATAAGTTTACTTTAATTTAAAATATTTAATTTTGTTATAATTTATTAATTTTTATCGTTAATTTTAATAATGAAAAGATAAAAAACTAATCTAATTACGAAAATAAATTAAAATTTGAACATATAATATAATCTTACTTATTCATTGTCTTTAAACATGTAGTACAATCTTAATTATTTATTTAATTTAATATAATTTTTTTATAAATTAAATTTATAATAAAATTATACGTATTATAATATAATTAATTATAAATAATACGTGTCATTATATAATTAATTTATATTTTTAATAAATATTTTTAAAAATAAAATAAAATAATTAATTAATAATTAAAAATATAATCTGACATGTAAGTTCATCAAATTTGATAATTTAAATATAAATTTATATTGAGATGAACCACTATAAATTTTATATCTTGTTATATATTTATATTTATTTTTATTAATTTCAATCTCATTTCTTAAAAAAGAAAATAACTCATTTATCTAGATTTATCTAGAAGTTACCAAAATTTTTGTGTCAACCGGTAATATAGAGCAAACAGCTTCCCGCCTTTTCAGTCTTGGTCCAAATACTAAAATACTCTCACAACCACAAACCTTATCAGACTTATCGGCAATGGCTATGTTACAACCCCGCTGACAACCATGAAAATCTTAGCATGGAATATTCGGGGTTTGAGGAATGCCCGAACGATCATGGAGCTTAAAAAAATTCTTCAAATACACAATCCACAGGTGTTGTTCCTTCCTGAAAACAAATAAGACTCAAAGATGATGCTGAGCTGGAAGACGAGGACAGAGGAAGCTTTGCTAGTGCTGATATGGATGCTAAGCTGGAAGTGAACAATAATAACATAATTCATAATTTAAGGCGACAAATGTGCAAACATTTCCTGCCAACATACAAAATTACTTTAGAGCTTTCTAGATTCTTGGATCAAGAATTCTTTTACTATAAATTCCATTGTAAATATTTCATTAGTTAGTGAAAAAGGAGGAATTGAAAATTCAAAGCATATTAGTGTTTGTCTTCTGAGATAATCTGCATATTTTTCTGTCAAAACCCTTTTTTTGTCTCTTGGTATCAGAGTGCGAAAATGGCAAATACCTTATCATTTAACACTAATAATGCTAGTGTCTCAAACACGATTTTTTCAAAAATAATTAGTTGTGAATATTAAGTCATACACTTTAATTTAACACTCCTATGATATCAACTAAGCCACAGTTTTGATACCCCTTTTATTCTATACACAACAAAAAATCATAACTCATACCATAAGAAAGAACACATAAGATCAACACACCAATAAAAATAAAGAAATTAAATCAATCAATAAGGCACAAGATATACATGGTTCAATCCAAAATTGCCTACGTTCACGAAGGATCAATGATCTAGCTTCTTATTATTGATATGGATTACTAAGTATCTTCTTACATCATTAATAATCCCACAAAACCCCTTAGTATCTCTTATAGAGACCTCTAAGTATTTACCCTGATCACCATGACTCTCTAAGACCTCTTAGTATCTCCTCATAAGAAATTTTTATAAAAAATATAAGAATAGACCGAGCATCTAAACCAAAAGAATTTGTTGAAGCGGAAGCACACAAACAAGCAAAAAATTCACCCAAGCAATATAATAATGCAGAACAAGTTACTAAGAAATAAATAGAGAAAGGGATCGAAGAAGAACACACAAAGAATTACGTGATTCGGCAACTTACCTATGTATACGGCAGATCAAGATCACACTTTTTTCTTATTATGAATCATAAGGCAAACACAAAGTAAGCCTATTATAAGAAAGATCACAAAGATAACTCTCTCTTGCACTCTAGGGATTTTCTCTCATTAAGAACCACAAAGATTATCATTAAGATTTGTTGTTGATCACAAAGATATGTTTACAAGCTAATTGATAGCCTTTATATAGGTCTTGGGACGACCTAGGTTTACCCTATACGTGTGGGAGTCGTATTAGGGAGTCCTGGAGCAAGTGAGAGACGAAATAAGGAAGTTTCCTTATTTCGGGATACTGTTCCCGTCTCCAGCGCCGCAGCGCTGGGCTCTCATCGCTGCGGCGCTGGCGCGCTTCTACTGAGCGCTGCGACGTTAGCCTCTGGTCCCGCGGCGCTCAGGTTCTGTTCTGGGTGCCGCGACGCCCACGCCTGGTCACAGCGGCGCTGGCGCCTGGTGCGCCTTTCTTCGTTTTTCACCTCCTTTCTCGTCTGTCTTTGATCCGTGCGCACCCTACGCACTTGGCTTGATCCCCAAATCATATTCCGATGATTTTTAATCAATATTCTCACATAATTTATGATGTTTCTTTTGTTCACTTAAGAATCAAAAGAAAACACTCCTCAGATGTTACACCCTAGTGCACCACGCACTTAGTGCTTACCTAACTCCTCTATTTTTTCTTATAATTATATTTTGATCTTAGATGCTTGATTTTTTTCTTATGTTTAGAAGAGTTTATATAGTAAATAAAATACCCTTAAAAACTCTAAACTTAGTTGGAATAAGAGTCTTAATACTATTTAAAAAAGTCAATTGAACCAAAACATAAAAGATTCTAAAGTTACCGCATAAATAGTAACTTCGTGAATAGTATCCACGCACGAACAGTAATCGTTGTGAACAGTATCCATCGCTGCCCAAACAGTGCTCGCCGTAAACAGTATCGCCTCATAAATAGTACCCATTCTTTTTGCTTTTAGTTTTGCTCCTCTCTTCTACACTCAATAAATACTTGACTTTATAATAACTCTCCTCTTGGTATTCATTTCAATTCTTACCCGTATAAAATTATTTACCAATTTTTAACACAACTCAATGATGATCAAATAGAGCAACACCTTTAATTTTATAGCACCAGTCAAGTTAGATTATAATAATTTCCTCCTATGGCAATTGCAAATACCAGCTTCAGCTCGTGCCAACGATCCAAGGATTTATTACTTGGTGCAAGAGCTTATCTGAGTTCTTTTCTTAATCAATCAGGTGATAATTTTGAAACTGCACCATTCGTTAATACAAAGTATAAAGTTTGGAGAAAGCAAGATGTTATGCTTATAAGTTGGCTTTTCGCATCCATGACTGAAGCAATTTTAAGTTCAGCCATGCATTGTAAAACTTTCAACTAAGATTTGGCAACATTTAGAAAAGATGTTTGGAAGTTAATTCCATTGCTTGTTTGACTCAATTAATGGCTCAACTGTAGTCAATTAAAAAAGGCACTCTGTTAATGAGTGATTGCTATGTAAAGATTAAATGTATCGCTGACAATCCTGCCATGGTTGGCAAGCCAGTTGCGGATGGTGATCTAGTTGCTAGCTTGGGATCAAATTATGATCCACTGGCAGTATTCGTTTCAACTAGAATTGAAGAACTCTCCTTAGCTGAAATATATTCACTTTTGCTAAGTCATGAAAGTAGGATTGAATTAGCTAATGCTTCTACTAGTGTAAATATATCTACTGATGTGGATCATGCTGGAATAAAGCAATAATTTAAAAGAGGTTTTGGTGATAAAAATGGTTCTGGATATAACAATAGTAATGGTGATTCTAGTGGTTACAATAATCAGAACAACTATAAAGGAAAGTATAATTTTGGGGGACAAGTAAGAGTAATTCCAAAATCATTTGTCAGATCTATTATAAGGCAAGCCATGGAGCTTTGAAGTGCTGGAATAAGTTTAATGAAATTTTGAGCCTCCAAATTTCATAAACAATCAACAAGAAGCTGCTACTTATGTTGTTGTGCCTGCACTAGTGGGGTTGATAACAATGAAAATAATAACTAGTACACAGACAGTGGGGCAACAAATCATGTCACCGACAATGCCTACATGGTTGATTGAGGTGAGTTTAAAGGTAGAGGAGTTATTACTATTGGTAATGGTGTTGATCTTAAATTATAGCATATTAACAACTGTGTTTTACATACTGCAAATTTTCATAAACCAATTTACTTGAAGCATGTTTTCCATGTCCCTCAAATGACCAAAAACCTCATCAACATATCCAAACTTGTTGCTGACAATGATTTAAAGGTTGAATTTATGAAAAATTTCTGTGTTGTTAAGGATGTGAAGGAGAAAGGAGAAGACTACTATAAAAGGGTTGCTAAAGGGGACTTTATCAACTAATTATCTCAAGAGTCTAAAACCTCTTCTTACTTGTTTGTTGGATCTGTTCCATGTGCCCTTAAATCTTTGTTTGCTCATTGTCATATTAATAAAAATGCTTGTATTGCTCAACCTTTTACTGCAATGTCAGAGTCAATAAAATCTTCTGCTGTAACGTCTGTTGATGACGACAAAGAATCTGTAAATAGCATTGTAACAGCAGATACTTTACACACAAATTTTGGACACGCAAACTTTGAAGTGTTAAAGAAAATTGTAGCTACTTTTAAGATTCCTCTTCAAAGTAATAAAAGTACTATGTTAAACTTTTTCCATGATGTCAATGGGAAAGAATCATTATCTGCATTTTGGTGTTTTAAAAATCAAAACTGTTGAACCCTTAGAACTTATACACTCGGATGTTTGGGGTCCAACTTCTATAACCCCAAGTGATGGATTTAAGTATTATATTTGTTTTGCATGTCCCTCGAATGGTAGCCCCCCACTAATGGGTGGTACAAGTTGAATGTGGATGCAGCAACAAGTATGAGAGAAAAAAGAGCTAGACTGGAGGCAATTATCAGAAATGCATATGGGGAGTTCATGGCAGCAGCAATGTCAAATACCAAATTTTCAAGGGAATGTTGAATTTTTAGAAGCAAAAGCAATGATGCTCTTTTCGGTTACATTTGCTCAAAATTCTGGGCTGATGCCAAAACTATAGTAAATCGGACTCAAAACATATTGTTAATATTGTGACTGGCGGATTAGACAGCAAAGAAAGAAATTTGCTGGGTGATTGATGAAATTTGAGACCTGATTTAAGATGCAGAAAAATTCAGTCAACTTTGTTCCTCAATCTTGCAACACGCAAGGCATTAGTCTAGCTAATCTAGCTCCTAATAATTCAGAAATTGTAATATGGCCGGAGGAAATTCCAGCATATGAAAGCACACTGTTTTCTTAATGCAGTTATTGAATTTTTTTTTTTTTAAAAAAAAAGAGAGAATCAGTTCATTATTGTGAAATTTTATCTTTTCTTTTTTATATTTTTGTATGCCCTTCTTCTCTCAGTAAAAAAAATATTTAAATTTAGTGTTAAAATTTTGATGATTCAAAATTAATATTGAATTTGATTTTTAAGTTAAAAATCAATGAAAAATTGAACACAAGATCAAATATGTGCTAGACGTACAAAAAAGAGAGGAAAACAGAGAGTGCATACGAGAAAGGGCATGGGAGCATAAGGGAGAATTTGCCCAAGTATGAACACAACAGTGTTAGGAGTTCAATGTCACGACGTTACGAACTATACACCCAATGCCGCAGTGTTAGTTTGAACTCACGTCTGGCACCACAACATGAACTTCTAACGCTGCAACGCCGCCTATTTAAAAGAAGGTTTATTTTTAGGTAGAATTGCATTTTAAAGTAGGTTTTAAACTTTTATAATGTATAGACTCCTATTCAACTAAGAAATATATTTATAAAAAAAATTTAAATATTATATAAATCCTTATAATTTATTAGAATTCATAACTCTTGTAATTTATTAAAATAATGAATGCATCAACAAAAAAGAGAATAGAAGGCTGAGGCAACTCTAACACTAGATATAAGTGTAAAAAAAATATTGAATAGATTTTTTAAGAACTTATTTATTATTATATTTCTTGAGTTTCTCTTGTAAGAGTTCTTTGCATATAAAAAATTAAATAAAAAAGTAATGATCTGGTTATCTACCATAAACATAAATGTTCGTTGTTAGTGTGGCAAAATTCAAATTCGAACCCAAGTTTTATTCAATTCAGATCTAGCTCCAAATAAAAATTTTGAATTTTTTTCAATTGAGCAGGGTTCTAAATTTTTTCGAATCTGGAATAAATTGTTATCCCTGTTTATTGTCGAACTACGTATATATTTTGTACCTTATGTGATTAATTGTTATATTTTTTGTGTAAATAATTTTATTTATTTTAATTTTATTTATAAGTGAAATCTTTCACAAAACACATAAAATTTTATGATATTAAATACAAGGTCAAGAGATATTAAAGCCAGTAAAAATTTAAACAAATAAAATTAGTGTTAAGACTAATTTTTTGCAACACTCTATTTCATTCATGCAACATTTGAAAAGTAATTAAATTATGATTGAATGAGTCCAATTTATAATGTAAGTATAATATCTAATATCAGTGTAAGTACAATAAGTAATAATTAGTTCTATGCATATGAGAAATAAATCGATCTAATTCTCATCTTTATTGGAAAAAAAATATGGATAAATTTTTTAAGAAAATAATAATAATAAAAGGCCTGGTTGCATACATTTCCAATGGTAATTGAATCCTTCTTTATATTATATTTATAATCTTATAATTTTTGTATATCATTGATATTTATAATTCAACTAAATATGTAAAATATTATATATTAAATAGTTAAAAAAAATTAGTTGAATTAAAGGCTAATATGCATCCATGAAACATGATCCATCGTGTACAAAATGAAAATTGGTGGTAAAATTGGCCACAATCAGACGTGGAATGAATAGCCCCGGAACAGGTTAAAAGTGAAAATTAACTTATTTATTTAACTAGTTAAATGATCTCACATAATTCCGTTGTCGTCCAGCGGTTAGGATATCTGGCTTTCACCCAGGAGACCCGGGTTCGATTCCCGGCAACGGAATACATATGCTGGGTTTTTTTTTTGTCGTAAATGGCAAAAAAGAGCGTGTTCTCTACTAATTCAAGCAAATTCATTATGCCAAAAGACAAACTAATAGATTTCGGCAACAGTTTAGGACTCGAACGTCATGGTTTCTGCTTCTTTCCTCACTGACTCAAACAACACAGAAGAGAGATACCTCTCTCCAAAGCTAGGGAAAACCACCTGCATAAGTAAATATGCAGAAAGGCAGTAAGTACTAAGTAGATTGAA
The DNA here is from genome assembly GCA_946807835.1 of Ailanthus altissimus. NCBI lineage: Eukaryota > Viridiplantae > Streptophyta > Magnoliopsida > Sapindales > Simaroubaceae > Ailanthus > Ailanthus altissimus. Next base: position 24,366,355 of record OX327693.1, read on the forward strand.
TCAAGATTGAAATTTGAAATTGAGAAAGCGAGAGTGGAAACATAGAAAGTGCTCGGTGAAGGGAAGAGGACATGCAAGTTAATGCTATAAGCCATCGTCACTTGAAATGTTCTTGAAGGTCGGAGGCACATAAAAGTTGAAAAAGGGAGATGCAATTATCTCAAAAAGACTTTAAATCCCATAAGAAAAATGACCCCATAACTGTCTAGATGAGTCTACATCCATACAATATGACAAACAGGGACTTCGAGCGACTATGAATATTGCTGGAAGACATCAATATTATTATGAAGAAATGCAAAACCAAATAACTTTATCTGCGATTACAGACCCAAACATCTCTAATATGCTCAATCTGCAACAATGTCTAAAAGATTCTGAAGGAGATTGTTCAACTTACTACAATGAGTTTTCCAGCATTCTCCTCTCTTGGCAAGCTTAATTGCAGCAGCAGCAGCACCAGATGATATTCCCACCTGCAATAGTTGTCGGAATAGAGGTTAAATGAGGAACAAGCATGTTGCAGTGACACAATTAGGAATAAACAAGATTGAGATTCTATAAGATTACCCTAAAACACAGGTTGACACACACAAATAGAGATTTTTAGGAAAGCTAGAAACTTACAAGTAAGCCTTCTTTCAGCGCAAGAAGCTTTGCAGTTTCAATTGCTTCATCACTCGATAACTGTAAGATTACATAGAAGTCAAATTAACAACTGGATAACAGCTGTGACTGTCAGAGGTGAAGAAATATATCTTTCACCCAACATTTGTGAAACACAATAGACATGATATGTAACATGACCAAAAGACTCAGTCAGTAGAAGAGGTAAACGAACTTCTCTATACCACATGTATGATTACGGATACAGATATGCATATAACGTTTTTTTTCCAAGGATTTTCAAACTTTCAATATTCTGTTTCCATCACAACCTCTATAGATTTTAGTTTGGCAAAATCTCTGGCTTCTAAAAGAAAATTCTGAAAGTGTTGGTAGTCAATTGTTGATGAAACAGCTGGAATCATGCAGGATAAACATGGCCTTTTCTATTAACATAAATTTAAGGATCAAAATTAAGAAGCTTTCTTCACCCTTTACATCATTATGTAGTTATATTGTGTATGTGAACTTACATCAAACTTTTGAAGGACTCAAGAGAACATGAAGATGCTAATTCACATTGCATAATTTCATGCATTTGTGAAAAGATATGTGGGCCTTGCTTGAACAACTTCATCAATCATATTCACTTCCAAAACACCAGGGACAAAACCAGCACCTATTCCTTGGATCTTGTGTGGACCTTCACATTCATACAGAGAAAATGCCTCAAGTTAATCACATCCAGTACCCAAAATGGTCCTCTATTATACAACGTATGTGCAGACATAGATGCAGATATGGATACAGATATATCAGCTGTCATGTGTTGAAACTAAATAGACATCTAGATGCCAAAATAAACTAGAATGGGCTCTAAATAAACTAAGTTGGACAACTAAATGTACAAGTAGTTTTATCTAAAGCAAAGAATTGAAAAATAATATAAACCCTAAGGAGAGTAGTTTAACAAAATGTAGCATTCGCAATACTTAAAAAGAGGTTATAAACTTAAACCATTATGCATAACAAATGGAGAGCCAATCATCCCACAATACTAGAAATTAACAGACCAAGCCCAGCAAAAACTTTCATCCCAGTGGGAATAAGAAAGCATTATGTTGCTTGTCTTGTTAACAGAAATGCACACAGACGCACAGGGAAAAAAAAGAACTGAAAACCTGCTTTAACAAAGCACAAACAATATAATATGATGATATTTTTTCTATATACTTAGTCCGAGCACTACGGCCATAGTCCATGTCCATAGTCATAGCTAAGGAAAATTGCATACTGCAAATGCAGCTTTGAAATTTTTAAAAAAAGCCCATCTCAATAAAGATGTTAAATGTCTATATCGACTTGTAGCAATTCACTTACCATAAGGATTCCTTTCTCTATTTATATGATTGTTTCAGTGCCAAAAACCATAAGTTATTTGGTCCATCCCATGACCACTACTTGTGGCCCTAAATTACCGACTACGCAAAAAGATGCAAACTACAGGAACCAGAATATGAAAAGAGAAAAGATCATCCAAGGAGTGTAGGCATTAACATAACCTACCAGGTTTTCCTCCAGATAGCACAGGACTTTCAAATGGTTCTACTCCATACAGCTAAAGAGGAGAAAAAAAAATGAGATACTAAAAACTGTAAGCAAGAAGCAATTTTTATTTTTTACTGCAGATAGTAAATAAAATTTCATCCATCCTCAAAAAGACTTATAGGTAAAATTCACCATTGAATTGATATTTATAACAAAACATTAATCTTACCTTTATGTGAGGATCCTGCTCTTTCAGAAACTTCCCTGCACTTGTTATTGTGCCACCAGTCCCAATTCCGAAACAAGGGCATTGATTTTTCCGCCTGACCCTTTCCATATCTCCGGTCCAGTAGTTTCCATAATGGATCTGCAGTAACAACTACATCAATCACTTAAAACTTTTACAGCCACCAACAACATTCCCTTGATTATTGATTCAGAAAATACCTTTGGATTGGCAAGGTTTTCAAATTGCTGGAGCATATAAGCATCGGGGGTCTTAGCCAAAACCTCCTCTGCCTTCTGAACAGCCCCTTCATACCTTTAGCAGGATCAGTGAGAACCAACTCAGCACCAAAAGCTCGAAGAATGATTCTTCTTTCAATACTCATTGAAGCAGGCACTGTAATGATAAGCCTGTAACGCTTGGCTGCTGCCATGAACGCCAACCCTATCCCAGTATTTCCACTGGTAGGTTCAATGAGGACACTCGGTAAGTTCAATAAGGACACTCTGCAACAACCATCAATAATAACAGTCAAGACCATGAATGATTCAATAAATCAAAATTGCACCATACAAGTAAAACTTCCAACACTATTTCTTTCACATCCATATCCAAATTGACAACAGAATAAAAATTTTTTTAAGAGAAACATAATTTTCTCGATCAAATTACTGTTATTACACATATGCCTACTCTTTGTAATGGACAGATATTATTGCTACCATAAGTTTCTAGATTAAAATTAAAAAGAAATAAGAAGAAGAACAAACCTTTCCTGGTGTGATAACACCCTTGGCCTCTGCATCTGCAATCATACTATACCCAAATCCTGCGCATCAAGACACAACAATATATGATTCAGGAAAAAGATTCCATCAACTCAGTGGTTAGACTAGAACACCAAAAGCATTGGAAGAAGAAATGGGGAAATAACAAATAACAACTAATGCTAATATTAAGGAATTAAACAAAAGTCAATGAAGAAATATAAATGATACCCGTCTTTGATGCTGGAGCATGGTTCCATCATCTCTAGCTTAGCAGCAATACGAGCCACACAACCGTCGACAATGTTGTTTAGGTACACCAATGGAGTGTTGCCAATTAACTATGAACAAACAAAGAATAATAGAAATACTTGCTAAGCGAAACATTTCTGCAGCATATACATAAATGATAATAATAGTAATAATAAAATTTAAAGCCCCAGTTTACAAAACTAACTTCTGTAACATCTTTTGCAATGTTGACATGCTCAACCGCCATATTCTCAAATCACTGCAATCAATTAAACAAAATATTGTTGCATTATCAAATAATACACTGACACCAATACCTTTAGCCTAAAAAGTAATTAACTGAAATTTATCCAGAACAGACTAATAAAACGAAACCCAAAATATTGCAGGCTTTGTTTTTGTTGTGAATCTGGGTTTATTCAGTTTTTAAAATAGATAAAACTAATATACTGAAACACAAAAAGTTTATCTTGTTTCCCTTCGGTCACCCCATTTTCTTGGTAGCCAAACACAAACGATAAATATTAAAACCCTTTTCTAAAATCAATGTAACTACTCAATGAGAGAAACACACGTAACACAAGGAAATAGAACATTGACCTTATCGTTTATCAAAGAATTTTAAACGTAAGGTTGAACAATCGTTAATGATTTCAGTTTGGATTTAATACTTGATTTCATGAATGAAATGACAGTGATTAAGAACTATAAACAATTCGCATGAACAGAAAACTGAAAAAATAAAAAAACAAAAGATCACCTTGACTGGTAATGACTCGTTTGAAGGTGATGACGCTTTTGATAACAAAACTTGTTTCGACTGCAGAATGAGGATATATATTGAATTTAAAGATGAAGATGGAAACAAACGAGTAGATTGAACCTGACCACAATTGAGGTTTCAATTAACAGTCATTTGTTACGTGACTAATTAACAATATTGTCATGCAGTCAGTCTGAATCCGCGACTCCGCGGACTGAAAATAGTAAAAATAAAGAGGAAACGCTCGAGGGAGCCAACTTTAATTTTTTTTTAATTAAAAAGGAAAAAAAAAGTAATATTCAGTAAAATAATAACTCCTTTCCAATAATGTGTCAATCTTCGATACTATTTTGAATTATATAATAAATTATTTTAAAAAGTAAAAAAAAATCATATCATTAAATATGTTTAAAATAGTAAAATTATTTTTAGAAAATGAGATACTATAATCAATCTTACAAAATTAAAATAATCACATATAAGTATTACAGATTTGGCATTTATAACATTTACCTTTGCAAAATAAAATTTGGAAATTTTTTAAAATAGCTCCTTTTTAATTCTTTATTTTTTCTTAGTCACACATCAAAATTTTAATAAGTTTTAAAACACTTTTTCTCATTAACCATATTTTTTTTAAATTAGAACTATTTAGGAAAAAAAAATCAAAAGTCCTTAAACAATCACACACACTTCTCTTTAAAAATTTAATTAAGTGGATGTCAAAATCTTGGCAAATCGCCATCAAATATTTAGTAATTTTTTTGAATTAAAGATATTTTATGTAATAATCTTATAAAATAAAATATTTTTACAATATATGTGTTTAAAATAAATACAATAACTAAAAATAAGTATAAATAGTACAAAATGAGTAAAAAAATAAATTTGATAAAATTAAGTGGTTGCCAATGCGGAGTTAGTAGTGGCTAAGAGTTAAGTGCATGAGCCATGGCGTGTTTAGTTCAAAAACGACGATTTTTGCTAAATTCTTTGTCTTCCAAACTATTTTTTCACCTATTTTTTATAAGATTTACTCATTTATTATAAAATCTACCAATTTTTCATAATGTCTATTCATTTTACACATTATTGCAATATTCATCAACCTAAAAAAATTCATGAACTTTCCAAATGTTTAAGTAAGAATATGTTAATCAGTCGCTGATCTACAATATTCTGGTGAGTGTTTTAGATGTTCATTAGTTTGAGATATTGAAATGCGCTCTCGGTGGAGAGAGAGATGAGAAATTCAAAATGGGGAGTTGGGAGCAGGAGTCAAAAGGGTCCAAATTTAGCTATTTCAATTATAAAATATTATTTAAAAAAATTATAAAATATTAAAAATGTAATGAGGAGCTAAAAAAATAAAGCATTAAAATGGAGTTATTTTTGAAAATTTTCCATAAATTTTTTACTGCGCACGGAGGAGAGGCTGTGGCAAAACCTTATCCTGTCAAACATCACACGTCCTAAAACACTCGGAAAAAGCTCACCTCTCATTTCTCTCCCCGCAACAAAATAATGGCTACTCCTCATTTCAGTCCTTCTCCTTCCTTCACACTCGCAAAACAAAAGCAACCTCCTAGTACCAAGCTTTCATCTTTTCACTTTAACCCCAGAACACGCCCAGCCTCACAAAAATTACAAACAACAACAATCGTGAGATCTTACAAAGTGATGATTGAGCATGAGGGTCAGTTGACAGAGCTAGAAGTGGACCCTGACGAGACCATTCTGTCCAAGGCTTTGGAATCTGGCTTGACTGTCCCGCACGACTGCAAGCTTGGAGTGTGCATGACTTGTCCTGCTAAGCTTATCAGTGGCTCGGTTGATCAGAGTGAAGGCATGCTTAGTGATGATGTTGTGGATCGTGGCTATGCATTGTTGTGTGCAGCATATCCAAGGTCGGATTGTCGTATTAAGACCATTCCCGAAGAGGAGCTGCTCGCGTTGCAACTGGCAACGGCTGATGATTGAACTTTTTTGTTGTGTATTTATGTTTAGTCGTTGAATTAAGAGTTCCGAGTTTGCTTATTTGGTGTTATGTTTTTTAGGCTCTACGGATGATAAACAGTGTTTATCTTCGGTCATTGCATATTTTCAACAATAACATAATTCACATTTGGGTCGGAAGTCAGAACATTCTCTCACTTGTTGACATTCTAATCATCTTCGTTTACACCACATCCTAATACGAAAATTAATACAACTGGTCAGAACTAATACCAGGGCAAAAACAATTATCATTAAGCATCTAATGAATTCCGGGCAGAGGACTTCTTGATTGATATACGTTGGTAAGTTTAGATGTTTGTATTCAAAGAGTAGCACATTGTGATAAAATTGTGGATTAGGGTACCAATGTTGAATCATGCTCCAGACTTTACAAATACTAAATTGATTACTTACGTACTCTTTTAGTCCAAAATGTTAACTAAAATCAAACACTACCAGAGGCAGAAGCCATCGCATGATAGTTTTCAGTACCTTCACTACTCACACCAAGAACATTTGCACAACAGAGCAATTCCTCATAGTAATTTAGTTATTTTCTAGCACAATTATGCAGGGGGTGAAGCAAAGCACATACAATACAGTTCCTAGATCTTTAGTTATTGAACAATGTACTCCAAAGGGAAGAGTTTCTACCAGAACAACACCCCTGGTAGAACAGCAAAACAGGTAGAAATGTTCCTATGCAGCAGGCTGATAGCCAGTCTTCTTGGCTTTTCTCTGCTTAAGCTTCACCTTGACATTAATACCATTATCAATAATAGCCTGAAGTACAATCTGAAGCTTTCCCTCCAACTTTTCTCCTTTCCTCGGTGTGTAAACCACATCATGAATATCATCACCCAGTCCTCTCTGAGCTAGAATAGCTCCCACTGCAGCACAGGCAGTTGCATTCCTAGTTGAACCCAGATCAAATTTCATATCCTTAGATATTGAATGAGCCACGGCAACCACTTTGCTAGTAACCCGATGAACAATACAGGCACGAACAGATGCTTTCGATATGTAGATATCCAGGCAAAATGGTTCATGGTAAGGAGCCGTTAGTTGATTAAAAGTTGGGGTTCTAACTTTCTTTTTACCCAAACCAGAACTCTCCATGTTACTTAGACAATCACTCATCTCGAACTTACTAAATTCTTCATCATGAGAACTATGATTTGGACTTGGGATTTCATGCTTTTTGCTTTCTTTAACATCACTCTTTCTCTTTAAAGCTTCTTTCTTTTGATATTCTTTAAGATCACTCTTCGTCTTTGAAACTTCCTTCGTTTCACCTTCTTTTTTATTGTCCTTTGCTTTTGAAGACTTCCTTCTACGAAAATCAAAACTGTACTCCTCAAACTCTTTGGAGTCCTTATCAAGTTTGTAGAAAAGATCCCCACGAATTCTCATATTATCAATCTCATCAAAATCTGAGTCATCCTCAAAAGATGCAGCATCGTCATCAACTGCATTTTTAATAGATTTCGTTTCCATGTCATCATCTAATCCTCGCCACGCTTGTGCTAAACCCGCTGAAACTTGCCAAGTAGTATCATCTACAAGCTCAATATTATAACCATCAAAATGAGGCGTCCTGTCACAAAATAATGGTGAAGGTTCAATCCTACTAGAGTAATTTGTTTTTGTAGCTTGCCTTTCACTTGCCTCGTCAAGACCGGTCGAGGCTCTTGAGCAAAAACTATTGATTCTAGAGAGAAAACGAGAATTCACCCTTAATGATCTAAGAGAAGCGCTGCTCCTTAAGAAGGTAAGTGTCATTTTCAGTTCTGGGCAGGGGTCACTTTTACAAGATATACAGATGACAGTTATGGGTTAGTTAGAAAGGTGGAGTTTCATAGAAGCAAAGCAACAAACACTTGGTGTGCGAACAGTGATTTACCTCTTTTACACCCTACGTGGTGACGGATAAACCCGTTTCCTAACAAGATGACGCTCAAAGGCGAATACAAATTGAAAAGAGACGATGACCAGCGTTGGGCACGATGTCATTATATTACATATATGATTTAAACTTATGGTCGCCGTATTGACCGAGTGCTTGTGCAGGAAGTGATGATTGACAGACTGTCTTAGCGCAGTAATTCAAGAGTTTCAAATGTCCCCAAATCTGGATTGCGGGAGATATATTCGAATTAAAGATCACTACGTCAATTCACCAGAATCAAATAGAGATTTTCAGTGGGCGGTGTTCGAATTATGAGGGCGCTTAATCTTTTTGTTCACTTTTTGCTGGGTTGGCTACCGGCTAACAGTGAGGGTATTGGAGCCCGTCCCCGTGGACCGTTTTTAAGGTAGTCATCGAAGCTTCAGTACCTCTTTTGGGCTTTATTGCTGCTCAAAATAAATTTTTAATGCCAAATTCTTTTTTAAAAAAATTTGATGAGATATAATTGTAATTAAAAAAGATATTTTGTTTATATTTGCAAAATTTTAAATTATAGATTTTTGAAAATAAATTTTTTAAAGTTTTTTTAATATTTATATAATATCACTTATAGTTTAGTAATATTATCTAATTCTATAATATACTCTTAATAAAAATCAATCTTATCCAATTAATATGTTTTTAATATTTTCTTAAAATCATATCTCTATATTTCAACCGTCATTATGTCTTTATAAAAATCTCTACCAAATTTTTTTGTTATTAGTAAGTACTATTTTATTATATTTTTTTTTGTACAATAATTTATTTGATTCATTGATTGTTATGTATTAATTTTATTTAAATTCTTATTTTTTAAGATATTGAATTCGATGAAATACATTATAAATTTAATTATATTTTAAGTTGTTTTAGAATTAAAAAAATAATTTAATAACAAATTAATAGTTTTAACAATGTGTAACCAAATAATATAGTATTTCAAAAGAATTTTTTTAATTGACAACTAAAAGATCAATAATTTTTTTTTTAAAAGCTCTACTTTTAAATTTTTATTTTTAAAAATTCTATTTAAAAAATACAACCAAACGAAGACTTATACTCTTGACTCATTTATTTGTATGTGGCCAAACTTAAATAACCTAAATCCATATTTGTCCTCATACTTAACCCTAAGAAATTACTTTTACCCCTGAATCCCCTTCTCATGGTTTTTTTAATAAAAATTTTATAAAATCTTAAAAAAAAAAATTTGGATTGTATGTTCAAAGACATTAATTGTCAAAAAAAAAAGTCTCATAATGTATAAAATAGTGTTTATAAAGTAAACAAAAAAACTATTATGTGTAATTTGTCCTATTGTGATACTCAACTTTATTTTGTTTGTACAACTATACATAAATTGCATGAGTATTTTGCCCTATTGTGATATTCAACTCAACTCTATTTTGTTTATACAATTATAAATAAATTGATAATTGAAAGTTTTAAATTCAGAATTTTTTAAAAATTACCTCTTAGCCCTTGTTGATTGTCTTGAATTGCTAAAGAAGAGTACAATTCTCTTGTGAAAAAAAATTCTAATACTCAAGTTAGTATATGTTCAACACAAACGTATGGTGTGGAGATGTTTTAAACAAGAGGATTTTAATGCTCTTGTTATTTCTCTCAATATAATAGTATATAACCTTATTTCTTAATGCATGTTGAATGCTTGCTCTATTAATTTTTGAATGAATACATAATGAATAAGGTATGCTTTTTATAGTAAAAAATATGACAAAGTTCAAATCATATGTAACATAATCATACTTGCGATAAGATGATGAGAAGAGGATGATTCTCATCATCTTATCATTATGCGACCATGTGATAAAATAATAATTTCATATTAGATAAATGCCATGGTTAATTAAATTCATGCGTAATCAGAATTGCAATTGAAAAAAGAGAACGAAATAAACCTATACTCTTTTACCTCTCTTGAGCAATTTAGTATTTTACCTCTTTTTAGGCTTCACATAAGGTTCAGTCTAGCCCTTATTTTATGTTCAAATTCGTCTTTTAGGCAATTTTAAATTTAATGGGCTTGACTTGTTTTATTCGGGCCCATCATTGTTTCAAAAAACTCAATGGCTTTTACTTAAGTGGAATAGGCTTCTGAGTTTATTAATAATAGACCCAACACTAATAAATAACTTTTTTGTCCTATAACGTTACTTAGTTGCCCCATAACTTGTATGATGATGTTTAGTAATTTTAAAGAATGTAGAAAAACTCGTGTTATTCATAGTTGTTGTTGTATAAAAAATCAATGAAAGACTCGAGTCAAATCTTGTATACATAACCAAATATATCAAATAAGTATGGTACGTGGACCTAAGCTATCTTATAAAGTTTAATTTGTGAATTATAATTTAATAAGTATAAAATTTCACTAAATAAAACTCAAAATATAAAGACCCCTAAAGTAGGCCTACTTGAGGAAAAATTTAGCTCAAATAAAAGATAGCTTGTCTAACAAGGCTAATAGAGAAACATATGCCAAATACGTCTTAGAGTATTTCTAAAACTAAAATAACAAGTTTTATTCAGAAGAAAATTCGATATTTTTTATATGCTAAATTTGTTTTTCTCTTTTAACTATGACAAAATAATTGATGCTCTACTAGTTAAGTGCAAGCACACGTTATTATATTAAGTAATATAAAATTTTAAATTTAAATATCGATCCCGTAGGGACTATTCGATCTATTTCTATCAACCAATTAGTAAAATTATATCTATATAACTTTTATTTAGAAAACTAAAATCTAAAATTCAATTGATTAACCTAAACAGCAAATAAGCAAATAAATAAATTCACCAAATGATAATAATCTACAATATAGACTCATCCCCTAATATTTCATTAAATTCATTAACTACTTAGTTAATCCTTTAATATAAATTATTGACTTAGATACTAATCTCATCACAAGCCTCTGTCGATGGTCGAGTGACTATATTACGCATTCTAACAATCACTTATATGTCAATGGTAATCAAATTAGAATGTAATTCATTAAAATCAAGTCTAAATAACATCATACATGCCACCTAGATATATGTCTATCCTATGTGGAACTCATAGTTGTTACCTTATGATCATACATCAAACTATAATTGGTAAACACATAAATCCTTTTGTCAAGTTCATCATGGTTTCTCAATCATTCAAAATATTGCCCAAATATAATGAAAGCATTAAGTCAACATAGAATAAATCAATTATATGTATTAAGTATATAAACTAAGAAATCATAAAATCTAACTATATTTTAAGTTCACATAGTCTAACATTAAATAAACAATGCTTTGCTCATCACAAAACCAAGAGCATCAAACCAATCCATGAAGAACAACAAGAACAAGAACATAATAATGAATAAAAACTAATCAAGGCGACTCCTTGGATTGCTTCTCTCTCTTCCTTGACTTAAAGCTTGATTATTGATATTGGATCTTGATTTCTTAGCTTTGATCTTTGATTTTTTTGTTGTTAATTCTTTCTTTATGTTTTTACCCTTCTCCAGACTGTGTTTTAGCCCTCTAAAAAGTATTTTTATAACTATGAGAAACCCTAAGGGTGAGGGGCTTCGAATCTAAGTCGAAATAGGACTTTAGAGAGAGAATTTTTCATATGTCGCGTTGGCGCTACAGCATTGGACAGTGGGCGCCGCGGGGCTCCATGTTCTGCCTCCAAGCACTACGGCGCTCAGCCGTGGACACTGTAATAACCAGTATTTACAACTGGTAAGAATATATATTTATATATATATATATATATATATATACATTTTTTTTGTATGTAAGTGATACTTGATTTATGTATTGTTATTAGTAATGTTTGTATAGGTTAAGGACATACTATTAGTATTGAATTTATTTGCAAGACTTTAGATTTATTTTAGGGACCAAATTATAATACTTTGAAAGTTTTGGGGGCTAATTCATAAATATTAAAAATTAGCCTCTTAGTATAAAAATACATATTTGAAACCCTAATTCACTCATTTTGGTCGAGCTACCTCTTTTAGAGTGAGAAAAGAGAGAAAGAAAGGGGAGAGAAAGAGAAGAAGAAGAAAAAGAAGAAGAAAGTTGAAATTTAAGTTTTAAGAGTTATATTATAACCCTTTCTTAATTTCTTGGTGTTAAATTAATTAATTCCTTTAATTTTTTATTTTTAAAAATATATACAATTGAGGATTTGATGTGTATTTCGTAAGATATTGTGAGAATTGATAATAATCTATGTAGAAAGCTTGATAAATCATGATGAATTGAAAATTTTCTACTTGATAGTCTCTTGATCCAGGAATTTTATAAATTTTTGTGATTCGATTCTGATTTTTAATTTTGAGTATATGAAATTAGACATGTTTAGAATCATTTGAGACTTTGAATCAATTAAAAATTGCAGAAATAGAATTTTTAGTGAATTTACCAAAATAACCCTGAAATTATGAAAATTTCCTGTGTTAACAGTATGATACAGAGACAAATAATTTTTGATCTGCTGAATGATCTTCAAAAATTACGAATTTATAGAATATGATAATTTTATATGTCTAATATGATATACTCATAATTGAGAATTTAGAACAATGTGGTTATAATGTTATGATTTTTTAAAGAGTGTCAGCTCATTGCAGTATTTGATTAATAGATTTTTAAAGTTATAGAATAAATATATTAAAGGAAGAGATGAGTGTGATAGTGATAGGGCTTTACCGGGCTTCTCTCTTTAAGCTTTAAGGCGGCGAGGCTTTTTTTTGACGACTTAAATGAAATCTTAATGCAGGCAAGGCGGTAGAGCTATCGCGCGCGGGCGTTTTTACAGTCTTCGTAAAGGAGCTGTCTGATCAAACGTCCCATCTTGAGCGATAAGACGCAGAACAGACATAGACCAATCATGTGCAGGCCTAAGTTCAAATGGAAGAAAAAAGTCTGTTGATAAATGAATTCCAATTTGTTGACTATTACTTATCAAATCTTGTTCTATAATCTGGTTGGATCGTTCTTAAATTCTCTCCTTTCTAAAGCTGCGAAAGGCCCAGAACACCCCTATTTTCTTTTCTCCCCGTGTGGTTTCTGGAAATTTAAAACCCGATTTCCTCTCCGGAAAGAAGAGGACTCAATGATTATTCGTTCGCCGGAACCAGAAGTAAAAATTTTGGTAGATAGGGTTGCGTTGATTGCTTGTGGTGATTGCGGTTCCTTTGTTTGTGTTATACCGCTTTCTACTCGCTTGGGATTTGCGCGGTAAACAGTTCGTTATAGGAATGTGAAGAAGAAGAAAAGACGATTAATAAAGGGCCAGAGAAACTTTCGAGTTATGAATCGTTTTTGTTTTCATTCGAAAAGGCGAAAGAAAAGACGAAAAAAAGAATCGACCGTTCCGTCTGGACGGGCGGACGGAATGGATGAGCGAAAGGCAAGGGAATGGGTACGTTGGTTACCATGGAAGGGGGAAATGCTCTTCACCGTATAACGTTTACCCGAAAAACTGGAGCAGAGCTATACTTTCATCGCTATTACAGCGAGCGGCTAGAGCTGTAGGGAGCCGAGGAGCAAGGCAGTAGATAAGATAGAAGGTTCCACTATTTGCTGCGGCACACATGGACTCTCTGCAACCAATATGGTGCAGAAAAACCAAAATCAATATGAATGGAAGATGCCTCTTGAACTTGTTTTTTCCAGTCAGTCGAGGGAACAACGTTACGCCCTAAAATAGAACCTCCGACTCTGAGAGAAGACTCTCGAATAAGCGGACTTCTACTTTGGTCTCGTTGAGCCATGCTTCAGTTAATTATTCTGCTTTCTCTTCCCGCGCTATTGCTATCTTTGCTTAGGGAGCAGTGGGCTGTACTTATTTTATATATAAGAAGGTCTACGGTTCGAGTCCGTATAGCCCTATACTAATCAAACTATACTAATAAAATTTACGAGAGGCGCACTCGTATGCCTTTCGAGACTTCCCCCTTGTAAATATTATCAGGTAAGAAAGCAGAACCTCTTCCACCTATGACGGAGGAGTTCTTTCCTCTCTTCTGAAGTGGCGAGGCCAAAATCCCGGAAAGAGGCCAGATTCCATTCCTCCTACCCGCATAAGAGAATTGGAATTGCCGGAAATACTAAGCCTACTAAAGGCACAAAAATAGAGGGGGTTCGAATAGATATTGTTTGTGTTCGAAAGGTTATGAATCGATTGACAAGTTCAATCCCAATATCTTGATTGCTTCTGGCGAAGCTTCTAGCACTAGATAATAGGCATTCTTGTATGGTAGGAATACGACTTTTATTTGAAGTACCCTAGCAGTAGCAGACCCCTTAGAGAACATCAATAAGTCATCAGCAAAATAACAGATGAGTATGAACTTTATGCATAGCTTCATATATAGGCAACATTTTCACCCCCATCTCAATCTCCTTCGAAGGTCGATTGAATCAAAAGGCATTACTAGCTCTGACGACTAGTCCTCTACTAATGAAATACCCGTAAACAACCTCCTTTCTCTTCCTCAACAGGGTTTTTTCCATTATTGTTTATTAATAATAGTGGAATCACTGGTACAGAGTCAAAAAGTACTACCTGTACCAGAAATGCATCTCCTTCGCCCGGAGTTTTTCCGTGAACCAACGAGTTCAGTCGTTAAGCAGAAAGGAATGCTGTAACCGGGGTGGGTGAACCCTCAAAGACTCAGGAACCGCTAGATAAGAAAAGTCCACCGTTTGTTTGTTTGCGCCGGTTTACGCCAGTAAGCTGCTTGGGGGAACTCGCTTCTCGGACGAGGTTTTTGAATAGAACTTTGATAAGCGAGAGGTGTAAACTGCGGCAAGCAGCCGTTTCTTATTGCATTCACCAAGATAGTCTTGCTCGCTCCTGAACTCTGCGGCGAGTTCAGCCACCACCTCCGGGCCACGCCTCCCTCCGTTGTTACCGAAAAAACGAAGGGACCGACAAATAACCGACTCCCAGAAAAAGGATCTAGCTTGGCCTTCGGTGATTGCTGCCAGAGCCCTCCTCTCCTGGGCCTAGCCCTCTTTCTCAACTCGAGTCTTAAGTTCAGCGGTTCGAACACTAGTGATTGGTCATGTCATATAGGCCCCAATCGGACATCCAATGGGGAATTTTTCACTTAAGTAAGATTGCTCGAAAGGAATGATTAGGTTTTAAATTACTTTTGGCAGTATTTTTGAAGTGAAATATTTATCATGGATTGAGATATGTGTTAAGAGTAATTATATGATAGTTTTATAATTTTTGAGTTAGTATATGATTTTATAAAATTGAGAGATTGAATACTGTTCAGTAAATATCTTGATCCTGTCAGGTTAGTAGTTTTGGATTCGATGGTGTTTATGGAATAAATTGTGTAGGAATTATGATATAATATTCATATATAAGAAGGATATATGAGTCAAGAATGATATATTCTTATTTTGGAGTAATTGGACATCATTTGATGTATAAGAAAAGTTTGTTAAATGTAAGTGGTCAGAATGACAGGTTTTGAGAAACCAAGTAATTAGACTAATTCAATGTGATAAGTGCAATATGTGTAATTTTATAAGCTATTTAAAGTGTTTTGTATGAATGTTGAGACTCATAAAAGGATTAATCTCCATTTATAGGTTAAGGAGATTTAAACCTTATAGCTGAAAGTGCTTAGAGGTAAGTATACTAGACTTTTACTGAAATCATAATAAGCATAGTAATAGTCTATGTATGATTTTGTAAATGTGCTTAGAAATATGTTTATGTTATGCCAAAGTATATTTGATATGAAATTTGAAAGACATATGTTTATAAATGTAAGCATTGACATTGAGCATAAACATACATGTGTTTATGAAAGTGAGCTTTCAAAATGAAATGTGTTTAACAAAGAAAGCTTTTGAAGTGGAAAATGTCCATGAGATACGTTTTGTGTTTTGAGAATGCTTGAACTCACTATTTACTTAGTAGTCACCTTATGTGATTTGTGGAGCCTTTATGTGTGGCCTTTCCTTCGGGATTGGTATATGTTATGTATTTCGTATGTAGAGAGGATCCTATTAGTATCTAAAGGAAGATTGAGTCATCATATTCGTGTAGTGGCGTATTGGTACATGTGAGAGGACTCACCGATGATCAGGGTGAGGGTTTGACTTTTACCTTCGGGCATGAGTATTATATATATATAATTTAAAACCTCACTTATACTATTCCTCTCATACGGTATGTCACTTACGAGTGACATTTGGCTCATTATGTGATATGTGATATGAAAGTCCTATTAAATAGTAGTTGAGTGATAATATTCCTATTATATATTTTAAAAGAATGTGTAAGCGCTTACATGACATGCGATTTGATAAGATTATGATTTTGATTTATCACAGCATATCATACATTTGCATTATGTACATATATGTATTTGTATTTGATATATGAAAAACTAGTATGCTTACTGAGTTTTATACTCATTATAGTTTATGGTGATTTCAAGTAAATAAGGTACATGTGTGCTTAGCGGATTTGGCAAGACTTTTGTTGTTCCTTGGGTTCCCTAAGTTGTTAGGTTGCTGAGTGTTTCATTTGGGGACACGTGGGATAAGATATTTGATTTGTCCCTATTGAATAAATACTTATGTATTATTTTATTGTGTGTGGTTAGATTTGGTTTAAGTTTCACCAAGTGTGGTTATTGGTTGATTTTAAGTAAAAATTTGCAATGAAGATATTCTGGGCTTCCGGTAACAAAGTTGCTACTGGTGACGTAGTAGAGTGTTAATCTTTGAGAAAACTCTGCGTATCTCCGATTTACTAATTGTCTCAGTCATAATTCAATTGTTATAATTCTGAAAGAAATTGAAATGAATGTTTAAATATTGTCAATAGAAGTTTATGTTTATATGTTAGGTTATGGGTTGATTTTAGTGTTGAATTTACTAGCAACTTGTTAAGGATTCTTATGTTGAAGTAAAGTTTAAAATTTTATGTAATATTATTTATGAGTGCACATTATTGAATGTATGTAAGTGATGTCGTATGTAACATCTTTTGAACTTGGGGCGTGACATACACTGCAATGCCCAGCCCTGAATTTAGGCACTCTCGTATTTTGAGCTCAACTTCTTTGTTTCTCATCCGATTCACCTCCTATTTGTTTCTATTTGTCATATTTTCTACCGAGTACCTATTTATGATCAAAAACACAATTAAATAACTAAATATTTATAATTTAAAATAAAATATGAATATTTAACGTACTGATATATTAGTGCATGTATACCCTTATTATAAAACACATTAAATAATAAAGATTTTAAAATAATTAAAGGTCAGTATGAAATTTAACCTAATACAAATTCTAACCATATAAAAATTTCCTTTTTTAACGTTAAAGAGACATCATTACCTCACTCTTTAACATTTTTTTATTTAACCTAAATCATATCACAGCAGCTTTACACATTTTTTTAGTGTCAACAATATTTAAAAAACAATCCTAAAAGTCTTAGAAAGGACTTGAGAAATGAGTTGCCTCAAATCCTTAAAGTAGGGTTTTCTATGGCTTGAACTCCTAGCCTTGTTTTACATTGAAGATAAACCCCAAACAACAGTAAATCATTCATAACAGTATCCACACACCTTCCTTAAACATGTTTTTCCATTTTTTTATCGTGCTAACTTGACTCTCGTATCCTTTACAATTTACTGAATAAAAGTTATTAAGTTTAAAATTACTCGAACAAATTCGCAACACTGGCCCTTTAAACTTCAAGAAGTCTTTAAAAGTATAGAAGTTCTTATTATTGAACGTAACTAAGGCTAAAAGATTGAAATCCAATTATTAGTTCCAAGTTAGTTCGTTCTTATAATCTATCAATTCATTGAGATATCATTACAACTAGTAATATTCTGTCATGTAACAGTCTCAAAATTCTATCTTAATATTTTTTTATAGATTCATTGAGAAAAAAGGTTATGATTTTATTATAATGGCAAAGTAAAAAAAAAAAAAGAGTTTGAATAGTATAAACAACTCAACTCATGATGAGTACCCAACCCAGAAGGAGAACAAAAGGGGCTACCTCTAAGTAATAAATTTAAAAAGTTTTAAGGAATGGAGATTTTGCGTAAGTAATGCAAGTTATGGCCTCAACGATGTTTATGAAATTGTACTTTTTTTCTAATTTTCTAATTTATTCTTTTTATTATTATTATTATATGAAATTTAAACTATACCTCTTCCGATTTTATTATGAGCAAAATTTGACCTCCAAACTTTTTAATTCCACGATTTTAGTATGTGCGGAATTTAAACTCCAAACCTTTTAATTCCACTGAAGAGACTTTACTAATTAAACTAAATGACACCTAAATCTTTTCTTTTATTCCTGCAAATATTGCAAAAAAGATAAAAATGAAATGGAAAATAGAAACAAAAATTAAAAGAGCAGATATTATTTTTCTTCCGAGAAGATTAGCAACGTGTCAAACACATGGTTATTTCTTTTTTCATGAAGAATTTGACATCTTCGTGCACAATATTTTCATAGGCGTTGTAAGTACCCTCTACATTCATCATGTACTTCATAGCAGCGATCTATAGCTACAATTTTTAACAGCTCATCATAAAATAGTCAAAAATAGTCAGCTAACTCTTTGACATTCACGACTGTATCGTCAATTGATGTTGTTTCATTTCTATATTAATAAAAATTAAAAAGAAAATAACATTAATTATCTAACACACTGTAAAAGACAATAATAATACCATGCCTCTTACTTCCTTTCATTTTCTATCCAGATATCGAGTATATATATATATATATATAATATCTAATACCAATATATTCCCTTTCCTTTTCCATACAAATATTCTCGTTAGAGCTTCCAGATTAGTATTATTGACGAGTAGAATATAAAGATAACTGAACTCGATAAAATGTGTAAGACTGCCTCGTTCAAATTTTCCTTTCACCAAAACAATCGTCTTTTTTTTTTTTTTTTCCCTTAATACGAACCTCCAGTCTTGGACAAAGAAATTTTATTTCTTGACAAATATTAAACACTCAGCTAAAAGAATCTATTTCGATATCACTATTGACCCCCGCCCGTGAATACGACGTCCAATAACAATATCGTTATTGACGAGGCCCAGAGAGAATGAAATAACAAAACCCCACAATCGCTAAAATATCAACGTTTCAACATTGGCAACAGCACACACCATACAAAAGCCAAACTATTGTCTCAATTTTCTACAGTCGTTGGGTAACATGGTTCATGCTGTCTTATTCCTAAGTATTCTCTAAACAGTCAATCTTTTGAATTCAGAACCTTTCAAAGGTTGGTCACAAAAACAAACTGTCTAATTAGCTGGAGACTACGTGCTACAATAATCAAGCAAAGTCCAGTTGACAATCAATGATCAAATACTACGGAAAGGGGCGTACTCAAATGCCATCCAGCTTTGATTCCATGAACTCATCAAAAAGGTATCAAGCCACCTAATCCTTCATCAATAGTTGGGTGTGCAGTTGTACCAAAATCCAACCGAATATTTAAAACGGAGACGGACCAACTCAAAACAGCAAGATAAGTTTTTCTACAACTAATCTACAAACAGTTGTTGTCCTTAGTCCTTAACATTGTTATTTCCATCATGATTACTTTCCACAATCACCTAGTACTAAAAGTTTTGATCAACATTAGAAATACTTCTCACCAAGAGAATGCGAGAAGCGAGATAATAGTTATAATTAACACACAGCCAGTGCTACCATTATAACGGTTAGTGATTACAAACCATTCAGAAAGCAAATGAGGTTGGGTCATCATATCAGTGGTTACCATCTTCAAAGAGTAGTCATGTCTATCGGTAGTAAGCCTGCTGATAAGCTGGTGCCAAACCGCTGCCATAGCCCCCATATGCTGCATAGTTCATGGGAGCTCCTGGGTATGGTCCAGCGAGGGGAGGGACTGCTTCTGGTGAGTAAGCATACAGATTGGTTGGAGGGCTCCTGCTGCCATATGTAGCAGGTGGCGATGGGTATGGTGTGATCCCAGCAGGGTATTGCGTGTGCGAGGGAGACCTGACAAATGTAGGAGGTGCTGGAAATGATGATACATATGCATTGGTCAAACGGCCAGCTTTGGCTGGAGGCATTGGACCACCATTGCTAGCTCGTGTACGCTTAGTGGCAGGGGCTGCAGCTGGTTTCTTCTTCTCGGTCTTGACCTTCTCTAGCTGCTCGAGGCGCTTCTTGAGGTTTTCGGGAGGAAATTCAGCCTCAAGTTTGTACTCTTCAATGCACTTGATGACAGCCCGGAGAGCCGACTGCTCTTTGCGTGCAGCAAGGTGCTGCAAAAGTGGTTTTCAAGGAAAAAAAAATAATTAGTTGAAAGCATGGACTTGTACTTTCACTAATAATAAGAGTATTAAAAGTTACCCACTTCTAGAGCCTCAACCTTCCAATTAATCAAAGAGAGCTACATAAGTAACAGTGGCAGTTTATCATATCATCATTATTAACAACACTGAGATACGAAGCCTCATTTAGACATTCACGCTAACTTGGAGACTGAATACAAAAAAAAAAAAAATTTAGAGATCTCATGCAAGACTTCTCTGAATGGCCTGTAGTTATATTTACGGCACACATAAACAAGGGGAAGAATACCCAACCAAATTATAAACACACAAAATGATGATCCTTTCATCCCATAACAAATCAGCTTTCTCATATCAATGAATACTTCATTCAGCAAAACTTACTTCTAACAGCATGATAGAACAGACTGTTGTGGCTGTTTCTAGACAAATGACTTGGAAGTAAAAGAATACACTCACTACTAGAGAGGAACTTAACCAGAAGTTAACTAGTATCTGACATCCAATAAGAAGGATAAACCACCTCCATAAAGTCAATTCAACCTCAATTAAGTGAATTAAATAAAGCTTCAAAATAAGTGAAAAGATTTACCGCAGCTCGGCCGCCATTATTGGGATCCTCCAACATAGATGAAGCTACTTTCTTTGCATCCTTCAGATAAGCTTTAAGCAGCGGAACAGGTGGGAACTTGTCCACAAGGCCAACTTCATATGTAAAATGCACAGCATCAAGCTGTTGTCCCCTACTGATCAACTCTTCAATCATTTCTGTACATATTCACAACAGTTTAAAAGCATTAGTAGCTAGACAGTAGCATCACCCAATCACAAATAATGGCCCACATCCAAATCTATATATGACAAGCACAACCAACCAAAACTATCAGTAAATGTCAATCTGTTATCAACATGTTTGTAGATGTAGTGTGTTTTACAGCAATGAAAGCAATTCTGTTGTTTATCTGTTGATCACCAAGAAATTCTTGGCATGCCCGAGAACTACTTTTCATGCAAGAGAAATGCCTTATAAATAATCTAAGCAAAATGCAGATAGATGCAACAATAATAAAGGCATTAGAAGCAAACCCTGTTAAACTTCGGATACGTAAGTAATATTATGAAAATATTAAAAGCAAGTGGCCATGTATGCCAGCAGAACATCAATCAGCTTTTACAAGCCATTAAAAGCAAGTGGCCATGTATGCCAGCAGAACATCAATCAGCTTTTACAAGCCAGAAGTTGACACGACAAGACGACAAAACTTTAAACATTAATAAACAGGACTACCAAATATCACCTTATAGTTTATCGAAATCACTGAACATCTAATTAAATAAATTTAAAATACAAACCCATGGTCCCAAAACAACTCCTTGAATCTTAATGTAGCATGATTATATCATCAAAGATAAAAATTTCCACCATTCCTACAAATGATAAAGACATCTAATCTCTGCCCTTAGATTTACAAATGAAAAATAGATTTATTCACTGACAAGCAAAATGGCTTACAATCTTCATCATATTACTGGTATAACCTACATTCACCTTCAACCCTCAAAGAATATACTATTTAATCAACCAAAAAGGCAGTCTCCACAAAGTGCAAAACCTCAATATTCCAAGTGTAGCTAAATCCGATCTAGAAAATAAATATAGAAAATTTGAAAGAAACACAACTTACATATATTGAAGAACCAAGCCTCACAGGAGGGAACAGATGATGACATGTACAAATTCCACAATTG
This sequence comes from Ailanthus altissimus, assembly GCA_946807835.1. NCBI lineage: Eukaryota > Viridiplantae > Streptophyta > Magnoliopsida > Sapindales > Simaroubaceae > Ailanthus > Ailanthus altissimus. Next base: position 24,388,601 of record OX327693.1, read on the forward strand.
CATTGCAGGAAACAAGTTCATCAACAATATCCAATATCAACACTCGTCACATACCAAAAGCACCATTCTCTCACCAAAACATATAAGCTAATATAATCAGCTGAAACCATACTTAAAAAATATATAAAGAAAATACTAGCACCAGTCACTCGCTATGCTAAAACTCTAAACACAAATTCAAGCGTCTATGATTACAAGCAAACAACTCTAGCTGACAACAATTTTCAGAAACCTAATAGTGGCTAAAATTCAATATCCCTTAATAACTAACTCGTCGACATATCATCCATGTAACTTCTCAGACAAATTAGATTACACATAATCTTTAACATAGGAAATCCATCATCAACTAAATAGAGGCTTAATAAACAGAATATAACCGAAATACCTGGCATCTGATCACCCAAACCAAGCGAAACAGCAAGCTTAGGCATCTGCTTCCGCCATGCAGAACCCACAACGAGCTTCCGGTACAACTCTACATCTTCCTCCTTAACAATCCCAAACGTGACCAGATGCTGCAAGAACGTATGAACATCAGGCGTCTTCACGTTCTCAATACCTCCCCTCTCCTCCAGACTCGCTTTCCACGTCTCCGCAATTTCCTTCGCCTTATCCTTCATGCTCGGCGTCACCAATATCCTCGCCTTCCCAATCACCGGGTCCATCATCACCGGAATCAAACTCTCCAACGCCAACACACATGCCCACCCCAAGTCATTGCCACTCTTCTCCTTCCTCTTATCCACCGGAAACACCTCTGATATCGCTTCCATAACAAACTTCGGAGGATCCACGCATTCAGTCAACGCGACCGGTAACTGATTCCGCAGCTCCTCAATTTCCTTCTTTTTAGTTATAACAAACTTCCAGAACTCTCCAGCGTCCATTTTCAAACAAAAATTCTTTAAAATGGCCAACAACGCGTCGCCGTCGTCTACCTCGCCGTCGGGATTGCCCAGTTCTTGTAGAGAATTGAGTGCGGCCTCCTCGCGGTCTTCGAGTTTCTCTAATGCGATCTCGACGCTGCCGCCGATGGTGACCTCGCGCTTCTTTAAAACGTCTAAGGACGCTTTTGTTTGGCTGTCTAGGGTTTGGATTTTGTGCTTGAGAGCAGCCGATTTCTTTTGGAGGTTCTGTTCGAGAGAAGTGAAGTGATCGGAGAGCTCTTTCCAGAGAAGAGTGCAGCTCGTCATCAACGAAGTCTGCCGCTGGAACTCGTCGAAACTCGGCGGAGTCAACTCGGTTAACTCGCCAGGATCGGGGATCGACCCCATGGTTCAGTTGGTTTGCTCGATTCTCGTTTGGTGAGTAGCCGAGTTAAGAACCAACAATACAAGTAAAAGGGATTGAATTGAACCCTAAGAAAGGAAAAAAGAAGGAACAGAAAATGATATGATAAAGAGTCGAGTGTAAAAAAAAACAAAAACAGGGGTGATGACGTTGACGGATGTCAAGGATAACACGTGTAATGGCGACTGTAAGTATGTGGTCCGTGGAGCGTTCTAGAATGCGCCTTGGGTGCGCAGTTAAGCACAAGCACGAGACGAGGCTAACCGCTATCGTGCGCGATGGAAGGGAGGGAGGGAGGGGGTGCGTAGGATAAGAAAGAGTAAAGTGTGGGGGGATGATGATGTAGGATAAGAGAGCATTTGGATGGAGTGAATGCTTTTTCCCGGAAACCGAAGAGAGATCGTAGAAAGGGAGCAAAGATGAGAGAGAGAGGGAGGAAAAGCTGGGAAAAGTAAGAGAGGGTGAGTGGTGGGGGGTGGGCCAGGCCCACTGTGACCACCACATGGGAGGAGTCAGATAAAGTAAAAGGCATTTGCCGGACTAAGATAATACAATTACTAACAATACATTAAAATTATTAAAACAAAAAGAAAAAAGAAATTAATAAAAACAACTAATATTGTTATTGTACTGCAGACTGTAGAGTGGGGGTGTGGGTGCATGAGCATGAAGATGAATACTGACGACACTGAATTTGATCAGGCATGCGCAAACCATTCATGTTTTGTGATTTTTTTTAAATTTTTTTTTAAAAAAAAGAAAAGATGTAAAGGGAGCATCAGGCATGGCATCGATGTCTCTAGCTGTGTGGGGGGTATGGTACTGTTGACAACTCAACAGACTCCACCGTTAATTTAGATAAGCGAGCAGGGAACAGTGGTTATGGTTTGACTACAGAAAGAGAATACAAAGACTTCTATTACGTGGAAATTATAGACACGGGGTATGCTTTTTGAACAAGTATTATTGGATTGATGCTAGTTTGAACTTTTAACCGTTTGGCCACAACACGCTTTGCTACGCCTACCGTGATTGTCCATCTCTTCACCTTATTCTCGAGGTAAAAAATTTTGTATAAATAACATCATCTTTTTGACTAATATCAAAATTACAAATATAAATACTCTATGTAAAATGTGATAATAAGTAATGTACAAAGTTGGCTGTGACATATTGACATTCTCGAGGGAATTACGGGCCAATAATGAAACAAAATGTTAGAGGGTAAGTAAATATTTGGGACCATTGAGTATGGGGATAGACACGTAAAACATGAAGGCCCACTTAAGCTGTTGACGTAAGGTGATGAAGGGGAGGTTAAAATTCAATCATCCAACCTGATTAATACTTATCTTATTTTGAAGTTTGAATCAAGCATCCCTAAATTTCAAAATGGGCAATGATTGCATGCATGTACAATTTGACTGCTTAACAAAAATCTGGTTGAAACTAAACCTCATAAATTTTGGAATATTATTATTATTTTTTAAATGGTTTGATAATTGGGTCCTCGTAAGGCCCACATTGAGTAGATATGGATGTGAGAGAGGAGATTTTCTTAGGTTTAAAACGGTGCCAAATTGCCACAAGAAGTAAAAACAAAAGGGATAAGGATTGTTGGACCTTAATTTGTACGATGTATTTTAAATATTATTTTAGTTTTAAAATAATTTAGAATTTTTGTTAGTATTTTTTTAATAAATTTTTTATTTAATAAATAAAATTACGATTTTACACCTATTTACTCAGTTAAAATAAAAAAGCCATAACAGTTATTTCTTAGGCCTCCAAGTAGCAGTTAAAAAATAATTGTCATAGCCACTTCTTCATTTTTTAAAAAAAATAATAATTCTTCGATGAAGATGATAAATTAATTTAATTATTATTAATTTTTGAAATATAATAATTACCTTTTAATTATATTTTTTATTAAAAATTAAAATAATTAATTAATAATTAACTATAACTCAATTATTTCAACAAATTTGTCTTCTTTTAATCATATTTTTTAAGAAGTCAAATAACAATCTAAGGCGGTGATCTCACAAAAATAAATTAATAAATAATTAATTAATAATTATCTATATTAAATCAACATTACTACATATATTAATTTTAAATCCATAAATTATAAGCGTCATAAGCAATTAAAATCCTTCCACTATTGAAATCGTTGATGCAAACTTCAATTAAAGTTCAAGCAGCCTAGTTACAATTTGAAACCACCCATCTAACTGAAAATTGAATACAAATTTTAACTTCAATTTAAGCAAACGTTGACACAAATTGAAACTACAAAACTTCTAATGACTATCCCAAAATTACACCAATCACCCTATCGGAAATGGCTACCATAGTCATTTCTTTATTTTTTTTTAAAAAAATAAAATTAAAAATAACAGCTCTAATTATTTTTTTTATTTTTTTTTAGAAAAAACCATTAAAAAATCAGAATTAACCGCTATGGCCATTTCTTTATTATTTTTTAAAAAAAACATTGAAAACACACTGAATAAGAAAAAAAATTGAAAATCATGCAAATCCAACATGTACTTGCACGTCCCATTATAGTGAAGTTGAAGAAGAAGAAAAAATAAAAAATAATACACAAAAAGTCAAAGAAAAAAGGAATTTAAAATGATTAAAATGCCCATAATTTATTGATTGAGTCACGAAGAGACAATAAAAGTATCGCATTGTCCTTAATTTTGTAAAAATAAAAAAAAGCGAGAAATACTAACAAACCTTTCAAATTATTTTGAAACAAAATAGAGACACTTAAACGGGTCCTTTTCCTAAAACAAAAATGCAACCATGAAAGTGGCCGGGTGCAGTCCACGCTGAGTAATTGACAGCCAATGTTTTCGTATGCAATAACTAAACTAAAAATGAATGAGGCACCTTGGGCTTGAGAGAAAATTTTCACATTGTACTCGCTCTAGAAGAACTTTTAAATATATTTTATTAGAATATTAATAACTCGACATCATGGATTGTAATATAATTCTTTATCTTTTTTTCAGAAAAAAAAAAGGCGATGCAGACTAAAGTATTAATATAAAAAATAAATAAATAGGCTATTATATTATATATTTAATGTAATGTTAGTTGTTAGGGGAGGGAAACAGTGGTCAACTAACTTGACAACTTGTGCGACAAATATACGCAGAGACCTCATCCTCATCATGCTTTTATATGTAAGTAATGCTTTATTCTTGTTCGTAATGCTTACCTCATAACATTAGCAGCCGACACTTCCCACCTATTTTATTAAAAACTTGATAATGAATTTCCACACAACAAATCTTCTGTATTTCAATTGCAAATATATGAATATATCAGCCTCCTATTCCTTATTAAAAGTAAGAACAATCTGAATTGAAGTCATAGTCTTAATCTTGTAATGTTACCCGTGGCTGTACTTTCTTTTTAGTAACAAGTACCGCCACACTTGTTTGTAGAATTACAACATCAACCGATAATATTGTATACAGCATTACAACAATCAACCTCACTCTCTCCTAGATTCATCACTTTTGTAGTAAAATTAAAAGCTTCAATGGTGCAAATGCATGGGCACTGCCGGATAAACTCAAGCTTAACTATAAACTCTAATAGATGCACAAGCAATGAAGAAAATAGAAGAAAAAACAAAGAAGTCAGAGCAAGCTGTTAAGAACATGTTATTTATCTAAACAATATCACCTGAAGCCAATAGTGTTTAACATTATCAAGATTTGAAGCTGAGGATGAACCCATCTTAACCTCAAGTATTGCTAGCAATAATACAATATGAAGCTCCCACAATCTTCCACGCTAACAAACAAGAAAACAATATGGATTAGTCATTCATAGACATATAAGATGAAAATTTATGCGTTATGGTACAGTGCACTATTACCTTAAAATGAACCCACAATCTACTTGGATGTTTTGATTTCTCTTTGGCTCTCAATAACAACCTTCTTCCTAGTCTCAAAATCAACTTTGTCCAGATCGGAAGCAGTTCCCAGATAGCCATATAAGATCCTCCTTTTCTCCCCAGTCCTCTGATCCACTGTCACAAGACTTGGATTGTTCTCATCATCCTTGCCTAATGTTAAGGGCTCTACACTGGCCCAAACCTTGCGCCCGCGTTTGTTCTTCTCAAAGTATTCTGCCATTTGTATGGCATCCTTCAATCCTGATTGGTCACCTACAAACTTTACTAGAGCGATGCCCATATGACCTTCTCTTCCATACAATGATTTTGACTTGCCATTTCTGAAACCAAGATCTGGGAACATAAAAATAAACAATAAAAGAAGTCAAAACAACTTCACTTCTGAAATTAAGTAAACATTGAAGCCATCAAGATTATCATAGATAATTATGTATCAGGTTCCATAGTATATTATATCATTGCAACTAACTATCCTATAAGATCAGCTTTGGAAGTCACCAGTAAGAACTCAAAGACCCTCAAAAGAAGAAATCTCTATTCACCCTAACCACGAGGACATGGAGCAAGAAATAAACAAAACTGTCTAGAATTAGTCCAACACATTTTGTATATATATGGGGAAGAGAGATGCAATGTGCAGCCATTCAGTTGCATAACAAAGTAACATGCAAATATCCAGCCATTATCATTAGACTGCAAGATTTCTAACTCATGAAGAAAAGAAAACGAATTGGTATTTAAAATATGGACACTGGAGATAATTTTCTGTATGATACATGATGAAAGAAAGCAAACAAGAATTGACATATTACTCCCACAATTGACTTCATAATTTGCAGTAAGTTGATATCATATATGAAAGACAGATCAGGTAATCAACACCAAAAACAAATTAATAACAACAATAATGTAACATGACCAACATCTCATCAACATAAGCGAAAAAACAAAGAATTGGTTAAGTTGTACTCCAAATTTGGTTCTGCCATTTCATTGATGTCTATATTTTTTTAAGAATAATAATAAGTCCATAATCCCTGTGCCGCCGTATTAAAGTACACCAATGTGGTTAGTCTCATTCCTTCGGACAAGTTTGGTGATACACCTTACATGAAAACACCAAGCATTCTGGACAGGATAGTTTCCCAAATATAAATGTTGACCCCATAGTAACACAGTTTAGGTACATAAACCAATAATATTTTCAAAAATGGACTAATTTTATTTATTCAGTATAGCAGAACAAAATGACCACAACGTATTCTGTCACTGGAACAAATAAATATAAGAAATATTTATCATTCCATATACAATTGGAATTACTAATTTATTTTGAAAGAAAGGCACTTAAGTGGTCAACAAAATAAGTTCAAATATCTTTAATGTTATAAAAGAAAAACATTAATGAATACTTGATCCAGAGAAACATTAAACTTAATTTATTAAATTCAGAAAATCAGGTCAAAACAATGCATTAATTATTTAAATTATTTAGAGCATTCCATGCCAAGGGGCTTCAACAGGCTTAACTGAATTCATCATCACATCAATGAGCTTTCTTATGCCTATATTCCAAGCACACCATTTGACAGTATCTTTATCATTAAAAAACATAACAAAATTAACCTTCACGAGCTTGATTGCGCCATCATTCCTGTAAAGACTCTAAATACCAACTTCAATGATTATCTTCACTTGTGCCCATTCATAAACAACAAATAAAAGAAAGATGCAAAATGGTTTCAGCACCCAGAAACAACTCTCAGTATAAAATTAACCCACTTTAACTATACCTAAAGCAAAGCAGAAAGCGAGAAAAGGAAGGAAGAAGCATGCACCTGTATAGACTTGCAAATGAGAATCCAATTGCCTTTTGATTTCTCACCAATTAGAAGCAATCAAATGAAATTTTATATAAATATGATTGGCCTCATCATTCAATCATCGCCTAAGATATTGCAGAAAATAGACTTGAACCACATAAAAACAGAGAATCAACTTGATATATTCAGCCAACTCATGCATTCATCTCCATAAATTAGTCGCAAACAAAAATAGATGATATTTTTCAGCTATCTTGGAAACCAAAAGTAGCATTTGGATTTCAGCATCAAGTTAGTTTCATTCCAACTTGAATAATCCATGGCATGTAGGCCTAATCAAGCACAAAGCAACAAACCCAAAAGCCCTTAAATGTTTTGTTAAGGTTTGGGATAAATAGAATGTGCCAAAAAAGTTAAATGAGTTAATCACATCAAATTGATGAATTTTATTCAGGTTGGCTGCTTACTGCTATAAGCCTCACACGGTTAAACTGAGACAATTGGCAACAGCACTAACACTTCATAACTCACTGAATTGAAGACTTGAGTGATGTAAAAGCATGAAGAGTAGCACCATCTTGAAATTAACCAAAAGGCTGAGATTTCAATGACTTTAACTTAATACTAACAAACAAAACACAAACAGACATGAAAACTTAATCCTTCTACACTAGGTACAGAGAGCTAACTAACTTAAATTCAGAGGTACATCTGAGTAGGATAGTTGTAAACACTACCATATTAATCAGTGAAACAAACAAGCTAATAAAAGAAAGAAATACTGGGAATCAGAAGTATCCAAGAGCTCCAATAGCAGTAAAAATACAATAAAAAATCACATATTAGCATGAAAATTAACCTAGAGAAGCGACTCTAGGTCAATCATTTAAAAGAATAGCTATGCACCAGAATAATTTGATTCTCCAATCGATCCAAGCCAGCCTTGGATCCAACCACTCAAACTTGATGTTACACGTAGCCTACACTTAAGAATAACCTGTTTCATCAACACCTCCAATTACAGACAAAAATACAGTAAGCTAGTGCACACCTGCAAAAACACAAACCACCCACACCTCCTCCAAGGGCAATTTCTTGCATTTACTTACATCACTTATTTCCACCATGATTCAAAGATGATGAACTTCCCAGGAAGTTGAAAATAAGTAAAGAAGTCTCCTGACCCAGTAAACACTCTAGCCTACCTTTTAATAAGATACATGGAAAAAACTGAAATCTTTTGGCCTACACTGAATATGTGCTAATGAGAACTGATCAAACTCTCCCTTAATACTGCTGGCCGTTAGATTACTGTCTTCAGAAAATATAAAGTACAACCTAAAGACAGAAGACCTAAAACTGTTAAATGAAAAAGTGGTACCGGTGTACATAGCATCAAAGATATAAGAAATATTGAAGGGGCACATTATACCTCTTATTGTTTTATCCATTGCTTTGTTTCCCAATCCTTCCATGCGCCCATCTTTACCTTTCCCTGTAATTGTATTATGGATTATCACCAATGGTGGCCACATAATCAGATCATCATGATTTGCTGCTACTTCATTGGGAGGTAAAAACTGATAGGCTTTTGAGTTATCAGGAGGCTTTGAGTAGTCCCATCCCATTAATACACAAAGAGCTTTGTGTAATCCCAAGTGATCTACATGCAAGTCAGCATTATCTGTGTTGTAGGTGTGCATTATCAGGCCATGCATATCAGGGAAGTCTTTAGAAGACCTGTAATTTTGCATATCAAAGGCATTGAAGATGATGATTCAGGAATTTCTCTGAGACATCACTGTAAGCCTACATGTTGAACTAAAAAGGCAATAAAGATAATGCATACACCATTTTGAGGGTAAGTTGAAGGCACATATAGATGGGAAAGAAATAATATGTATGCTACATACACCCATAAATAAAAGGTTATCGTCATGCTAGATCAGAAAGCATCAACTCTGTAAGTTGCACCGAAGTCTAACATAACCATTATATCAAATGATTCCATCATGCAGCATCTGTACAAGACCATTTATTTCCTAAAGAATTTGAAATGGAAGCCCATTCCACAAAAAAATTTAAAAAATATTAGTCTAGATTTGCAAGCCACCTCATCCTGAAAGAATGGCACAGCTATTATTTCTTTTGAATGGCAAGAGTTAAAGAATAGGCAAAGTAAGATCTGTAAGGTGACTCCACGATCCAAATGAACACAATGCATAGAAAGGCAACAAATCTAACAAATGCCTCTTAACTTGTTCAATGCAATAAAAAGTGCACAGTCTATTCTAAAGATAGCATTCAAGTGATACAGGAACACAATCATGAAGTAACTCTCAAAGTAGCACTATGGTAAGAAGAAGGGCATATAACAGTACGAGTCTATGCTGACATCTAGAGAATGGTATAGAAGTGTCCTCTCAGACAGCTATATGGTTCGTCAAGAACAACTATATGTGCTTCAGTTAACAATATGCTTTCTCAAGGATAATGGAATGGGTTTTAGGTCGGAGTTTGCCGTTTTCACATCAAATAGCGCATAAAACTCAACAAGAAAGTGGCACTTGTGATGATTAGGTATTAATATTGTTAGAGGCCATAACCAACTTTAATGAGAAAGAGAAGAAAAGTAACATTTCAACAAAGTGAACAACCACAAAATTTCAATTGGACAAGAAGGAAAAGCGACCTTAGGTTTTCTACACAATCACATCCAGTAAGCGAGATTGAAAAGCTGCAAACAATTAATAGAAAATCTAAATAAAAAACATAAGAGAATCTGATCCTCATGGAAAAAAGAAAAAATAAAGAGAAAATTAGAGCCCTGTGCAGATCAGTACCCATAATGTAAAGAATTACTATATACCCTGGAGAAGAAGGAAAAGCGACCTTAGGTTTTCTACGCAATCACATCCAGTAAGCGAGATTGAAAAGCTGCAAACAATTAATAGAAAATCTAAATAAAAAACATAGAGAATCTGATCCTCATGGAAAAAAGAAAAAAAAAGAGAAAATTAGGGCCCTGTGCAGATCAATACCCATACTGTAAAGAATTACTATATACCGTATTCATAGCCGGACTTACATAGGAAACTAAAATAGCATAAAATTGCAAGTGCACAACAATATAGTTTGAGTACCACTAGTGAAAACCATAGAACAGACCCATCTGTACAGCATTAATCTGCTTAACAAGAAAATCAAGTCTGCAAAACAAAAAATCCTGAGTGGCCAAGCAAGCTAAACTCCTTCAGAAAATTATTGACAATCATTTCTTTTTCACACTCATGATCCATATCCATCTCAGCCATATTTATGTCCTTGCCCCTCCATCAAGAACAAGTTATATTTTCCACACTGATGCAACTTATGGACTTCATTGCACGACAGAATCATACTAAATACTTAGGCCTAAGCTCAATTGACACTCCTATGAATAATCATTTAAGACAGTCATTTAAAATAGTCACCATCTGATAACTTAGTGCTACCAAATTTCACTACCACCTCTCATTGCAACTCTTTAATCCATCTTTCCTATAACTCAGCAAAAGTTGATGTGAAATAATAATGTTTTCTTTTACAACACCATTTAAGGTAATACCGACACACCTATCAAACAACAAGCTGCACTAAAGGACAAAAACAAAGTGTTAAAAATAGTAAGAAGCAAATATAGCATTTAAAAAATAGGCAACTGAAAAATCAAGTTGAACTGCTAAGCATGTTTAAGCTGTTAAATACCATCTTCACAATAGGGATAATAATTAAAGCCTTTAATAAAGCCCTTTCCCACTGGATGCCAATGAACTAAGCAATCATGTTGAAATACAAAGACAGATAATAGGAGAATGCAGTCTGCATGACATTTCAACTCTAGCAATCAGATACTTATGCACCTTTTATTAACCCAAAAATGATGGGGGCCTCTACAAAATAATGAATAGAGAAGGTGTTATCAATTGCAGTGCTTCCATAAAGCTACAGCTACTAAATGTAATACAAACAGAAAGGTTACTTAAGGAATTTTTAGCAAAATATAAAATAAGACAAAAGATCAACATGTATGTTCAAAACTATTTGTGCATAGGAGGTGTATTCTCATTAGTATGACCAAAAAGAACAGAGCAAGAAAACTTGCTGTATATGCACCAAATTCATGATAAATTGGAGCTCCAAGAGACAAAATATCAAACAAATAGGACTAATTGGGTCTGCAACTTGTTAGTCACAAATGTCGAATGAACATCAACAACGAGTCTCAGCACCTTATGTCTAAAGCTCATCCAAACAACTGCACTCAAGTACTTCCTATTTATAAAGAAAAACAAACCTCCCAGCTACTCAGGAGGTACTGGTTCAACCTTATACGACTACCAAAAATTTACTGAAACTAGCAGAACTAACCGTAAATCTTTTCATTGATAAGGCTAGCACTAACATAATATCCCAAAAGAACCTTAAAAAATTACATCTGGCGTACTAATGAATTAAGATAAAAGAAAAAAATACAAGCCAGCACTAGTAGAGTAGGAGCATAATTTGTAATCTCAAAGTTTCAGGACATGAAGTGGCTTAGGCACCATCCACAGGATTCTAAAAATGGATACAAAAAGGGCTGTACATTTTCCCTTCACCTACAACATTTCATGCATCAGAACAAGCCAACTTTGGCGGATGAATAAAGAACAACTGCAGAGTAGCATTGCAACTACAATACAAAGACCTTGACTGTCAAAATCCAGAATATATTCCTGAATCACAATGGCATGGCAAGCATGACGGCCTATAGAGTGCACTACTAACATGTCAACTAACATGGGAACAAGCCTCCAATTCGTCCTCAATCACATCCAAATAATGATGCCCTATGTTACATAAATCTTAATTGGGGCCAAAAGGCTGGTCCTCAGTCTGCCGATTGGGAGTTCTGAATGAATTTATTCCTAAATCCACAGACAGTAAAAAACAAAAATCCTTGAAACTGCCGAATCAGCTCACAAACAAAAAGCCACATTTGACTTTTTGACAATAAAATTAGGTTAGCCCTGGTAAAAGATTTACAGACTCATCATTAACCAAAACATGACAAACTTAGCTCCTGCTGACAAGGATAAAACACTGTTTTTAAAACAAAAGGTCAACTATACTTTGAAGATTAGGTAATCGTCAAAAGAAAATATGCAAAGCCACACAGGAAAAACTTCTAAACCAATTTGCAGAAGGCCAAAAGCAAACAGACAAGAAGAAATCCTCGATTTATCAAGTAAAAAAGTTGACAAATCAACAAAAAATGTTTGTTTGAGATTTCCGACTGACTGAACCAAAACACAGCTAACTTTGCTTAGCCCACAAATCAACATCAACTATTTCAACTGAGAGCTATATTATGCATGTTTAGTCCACTTTGGAGGAGTAACCATCCAGGTGAACTTAGATATCCAAGGAACTCATAGTCATCACGAGTACAAAACATAATTTGTTCTGAGAAGTTGCACTGCTCCATGAGAAAAACTTGCTTCTGCAATCGATAGCAATGGTGAATCAAATTTCTGGTTGCTTAGAAATTCTTTGATCAACCTTATATATTCCAACTATTCACTCTCGATTGAAGCCTTAAGAACAACTGAGTTGGCAGTGTCCTAAGGCATAACTATCATTAACTGCACCACTAATTAAACTTGGGAATAATCTCCAATGCTCATTTGGCCAAAATTTTAATTCTATATGCCAGTAGAGCATGTAGTAGCTACTCAGTCTAATAAATTATAAAAAATTATCAAATGTCTACTCAAATACACATAACACCACCCTCCCCCACAATGGCATTTTTCTCTTCACCTTAAAGAATAAATATATATAAACAGTGATATGAATGCTTAAAAAAATAGTCAATAAACAAATACAAAACAACATGTCACCTCCAACAAACAAAGAAAAATCCCTCAACTTTTTTTTGGACACAAAGGGAAATACCAAAACTCTGTGAAAGCTTCACATGTTTGTTATGAAGTTCATTCTTCTAGCTATCTATATATAAAAATATGCTTGAATGAGAAGGGCACCAGCATTTATCGTGCCATGAAAAACCAAAAAGGAAATAAAAATGAAATGGAACCTCCATTTGACCTACGCAGAGAAAGAAGTGTATAATACTTTATAAACGATAATCATATAATACTTTACAAACTAAAACCATATACTTTCCTCATAAAAAATCAGTATCTGATGAGTGCAAACCAGATACACACTGCACCTAACATGCATACTCAACTCCATAAAATGAGGTACTAAACAACCAATTAGAGGAAAAATGAAAAATAGTTTCTCATTATCAAAAGAAACATATCCAAGACATGGACAAATGGAGAAACAATGGGCCTCTTTCACCTAGGACATTAGATATATACAGCCCACCTCCCCACCACTAAGCTCAAGGAAAAACAAAAAGAAAATAAATCTTTTGACCTGCTTAACCCAAAATGATCTATATAACAAAATAAGTCCAAATATGCAAGATAATAGTCATGCTTACAAGTATACTAAAATTGGCAATAATCAGCAAACTTTTCAACAGTAATCAGACAATCACGTTAGGTTCATATTGATCAAACCTGCGGCAAGCAACACACTGAAGCCGCCCTTGCTTCCCATTCTCCAAGTAGCTCTTCCTCAGCCCCACATTCTCATTAATAACCTTAACAAAATGCAAAAACGCCTTCCTCAACGCACTCTGATCAACTTCATCATGTTTATGCTTCACCACCACACTCTGACCACCGCCGCTACCGCCATTGCCAGTCCTGATATACTTGGCCGCCCTCGTTTCCTCATCAAACAGCCCACTCATCCCCGGCAGCCTGTCTCTGTTTTGATTCCGATACGCCATAAAATGTTGCCTTTCCTTCTCCCCATCCGCCCCAGACTTCCTCTTCATCGTCCCGGGTCCGTTTTCAGGCCCACCAATCGGTTTGTTCCAATCACGGAACCCTCCAGCTTCAGGGCTGAACTGCGGGGCGAAACGGCTATCGAATTCGGGGCGCAAGAAGCTGTTATGACGGGGAGTGAAGTCGTAATCGGGCGGGAGGGCGAAGTAGGACCGCACGCTGCCGTCGGCCAGAACGATCGTACGACGGTCGAGCATGTGGAAGCCGTAGGCTGATGGTGGCGGTGGTTCCGAAAAGGGAAAGGGAGGGCCGGGTGAAGGGAAAGGTGTGTGGGCCGGGTCGGGTTTGGTTTTGGGCTGGGCCGGGCTGGGTTGATTGGGGGAGGGATTGGGCTTTTGGTCGGAAGGTGGTTTCTTAGGTGATTCCCAGCGGGATTTGCGGTGGGAGAAGGCGGAGGAGGAGGAAGGAGGTTTATGAAATGAGGATTTAGGGTGGCTGCCACCAGCCATCCTCTAGGGTTTGGATGCTGAGAAACTTGTAATGTGATTGTGAATCGGAACTCGGAAGAAAGCGTTGTCGTCTCTGTGTTTAGAGCCGCTAGGGGAGACGGGTTCTGTTTCTGTGTTTCTTTTTTTGTTTTAAATAAGTGTTTCTATTTCTTTTTAATTTTTTTTCCTTTTTCTAATTTTCTCCTTGAATTTTGTCTTTAAAAAATAACAATAGTACAATTTGTCTTCAAATCGATTTCGTATAGACAGGTTGGTGTTTCTCTCCGGTTTCCAAATAACAGGGATAACAAAAGTTGGATCTGGCGAGTTTTACTCGACTCAGATTTGGATCGAGGTTTTTATAAATTAGACATTTATATTCTATCTAGGTTTTTTTTTTTAGGTTTAAATTGAATTTGAGTTTAAATTCCGACCAAATTTGAGTGATTCAAACCTAAATTTAAACTCAATTTTTTAAATTTTTTTACTTTTAAGTTAAATTTGAATTTTTTAAGTATTTATTTTATAAATTAATTTTTAAATTTATATATATTAAAAATTAAAAAATTTAGGAATTAATTTAAATTTTTTTAAAAAAAGATAAAATTTAGATTTCTATTAAATTTTGAAGATTTAGTTCGGATCTTAATTACTCAAAAAAAATTAAATCTGTAATATAAAAAACCTAAAATTTTCAAAGTTAAATTAGGTTGAATTTTTGAATTTTTTTAAATTCGAACTAAATTACTACCCTTACCAAATAATATTTAATTTAAGCTCTCAAGCATTGACTTAAATATACTTAGATTTAAAATTTGTGAAACTAGTAACTTTAATGGTATAAAGATATTCCAATAATTTATATTTATTTTGTCAAGCTAAAAATCTTAAACTTAATTAAAGTTAGTGAAATGCGATTATTCCCAAAATATTGATGGTAGATTTTGGGTTCTAGATCATGGAGTTCTTGATTAAAAGATAAATTTATACTTATGTAAAAATAGTTGAATGATGTAGTTAAATTATTACTATTTATTTTGTTCATTTTCAGTGGTATGTACATTTTACCTATAATTATAAAGTTGGTCAAGTTTGCACCGGTGGTAATTTTAGTAATGATTTTTTGATACTTAAGTTAAAATTAATAATGAAAAAAATGTGAAAAGTGAAGAGAGAGTGGTTCTTGTGTTTGGTGTATGTGAATTTTAAAATTTACTTATTCTCGCATGTGAGTAAAGACTGCATTATATAGATAGATTTGGACAGTTGAATCATGTCATGGGTTACCCATTACTCGAAGGTCATGTATGTGGTCTATAATTCCAATAGATGGTGGTTAAATTGCTTGTGTTTTGCCTTTTATGGAGGATGTGAGCAGTGCGCCTTGTTCGGCCCAGAAAGCTTGACAATGTGAACTGGGTGGCATAATGGCCACAACATAGTGGGTCTCAAATACATAGGTGTCACATGCAATGCTCAATCATTGACAAAATGTGGGTACTCTATGAGGTAAGTCTCTAAGTAGTCTTGGTGTATTATCGAGCTATTAGTTAAAGGGACTAAGTGTTCAACCTATCAAATGTAGTGCTTAACCTATCAAAAATGGATCTCCTTGATCTTAGGATGACTAAGGATTGATTTGATGTGGGTAGGTCATTGAACTCCAACGGATTTTCAATGGTGCTCGGTCAATCTTACTATTAATATATATAGGCTTGCCTATTTTAGGTCCTAATAAGTTTAGGCTCACCCACTTTATCCCTAAATAGATTTAGACTCGACTGCTTTGGGCTTGAGTGGACTAGCCTAAGATATTGAAGGTAATAAAGATATCTCAATTTTTAATGTAGTTTAATCAACAATGAAAACTCTTGCGAATTGTTCAACTTAATTGAAATTCTTAGACTATGAAGTGTGTCCTTAGTCATAATAATACGTCTTCGACTCGGTGCTCATTATGGGTGTGCTTTGAGTTTTATGGTGGTCGACCCGTCTTGTGAATGGTATAAAGACTAATATTTTAAAATTCAAAGTTGGTGCCAAATACATCTGATGCAGGTGACCCTTCAAGAAATATGTGTCGTTTGGGCTGTCACGCAAAGGTCAAGATGCTTCAATTTCGGTAGATGTGACCATGTCTCCAGTTGTTGGTTCTAATCAAACGGTTGGGACGAACTCTGACCTGATACCTGTCAGTTTAATGTACTCTTTGAAAGCAGGCAAATCTCGACTTTTGTATCTTCTTTCAACAGTTAAAATCGCTTCAGATCCTCTCTATGTATTTGAGTAGGCTCTATTCCTTTCATTTTTACTTTTGCTGATAACTGAACTAGAGAGAGAAGCTCTAAGTTTGAAGATTGCTAATGTGATTGCAATGCAAGAATCCACTTTAATTTAAATCTTTGATTCCATCTTCAAGTAAGTTTTTTTTACTCTTGTTTTATTTTATTTTTCTTCATTTTAAACTCTCTTTTTTTGTTTTGCAACGTTTGTTATTCTTTATTCTTCAAAGTATGAATACTTGATCATCTTTGATGAGTGCCTGCACCATTTTATTTGAATGCTCAGATGGTTGTCCGACCTTTATTATTACAAGGTCAATCAATAGAATAAATTTCTTTAGATAAGAGTAAGAGTTGATTAATGAATTAAAATTTAAACAAAAAATTAAATAAATTACAGTATTTAAAAAAATTGCCACGATGCCAAATTTTATTTTTTAAATTTAAAATTACAAAACTCAAATTTTATTACTTTTTAATTAATTTAATTTTTTATTTTTAAAACTCATTTAAATTTTAAAAAGCGTCACATTTTTATTTTTAGAAATAACATTATATAATTAGATAATAAAAATAAATAATAAATATAATAAACATAAAAAAAATTAATTTTTAAAAAAGTGAGTGCATAGCACTGCACGCGCACACAGTGGTCCGTGCAATGCGAGCACACTGCACAGCAGCCACTTTATCTTTTTATATTTATTAAATTTATAAAAATAAAAACTCAAATTAAATAAAAATTATTGATTAATTAAAAAGCTAAAATTTAAAAAAATAAATAACAAATTTAATTAAAAAAATTAAAAGATAAAATATATTTTATACCCCCACAATAAGAGCCCGGCGGTAGGTCTGCCATTGCTGCTGTGAAAGCATACAATGCAGAGAGACACGATGATTATTTAAAATGTGAATTACTTTGTGCCAAATCCCTCTCAAAATAAAATTACAGTCCAAAGAAAGATAAAAAAAAACAAACTAAGTAAAACTGAAAAATTCATCAAAACAATTCATTCTACCAAACGTAATGATTCCGAGCAAAAGTAATGAATAAAAAAAAAAAACCTTGAAGCTTGAAAACATCCCATGATGGAAGATAACCAAACTCAACGCTTCTTTGAGACACCGACAGTTTTTCCCCTGCGTCCAGTTGTTTTGGTGTGCTGTCCACGGACTCTGAGACCCCAGTAGTGTCGCAGGCCACGGTGGTTCCTGCCAATTCAAAATATCATATTCATTATTCAGCACTCAGCACAAGTGATCAAGAAATAAGCATTTGAGGCACCAGTGTGTCATGGAGGGTTCTTAGAATTCAATAATGTTTTTCCCAGTTGAGATTAGAAAGATTATAGTCACATTTGAAAACTGCATCTAATATCTACAGCTTGCGCTCAAGCACATCAGTTTGTTGATCTAATAACCATTCATCTGTAATCAAGGTCAGACTTAAAACTGTCACTATACTACAGAATGAAATCCTACAAAATTTTGCTGTCAAAAAATGCAGTTATTCTATATAAAATCTTTAGCTTTAGAAAACCACCTCAGTTGCAAATTTGTTGATAGGCCATTCCATGTTTTTGATGACAAAAAATAACAACATAACAGGTAATAAAGTTCACAAACATGCCAATTAAAACATGATATTCAAGTCAATAAACAATTAACTATAAAATAAGATAAAGTATTGTTCCAGAAAAATGCCATTATCCTGAACTTAAATTTCAGAAATTGACAACACTTGTTTTTAAGTATTATGGCCACAACAATGATAACAATAAAACAGATAAGCGTACAAACAAAAATAGGGTATCTAATTTTCATACAATTACAAACAGAATGAGCACTAAGGTCGACAAAAAGTTACTGTTTTTATAGGATAGGAATGATGAAAAGGTAGTTATAGAATGGAAAGCTTGCAATGACATAACAAGAAGAAGAACAATTGAGTCACACCTGATCTTCTTCAAGCGCTCAAGATCATCTCTAAGCTTCATATCCAAAGCATTGGAGACAACCTGAGAGTATCTACCATCCTTGTAATCTTTCTGCCTGTTGAGAAACCAGTCTGGGATCTTGAACTGACGTGGATTTGCCACAATAGTCATCAGTTGGTCAAGCTCAGCAGCAGATAGCTCACCAGCTCTAGAGAAACCAAAATCCAAGTGGATTAAACAAACAAGCAAACTTAAAGAAAAAGAAGCAAAGGAACCTATCCAAACAGATTTTCTGGTTAATTTGCGGTTCCAAACTGCAATTGAATCAACTATATTACAAGTGCATTCAATATTCAATTGCAGGAAAAACAGTATCAAAATCATAACACTCACACAAGATTGAACCACAGAAAACAATAAGACTGATTACTTAGCAAGAAAAACTAGAATAAGAAGAAGAAATTTTATTATCTATCTACTGCAAAATTAGAACATTTACTGTCACTAATCAAGATGTACATATTCAAGATCCAATTTTTTCCTACTAAATCAACACCAAAAAGACAGTATTAACATTCTAAATACATAGTTTTCCTCTACAAATTCTACTATTAACAGCTAATGAGAAGCTGAGATGTACCAAGTAAATATATTAACCAAACACCAAAAATTAATCCAAACCAATTACCCATCAAACAAACAAAGCTTACACCAAAAACAAATTAAACAGTGAACAACAAAAATATAGAGGAAATCTGAAGAACCTCTTGTTCATGTCGACGTCAGCTTTCTTGCAGACAATGTTGGCAAAACGACGACCGATACCTTTGATGGAAGTGAGAGCGAACATGATCTTCTGTTTGCCATCAACGTTCGTGTTCAGAACACGAAGAATGTGTTGAAAGTCCTCGTTCGCGACCAGAGACTGCACAAATTCATCACCCATAACATCAAAATCACTCAATTAACAAACAAAACCAGAACCAGAAACAAAAAAACAAAAGAACAAAAAAAAATGTCGAGCTGGGACCGTGAAATGGGCATTGAGCACTCACCATGGCTGGAGCTTTCTTCTTTTTTTTTTTTCTCTTCTTCGGCTCCCCTTCTTTTGGTGAGTCTGTGCCTTCGCTGGTGGGAGAATGAAAAAGGAGAAAATATGGTTTATAAAGGGCTGGTTCCAGAAACCAAAACCCTAGCGGGTTATTTAATTGAAATTTTTTCGGAAATAACCCTAATTTTATGTTTTAAAATTTTTTAGTTATCTATGAAAATTTTATTTTTTATAATTAAATAGACAAAATTGAACAATTTTATCCCTAATTTTAAATCTCTTCAATTTTTTCTTCTCTCTCGTCTTAATGCGTAAATTTGTAAATAAATAAATAAATTTAGTGAAAAATTAGTAAATTTTATAAAAAAAATAGTCAAAAATTAATTGGAGAAAAAAAAATTGACAAAAAATGGTAGGCAACTTTGGGCGCATCATAATTTTTTGAAATTATTTTATTTTTTAATTTTTTAAAATTTCATTTTGATTTAAATTTAAATTTTATTTTTAATTAATTATAATTAAATTTTTAATTTTTTAAATTAAATTTTAATTAATATATTTAATTATATTAATTAAAGTGTTGTTATTTTAAATTTTTATATTTTTTTAAATGAAATATAGTAATTAATATATTTATTAATATTATTAAATATAATAGTAATTAAAATATTATTATTTTAAATGATATAATTTTTAAAATAAAATATACTAATTAATATATATTAATAATATTATTAAACCTAAACCATAAAATTCTATATCCTAAACTTTAAATCTACATCTTTAACCATAAACTTTATATCTCAAATTCATTATCTTTAATCTTAAATTATAAATTCTAAATTTATAGTCTTTAATCCTAAATTCTATACCTTGAACACATGGTCTTTGTCCTTAAACCATAAATTATATACCTTAAACGTTAAACTATAAACTATATAACCTAAATCTTAATCCATAAACCATAAACCCTATAATATATTCATGGATAATATCAAATTGAACCTTGTAAAGCAAGTGAAAGTTATTATCTTATTTATGGTTGAGTTCTTTCCATGATGTTGGAAATGTTTTAATTAAGGGTTACTTGTCTCTTTTATATGTATTATCTCAAGTCTGGAATTGCCATTTGTTAGAAAATTTTCAAGGTAAATTAGTGTAAGCATGATTATAATCAATAGTGTTAACTAACAACATGATCCCAATTTATGAAGTAAAGATATTAATTGCCTCAACAAAAAGCTTGTTATGAAGGCATAAATCTTACTGGGGGCTTCGAGAGTTGTATTGCTATATGTTGTGTGAAACATATCAGTGCAAACACAACTTATACGTCGAGCATATAAGTTTGGTTAGAAAACCTATAATATGTTGTATGTTTATCATCTTTTTACATCGAAGACAATGGAAGAGGATAAAAAGTATAAAATTTTATAACTCGTTATAGATTATTTAGTAAACTTGTTAATATAATTCTCTAGAGATCCATGATTATTACTAATTCTAGAATGGAATTAACACAATTCATATAAAATAGATAAACAATCCTTCATTAAAGCATTCTCGACATCACAAATGGAAATTTAGCCATAAATAAGACAATAGCTTTCCCTTGCTTTGCGTTTTTCATATATTCCAGAGCACATCATAGGATATTCCTTGATTCTCTATAGTTAAGAATTTGAATATTTTTTACTGGCCTAAATTGATTAAGAGCAGTTTTAAGGACAGACTCAATAACTTGTGATGAGAGGTTGTCAAAGATAAATAATCTGCCTCACCTTTTCCTAAAATATAATATACTCAGCCTCTGCAATAGACTTTATGTAAGATGAAGAATACAATTTAATGCATGCTCTACATGCAACTGCAATTGCACTTAGAAAGTCTATTGTTGTCAAGTTTTTTGTCGTAGAGTTAAGGATCATGAGCTTAGGATTTAAAGTTGACATAATAAAGTCTCCTGTAAACTTTGCCATTTAATTGTCCTTGGGTGTATTTGATGGTCATCTAGGTAAACCATAAACTCTAAACTTTATTACTAATTAACATCATTCATAATTTCCCTTTTCGCGTCATATATTGTTATAGTCTCTTATAAAATGTCGAACTAGCCCAAGACCTAATGCATATTTATAACATTAATAGGAACATATACCAAACAGTTTGTTATAAAGCATCCAAACCTCGAACAGCCCTTCAAGATCAATGCGGATCAAACTCTTTAAACCCAAACCATGAATCATACCTCAATATCTCTTTAAGTATAGATGCATCATTAAGATAAATAACTATATCTTGATAAAAACAATTAGCATCGTTCATAATTTCCCTTTCTAGTTATATATTAATTTAGTTTCTTATAGAAAGTTGAACTAGGCAAAACCCAGTTTACATTCATGACATTAATGAGAATATATACATGCATAACATATTAATATCATTAATATGCACTAGATAATTGAATGAATATACAAAGAACTAACCATAAATACTTCTATCCATGAAAACGAGTTTTTGAGTCTTTTCCTCAATGTATATATCATACATGACCCTTCTATAAAATCTCCCTATAATTTTTCAGGATCTTTGTTGTAAATTGCATACTTTGCTTGAATATATTGCTAAAAGCGTATGACTATATGTAAGTAAAATCTTAAATAAGATGCAAATTACATTACTAAAAGTAGAGAAATTCTCATTTGGAAACAAGTATCCTTGATTGTGCATGGTTGCACAAGTGACGTTGTGGTCTTTGAAATGTTGTAGTGAATGGCATGACAACCACAATTTATGTGCTAAAAATCCATACAATTAGTTATAAGTTAAAGTATTGTAAATCTAATCAACAAGTTGTATATAAAGATTATAATGAATACTAAATATAAAATAATTGCATCTCCAGATAACTAAGACAAATTCTTATATAGCTGGTGAAAGAAATCTTTTGTTGCATTATGGACGACCAATTTAATCAACAACCTGTATGGTGAGTTAGAAACTAAAATAAGTCTTATATGTGTAAAGGTGATAAAGAACACTAATGTTGTATGGTCTTAATGAAATCCATAGTTCCTCATCCTAGTTCTTCATCCATTGCTCTAATGTACGTAGGTTTCCTTTGGTCTACAGGAGGCCTAAAGTCATAGATAATAAATGACCTAATGCAATTTTTATGATTGATTCTGAATAAATGGACTCGTGTAAGGTGAACAGAGATAAACAAATTTAGTTTGAAGGCTTTTTCTCTTCATATAATGCATCGTTGGTATAAATGCATTGGAACCTTGGTAATAGTGGTCCGTAAAAGGTATGTCAACGACATCCTTAAGCTTTGAACCATCATTAACATAGGTATCTAAGTTTGAAGCCTCAATTATATATTAGAATTGGTATGGAGACTATTTAGCTTGCATGACAGTTTGTTATTAATATTAAACAGTACAAATGACATTAGTTATTTGTTTTACCTGAAGATCATCTTCATCGCTATCTGACTCATTGTGCAATGACTCCACAAGCTTCTTCAACATGTTGAGACAAAGGGATGTATCTCTTTTGATGATGTCAATATATTTTTTTATGATATCAACCTCGTTCTTGACTTTGTGGACTTATATATATCTACAACATTGATGCTTGCCTCAATTAAAGAAACCCAATCTTTAGTGGGAGAATAGTAGGCTCAAGTGGTATAAATAATTAAATATTAGAGGAATTCAATTAAAAACCAAAAACATAAGGTGATAGATTTTGAAGATTTTTGTCAACTTACTAGTTTGGAGGTTTGCTCGATGTTTCCTATGTTAGTTGTGTCATGGTATCTGTGTGGGTAAGTTGGGCTAACATTTTCCTACAATTGAGTTATGCGAGGGATGTGCAATGTTTACTTCACAACTATAATCTACATTTGTATGCTTGCTATAGAAGAAGTTATTAGATTCTGCGTTTAGTGCTTTGGTTTCACTATTTGTTTCCATGGCATTTCTTTCGAAGTCTTCATTATAAGAAATTTCATATTTTTCGTAAGTTTTATGTCATCGATGGCCTTCAAACCAATTAAGAAATTTTTGTGATCCTTCATTTTTTGATACGTTAGTAAAGTCCTTTTATACATTAACTGGACAAAGTATGCATCATTAAGATAAAAATTTTATAAATAAATCAATAGATATCACAATTAAAGGATGTACTAAGCATACCTTATCATGTTTGAATATGACATCATCCAAGGCATTGATGGAGATATAAAAAAATTACCCTCTAATTTAATATGCAAGAAACCATTTTGTTTATGCATTTTGTTGCAAAACTCTCTCCAAGTACTAAAATGGCCTCATATGTCCACAATTGTAAATAAAAATCTTTAAAAGTAAGATGATAAAAGTACAAATATCTATAAAATATTAAAAAAAATTGTGGAGCTAATGGAAATCCACAAACACTATATCTCTCTTTGTTTGACATTATCCATCAAGTCTTTTTTTTTCTATTAGCAATTTTGCAACTTCTAAATATTTTTTTGTGGCCCAGAAGTAAATACAACCTCAAGGATAATCATTTAACTCATTTTATTATCTACTAAAAATGTGTAATCTGTATAATTTTTATTCCTATACTTCTTTTCGAGTAATACATTCTCTAAAAGATACAACATTGCCAATTTCAGCATTATAATGTTATTTTTCGAGTTAGATGACATAAAGCATTACTTAAATCACTTATGGTTAATCTATTATAACCAACCAAGAACGCATCACATGTATCGTTACATTCAACTTCATGTTGAATCACATGTTTAGGTATTGGTCTACAGTGTAATATTGTGATTAAGAAAAATTTTAACATTAAAAAACTATATTCATTTTCCCTAATCTTGAAGTACATTACATATTATGTTGATTAAACATACCTTAATAGTAGTTTATGCACCAACTATTCAAGAAATTATACTTCATTCACATCTAGAAAATGTCCAAAGCAACATTTTCTAAATGATTTTAACTATGATTTTGTTGAGTATTATTTGATACGTGACAATGATTTTAGTGATAAAAAGTAAAGACATTTACTTTCAATTATGTCTTTTATGCCTTATTATTTAAAGGTTTCTTTTGGTTCTTTCTTAAATATTTTTTGGCTGCTCTTTTAAAAGGCATATTTCTTCAAGTATTAGATGCAAAATGACTGCTACATAAATGACAATTGAATTATTAAATAAGGATATTATCTTGAATCCCTTCAGGGTAAAGATTAATTACAATAATACCTATAAATTTATAAAATATATAATAATGACCAATCGTTAAAGAATATTTCGTGAGAATTAATGTGGAGAATTAAGGATTTTCAAAATATATTTGACACATGAAAAAAAGTTAAAATAATTTTAAATTCTGACAAAACATTTTAAATATTTTAAAATTAATATGTGCTCACCGTTTGCTCTATTCCTAAAACCACATCTCACACTTTTCAACATCATTCGACTTTTTTAAAACCATATTTCTTGTTTTCATCATCATGTCATTTCTTCATCATCGTCGTCATGCCTTTTCATCTTTCATCATCATCATGCCATTTCTTCTAAAACAACATATATTCTTCAATAGGAAAATAAAAAATACTAGTTGACTTCATTGACACATGTTTCATTTGTATATGCCATATTTCTTTT
This sequence comes from Ailanthus altissimus, assembly GCA_946807835.1. NCBI lineage: Eukaryota > Viridiplantae > Streptophyta > Magnoliopsida > Sapindales > Simaroubaceae > Ailanthus > Ailanthus altissimus. The sequence goes on from OX327693.1 coordinate 24,413,988, forward strand.
GCACATGCTTTGTTTTAGTGGCTGGCTAGCTTATGATTCTAGGCTTTTGGTGAGTGGCCTTTGAATTGATGACCAAATTTCTGTTTGGTTGCTAAAAAGAAAAAGAAATGCTAATACTATCTCTACATTGTTTTAAAGAAAAATAGGAAATGCTACTGTTATCTTAACACTGTTACACAAAAGAAAGGAAATGTTACTGCTATCTTAACACTGTTGCACAGAAAAAAGGATTTGATACTACTATCTCAACATTGTTGCAAAAAAAAAAAAAGTAAAAATGGCAAAAAGAAATTATATTTTCTTTTTCTTTTTCCCAAATTTGCAATCTATATGCTCTTAATTTTCAATGCAAAATGAATATGTTTGTTTGGACGCTTATAGGAAATGAAGCCCATAGTAAAGAAAGCTTTTCATTAAGAATGACCTAAATCGAAGGAAGAAAGAACCGGTGGGACTGTTCTGTAAGTGGTCGTCTAATAACAAAATTGTTACGGATATCAAGCCATATTCTTCAATTTGACACCCCTATGGCATCAACTAAGCCACAACCTTGATATCATTTTTATTCTATGCGCAACAAAAAGCATAACTCACACCATAAGTAAGAACATATAAGATCAACACATCAATAAAGATAAAGAAAACAAACCAATCAACAAGACACAAGATATACGTGGTGGTTCGGCCTAAAATTGCCTACGTCCACGGAGGATCCATGATCCAACTTCTTATTATTGATAAAGATCAATAAATATCTTCTTACATCATCAACGATCCCACAAGACCCTTTAGTATCTCTCATAGAGACCTCTAAGTATCTACCATTGATCACCATGACTCCCCAAGACATCTTAGTATCTCCTCATAAGAGATTTTTACAAAGAATATAAGAATAACCTGAGCATCTAAGCCAAAATGATTTATGGTGTTTCTTTTGTTCACTTAATAACCAAAAGAAAACACTCCCCAAATGTTATACCCTAGTGCGTGGTGCATTTAGTGTCTACCTAGCTCATCTATTCTCTTTAATGGTTACATCTTGAAACTTTAGATGTTTGTCTTTTTTTTTGTGTTTAGAAGAGTTTATATAATGAATAAAACACCCTTAAAAATCCTAAACCTAGTTGAAATAAGAGTCTTTATTTGTAAAAGTCCTAGTCCTACTTAAAGAAGTCAATTGAGCCAAAACAGGAAATACCCTAAAGTAGCCACATAAATAGTAACTACGTGAACAGTACCCCCGACAAACAGTATCCGTCGCCGCGCGCACAGTGTCACTGCATGAAAAGTACCCCCTTCTTTTGCCTTTCTACTTTGCTCCTCCCTTGTTTACCCAATACGTACTTGACTTTATAATTACTCTCATCTTGATATTCATCTCAATTCTTGCCCATACAAGATTATTGAATCATCAATTTTCAACAAAAATAGTGAAGGAAGCGTCACCGAAACCATGCAAAAATAACAACTCAACTAAGTTTTCAAAACTATGGTGATTTTGAGAACTTGTTCTTCCGAGCAACAACGATGGCAAAGATGTATTTGTTTTCTTGAACAATAATTGCAGTAATAATAATACAGGTAAAAATGAAAGCATGAGAGAAAGTGATAAACGCAAGTCATATTTGCCCATTTCATCAGTTATCCGAAGACATTTTTAAATACTGGAGCAAAAATCAATGAGTAAAAATCAATGCAAAACTGTAAGCAGTGTCATTTAGTCATTGGTCTTAGTGCATAAAAAATCAAGTTTGAGAAATTTCAGTCATTGAAGTGAAAGATGCCATGTTTGATGGTGCGTCAATTGAAAATGAAATGGGATGTTGAAACAGAAGCATACAAATATATAATATAACCTAAGTAATACAGTGCAGAATAAGTAATTAAGAAATTAAAGAGAAAAAGGTAGAAGATTAATACACATAATTTATGTGTTTCGACAACTTAATTACGTCTACGGCGGATCAAGATCACTCACTTTTATTATTGAATCTCAAAGCACTCACACAGTATACATTTTACAATAAAGACCAACAAAATAAATACTTTCTCTTACAACTAAGGGATTTTCTCTCACTAAGAATCATAAATTATGTTCGATCACAAAAATATCACTAAATCATCAAGATGTGTTTATAAGCCAATAAAGAGCCTTTATATAGGTTTTAGGACAACCTAAATTTACCATAAACGTGTGAGAGTCATATTAAGGAGTCATAGAACTATTGGGAGACGAAATAAGTTGTAACAAATTGAAAAACTATTTCTGCGCTGGGCACTACGGTGCACAGCTCTTGTCACCATAGCGCTGGGGTGCCTCATTTGGGTGCCACGGCGCTCAAGTTCTGACCTGGGCTCCGTGACGCCTACACCTGGGCATCGTATCTTGTGTCTTTCACCTCCTTTCGCATCCGTTTTCGATTCTCATATACCCAACACATTTTATTTGCTCTTCAAATTATATCCCAATAATTTTTAATCAATATTCTCACATGAAATTATCTCATTCCTTTATCATTTTTGTTCTTTTATCTTGTTTGCAGAAGAAAAAAATTATCCTATTCCTCTGCCATTTGTGTAAAGTGAGTTTTTGTTCTTTTTATATTGTTGTTGATCAAAAGTAAATTACAATTGTAATTTTTTATGGGTTATTATCATGTAATACTTTTGTTTAATAAACATCAATTTCGTAATAATTAATATTAAATGTCACATGGTTATTTATTCATTGTTTATTTACCATTATTAAATTTATATTTATTAATATTAAATGAATTTTTTATGATTATTGTTTATTCAATCTTAAATGTTTATTCATTGTGTAAATATCCCTAATTTAAATAATAGGAACTTAAATTTTTATTTTAAAAAGTCAAATTTTTAGAAAAAATTGTACATTTTCATTTTATTGTGCAAGCATAAAATTATCATTTCATTACCTTTTTAAATCTAAAAAGGTAATTTAGACTTTTCACACAATATGATACAAATTCTGTTAATTCTTACTAAATATATTTTAATGACTGAGTATTACTATCTATTTCATAAACTAGTGAGTTTTCTACTATTAGGCCGTACTAAAGATATTCAAGATAATATATTAAACTTTTTTTAAATAAAAAAAAGCAATTAAAAAATACAATTCACCACCGATATATTAAATCCATCTATTTGTGTAACTTCTAAATACATGGTTTGTCAACAAAAAATTTAGTTCGGACTGTTTAACCCTGTATACTAGAAAGAGATAATAATCCCTAATAAGATGTATAAATTTTTTAAAGTTCACATAATTGCCATTTGCTATTACGAAATTCAACATAATGAACGCAACAACAAATCCTTTAAAGTACTAAGAATGACAAAAGCACACGAGTGATTTAATATTTCTATGTGTAGTGTAATGGTCAAGTTCTGGAACGTGCAAGTCGCATGTTAAATAAGAATGTTCAAAATAGTACCATCAAATGCCAATGGCTAATAGACCTAATGGAATATCATTCGTGGATAGTTAGAGAATGGTTTGTTTCATTAAGGGATGCTGATGATGGATTTTTTGCTCATTAACAAATTAGGTATATAGGAGCATGAGGGCTCAACCAAGTTGGTTGAGCTCCTCCAAGCCTCATTTCTTCACCTGAGTTCGAATTCTCCCTCCTTTTAGGTGGTGTGTGAAAATATATATGTTTGTAATCCCTCTTAAAAAAAAAATAACAAACTAGGTATATAATTCAAATCAATTGTATTGAGCCGGTCCTTGAATTTGTCAAACTTTCAAAGAAAACTATCTAGTGAGAACTATAATGTATATTGTTGTGTGAAGAACATGGAAGATAGCTTGTTTCATTGGCAATTTGATCAAAAATTTTGAACTCAAAATGGTTTCTATTGCTGGCAAGAGAAGATCCAGAGCATGCTACTATTCTGGGTCTTATTATCGAGTTTGGCAAAGACCATAAATTCATAGCATGCTTCCATTCTATTAATGTCTTCTAAACACACGTTTGATATGCATATAACTTTCCTCACAAAGGAAGCCATTAGCTTCATCAACAGAAGAACTAAGGAAACCATTAATATTAACACCATAATGACCAAAGAAAAATAAAAAAAAAAAACATAGAAATAAACTTGCCTCCTTTGCACGTAGGGTCCAGTATTGGCCATCTATATTTTCTATTTTTCTCATTGGACGAAAAGATTTGCATGGATGATATATCAGTAATGAGTTAAAGAAAAAGTTATTATTCCAAGTGGAATGATTTAAATGCAAAAAGGATTATCAATTAACATTTAATCCCACAATCTAAGCATATTCCAATGATAAAGTAATTACCTTATATATTTTGTGAGAAAAAAATACTTCGAGCAATTTAAGTTTTGCATTTGGATGAGACAACTCCACCTATATACAATATACAGTGCAAATTATGTAAGTTATAGGTAGCTTAATACAGTATGTGAAAAGAAGGATCAAAGGATGATATTTACTGCATATTATGATGATGAGATCGAGAAAGGGGAAGCAGAGGTTGATGATGAATATGTTAGGGATTATGTCCTAAAACATGTAATTGTATTATTTTTATAAAATTAATAAAATTATAATTTTATATTTGATAGGTGTTTATAATTTTATGACATAAATATCAAAAAAAAATTTGTTTATTTATGTAACCATAATTTTAGTATATAATTATTATATACAAGAGAATTAAAGTTATGGATAATAAACATAAAAGTCTATAATAAATTAATTAAATTTTAGAATATTTAATTAAATATTACTAGTGTAATCCACAGACACTTAAAATGTAGTGTTTATATCCGGATCACTAATGTAGTGACATTATGGTGGAGGCACTATATATAATATAATTATATAGGACTGGACTAAGCGTAGTTTGAATTTTTATGTAAAATACCATTGTTAATTAAGAATTCAAATAACGTCAACTGATGATCATAGGCAGATTAACCTTAATCTTGAGTGATCATAAACTCTTGTTTGTATCATTATGTCATTTGAAATATTCGTTACGATTTGTTTAAAGAATAGACTAAAAACTTATATTTTAGTGACATAATGAGATAAACGGTTGGGAATATAATTTACAGATATGGAATTCATTCATTCTTAATGGAAGTTAGAAAGAAAGTTCTTTTAAGGGTTCATTCTAGAACTGAACGGTTGTAATAATGTTACAAATTAACTATTTACTGGTTAATTAATGATACTTAAGAATAGAGAAATAATTAAAAGAGTAAAACGGTAATTAATCTAACTTTAATTATGAACCATCTATAGAGTGTTGAATTGCATGTAGTAATTAAATCAATTGACTGCTCTAAGTTTTCTGAATAAATTATATCTATAATTTCAAGAGGGCAATTTCAAGTTTTTAATGGAATAACACTGAAATTAATTAATTAAAGAGTTTAATTAATTATTTAACATTTATTGGAATTTGAAATTGTAGGTCCGTAGGTCCCCAATACCACCTATGTCTTTATTACAGTGAACAATTAAAAAATATTGTGTTATTACACAAATTGTTTGTGTTTAGAAAATAATTTTCAAATACGTATATTTTATATTTGGATAAAATTAATTAATTAAGAATTAATTAATATAGATAATATCTTATCCAAATATAATTAAAAAAAATTAATTTAAGAAATTAAATAAATAAAATCTTAAGGATAATTTTTGAAATTATCAAAAATATTTTATTTTTATTTTTAGTGTTTTTGTTTTATTAAAAGACTAATGATGCTCAAATGTTGGGTATTATACGTTAATCACAAAGAGTATGACTCTATGTGGTTTATATGAATTATGTCTCATTTTAAGAGATAATAATTTAATTAATAAATATTATTAATTAAATTATTATTTTAAAATGAGAAGATTAGTCTAAATAAGACACAACACATATATGTGAAAAAAAAAACGTAGGATACGTATTTTTTTTTAGAGAAGAAAAAATTAGAAACCCATTATTCATCTCACTGTAGAATAAGAGACTTTGTTTGAAATCTTTTGGTAGAAAAAAATTCGGCGTAGATTCAAGGTATGTTCTTATTAATTTTTATTTATTTTAACATCAAATTCATATATTCATAAGATTCTTAAATAAAAAGTGTTTTTATCTAATGAAAATAAAGATTAAAATTTTTTTATTTTCTATTTCGTTGCGTTATGAATGTCATAACAATAACTTTTTAACAATTGGTATCAGATGGTTTCTTTGATATATATTTTTGGTATTATGTAAAAAAATATTTTTATCTAATGATTTCTTGGATATATATTTTTGGTATTATGATTTTTTTTAAATCATAATCTATCGGTATGTGTGTTTGAGTGGATACTTGTATTTTATAATATTTATATGATGAATGATTATTTTTTGTATAGATCCCTTAATCGTTAATTATATGGTCTTTTAAGATTAATTTTAATTATTTATATATTTAATTAGATTAAAGTTGTATAAACCCATAAAGAGAGGTATATAATTTTTTGTAATATATTTTTTATTTTTTGGTGGCCGCTGAAAGACAGAGAAAAACAGAATAAGAACAAAAAAAAAAGGGATTAAGAAGACATGAGCATTGCCCGTTTGCTCCTTTTGCTACAAGAAAAAGAAAATGCAAAATTCAAATAAAGAAAACCAAAGCAACAGTGGATGGAGTGACCACATGTCGGCCTTGGTTGCCATTCATTTTGGTGGCTAAGGTCTGTGTAAACAAAAAAAAAGGTGAAAATGGGAAAAGTGAAAGACGAAAAAAAATAGGAAGTTAAGGCATTGTCAGGGCGCCAATTGTTGGTGCCCTGGCCATACAAAAAGAGATGTAGGGACTCACGTCCCTGCTGGGTGCATACCTACCAATTATGATTGGTCGCCACTTCTGGCAGTTAGCATTGTGGGCAATAGCTTTCTTATTGCTGCTTTAGATGCAGTTAAGGTAATAAATATATATATATATATGTTGGATTTGAGAAACTTAAATAAACTTGGATTTTGATTCTTTTGATATTTGAATTTTATATGGATAAAAAGTTTTTTTTAAAAAAAATTGTCTAAAAGTTAGACTATTTTACAAAATATACAATGAACATAAAAAAAGTTTTTAAGTTCATAAGTATAAAATTACAAAAAAAATGGACTAAACCCTTTATGGACTTTAGAAGACTACGTGTAATTGGGCTTGCATATCTGTACTTTTTATGTAATTTATTTACTCTTATTTTATGGGTTATAAATTAAAATCTTAGGGGACCTGATCAAAGTTATATTAAATATTAATTTATGTTATTTATTTATGTGATAAATTATAATATGATCATATATAATTACATATCATGCATTTGTACCTATTCATATTATTGTAATATGATATGCATATATGCCATAATTAAAATTTAAATAATTTTTTTTATTATGACATATTATAATTAATAAGATTAAATTAATAGATTGATTAGCATATTTATAATTTGTATAATTAATTAAATAATGTGAAATTAGATTTAATAGTTAAATTGGTAATTTTACATTATTCTAGGTAACCTAAATTAAATAATTTAACTTAGGATACTTAGAAAATTATTAATAAAATTATTGATTTTTATTATTTATAAAAATAAATAATTAATCTAATAATTAAAAATTCAGGTCCACTTAAATTGTTAAGCCTATTTAAAAAGGAATAGTTAAACTAATAAACATAGGCCCAATAAGATTGGGCTTTATTAGATTAATTAACTATACTTAGTAATTTATTATATGAGATATAATAATTTGTTAATGTTATAAAATATAAGATATTTTATAAATTATAAAAACACATAATTAAAAATAGTGAGTAAGAGATGATACATGACAATGAACCCACCGGTCTCCATTATTAGTACATTGTGAGATATAAGTGGTGTCTTGCGACGCTTTGATTTCGTTTTCCCTACGGATGATGTCTGTCTATTTCAATAACAACGTTGACTTCTTAGAAATAGGATTAAGTGATGTATTTCATAATTGACCGACCCTACAGCGGTATTTTCTGAGTTAAGTTATCTTGATATGAAATAATGGGCTACACTCATAAAGATATAATTAAGCGGTTAATCATATATTGATCGAAATAAATAGTAATTAATATGTAAATTAAAATATGAGATATTTTGAAAATTTTCTATTAATTTAAGATAGTCTCAATTTTAATTTTAATTTAATGTGACCTACCATACGACGGCATATTAATTATTAAATTGAATTACTGTGAATTAGTATTAATTCATGTGTTTAAATAAATGCACTTATGCATCATGTTCACTATTCTGAAAATCATTATGATATTTATTCAAATATTCTTAAAATTGCTTTATTTATTTTAGTATCGTGTCTGGAACAAACCCTATCATAGCCCTCTTAGCAAATGAAAAATTGACTGGTGATAACTTTGTAAAATGAAAAAGCAATATGAATATTATGTTGATATGTGAGGACCAAAAGTTCATTCTTATGGAGGAGTGTCCTCCAGAATCTATAGTCAATGCTTATTGTAATGTATGGAAGCAGTATGAGAAGTAGATACAGGCCAATAATAAAACTGGCTACTATATGCTTGTCAGCATGAGCGATGTGCTTAAAATGAAGAATGAAGCACAAGCACTTGGAGATTGCACATTGATAAGAGTAAAATTGTCATATATTTTCTCATATTTTTATTATTGATATTTTATGGTTTTATGAGAATATATGGCTATTTATGTGCTTTATTGTTAATTATAGGGACTTGAACGAAATTTAAAGAATGTATCCATCGCTCCCGCGCCAAGAAGAATATAGCCCCAGCGCTGGAATAGTGATCGAAATTAGAAAAAATGACCTGTTTAAGTTGCGTCTGGTGCTCCAGCGTCGAAGATTCACCGCGCCAGCGACGCTACAAAGCCCCAGCGCTATCAGCCCACCGCTCCAGCAATGAAGCAGTTTTCATGCAACGCCCCAGCGACAACAGCATAGCGCGCCAGCGGTAGCGCGAATCCTAGTACGACTAGAATTGAGTTTTTCAAGTTCAAATCAAACCCTATAAAAGGCCACTCGACCCCAGACGTAAAGGGAGACCAGAGAAGAACCTAGAGTAAGAAAAAGAGAACTTAGAGCAGTTCAAGAGCACCAAGAATCCAAAGTAACATCAATCAAAAGTAATTCGACATCTACATCGGTTTGCGATTGGTTGTATCATGTTTTATTTTTATTTTTATTGCTGTGATTCTCTTGTAGCTATGAACTAATTTATTTTCTAGGGTTAATATTTGAACTCAATATGTGCGCTTAATTGTCATATCTTTTTAATATTTAATAAACTTAATCCTTTATTATTTAAATTACTTGTGTTTAATGCTTCAATATATCTGGCAAATATATGGTGAATGAGTTGGTAATATTGTTGATAAACTCGGAAGAGGAATAATAATTTTAGACCTAGGTACTTTGATGCATGATTGTAGAGTAACATTCAATGTTGCATATGCAAGTTTCAATTTAGGATAGAAATATACCTAGTTGGCATATATGATCAATAAGACCTAATCTTAATGAACCTTAGTTTATTACAAGTACCATAGGAATATAGGTATTTGGTAAATTAAGGTATACTTGCATGACCTTGGAAGAGGCTTGTGAATACATTAGCATCTTGATCAATAATAAAGACTAAATGAGTTGAATATTAGAGGATTAATCATTAAAAAGCATATTGAGGGATAATATTAATCCTAGGTTTTCTCTACATTGCTATCACCTAAGTTTCTTTGCATTGTGTTTTGCTTTTATATTTCTTACATTCGTTCTTAGATTTTTATTTTTCTGAATAATTATTAGGAAGACATAATTTTAGTAATTGGTTAAAAAGAAGAAATTATCCTTGTGGGTTCGACATCCGACTAATTAGTCCCTTTATTACTTGCATACAATAGTGTATACTTGCACTTAATTTTATGATATAGAAATATCGCATCACACATGAGATATGAAATTCTCTCCAAGCAATGTTTGGCCAGCAGTCGGAATAAAGTCGTCATGAAGTTATTCGTAGATATATGAACGTTAAAATGAAGAAAAGAGTTCCGATGCGTAAGCATGTTTTGAACATAATCAATTTAATGCATCAAGCAGAGATCCATAGAGCCACCATAGATAATAAAGACCCAAGTTAGCATTATTATGGAGTCTCTTACTCCAACATTTTTGCAGTTCAAAATAAATTATGTTATGAATAAGCTCTCATATAATATGACTCAACTACTTAATGAACTGCAAACTTTTGAGGCTATATCAGATAAGCCCAAAGAATATGAGGCAAATGTTGTTGAAGCTAAGTAGTCTTCCTCTAAGCAAAATAAAAAAGAGGAAAAACACTAGTGGTGGTTCAAGTTATGAAGGAAAAGCCGAGAAAGCCTTTAACTGCAGTAAGAGCAAGAAGAATGACTCTAAAGCAAAGAAAGGAAAATGTTTTTATTGCAGAGTCAAGGGGCATTGGAAAAGGAACTGTAAAATATATCTCTCTGAGCTGAAGGTAAAGAACAAAGGTAAATATGATTTACTAGTTTTAGAAGCTTGTTTAGTGGAGGATGAACTTTCTCCTTGGATAATTGATTCAGGAGCCATTAATCATGTTTGTTCTTCCTTGCAAATGCTTAGTTCTTCTAAAGAGCTCGCCGATGGAGACTTTACCATACGAGTTGGCACTGGGCTAGTCGTTTCAGTTTTAGCAGTGGGAGTGGCTCGATTGAATTTTAGGAACAATTTTTTATTTTAAATAATATTTATTTTATTCTTGGATTCAAAAAGAATTTGATTTTTGTTTCTAAATTGTATGAACAATTATTTAATATTTTTTTTATAATAATGATATTATTATTGGTAGAAATTGTTTTGATATTTATTATGCGAAATTAGAAAATGAGCTTTATATTTTAAGGCCCGATGAGCCCTCACTACATAATTCTGAACTATTTAGAGTACAATATCCTAAATCTACTAAAACGCAAAAGGTTTCTTATAATAATGACACATATATTTGGCATCTTAGGTTATGTCATATTATTCTGAATATGATTAATAGGTTAGTAAATGATGGTCTTTTAAGAGAGCTAAACGTTGACACTCTTTTTGTATGTGAGTCATGTTTAGAGGGTAAAATGACTAAAAGAGTCTTTTTAGCTAAGGGTGAAAGAGCTAAAGAACCACTTCAGCTTGTACATACTAACGTTTGCGATTCATTAAATATACAAGCGAGAAGCGATTATGAATATTTATCTCATTTATTAACGATTATTCAAGATACGGTTATGTTTACCTAATGCAAAGAAAATTTGAGACTTTTAGAAAGTTCAAAGAATTCTTAGCAGAAGTTGAAAAGTAATTAGGTAAAACACTTAAGACTCTTCGATTCGATTGAAGTGGTGAATACCTTGATGCAGAGTTCAAAGATCACCTATTGGAGCATAGGATTTTATCCCAACTCACAGCACCTGAACATTACAACAAAATGGTGTTGTGGAAAGGAGAAACAAAACATTGCTAGATATGGTTAGGTCTATGATGAGCTACTCTTTACTGTCACCCTCATTTGGGGTTATGCACTACAGACCGCGATTTACATTTTGAATGTAGTACCTTTCAAATCTATCCAAAGTACACCCTTAGAGATGTGGAATGGTAGTAAACCTAGTTTACGTCATTTTCGCACATTGGGGTGTCCAGCACATGTGCTAAAAGGAAAGACTAGAAAGTTAAAACCGCGAACAAAAGTTTTTCTGTTTATAGGCTACCTTAAAGGCACAAGAGAAGGTTTGTTTTATAGTCTTCAAGAAAAGAAAGTGATTGTATTGACAAACGCCACTTTTCTTAAGAATGATTATATATTAAACTACAAACCTCCCAGTAAAATTGTACTGAAGGAAATATTTTTTTATTAGATCAGACCTTTACCATCGATAGTTAGTGAACAACAGAGTCAAGTAACAATTAATTATGATCAGAACACATTGGAACCTCGACGTAGTGGAAGAATAATGAGACTATCTTTTCGTTACAAAGAAGAGGGAGAGGCACAAGTAGTTGTGTCCGACATAAGCCAAGATGATCCATTGACATATAGACATGCAATGAAAGATTCTAATAAAGAAAAATGGCAAGAAGTCGTGAACCAAGAAATAGAGTCTATGTACTCCAATTCAATCTGGGAACTTGTAGATCCACCTGAAGATATCAGACCCATTGGATGTAAATGGATCTTCAAGGAAAAAAAGGTGTGGATGAAAAAATAGAGACTTTCAAAGTAAGACTAGTGGCAAAGGGTTATACCTAGGGGTGGGCAAAAAACCGAAAAACCGAACCGGACCCGAAAAACCGAACCGAATTGGTCGGTTCGGTTCGGTTTTTCTCTTGGTCGGTTCAGTTTTCGGTTTTTTATTTTAAAAACTGAAAAATTCGGTTCGGTTCTCGGTTCGGAAGGCCGAACCGAGAACCGAACCGAAAAAACCGAATTTAAAAAAAAATTAAAAAATTAAAAAAAAATTAAAAAAAATTGAAAAACCGAACCGAACCGACCCAAACCGAACCGAACCGAACAAAAAATAAGCCTAAATTAAATTTATTTTACCCAAACCGAACCGAAAAATCAAAAACCGAACCGAACCGAACCGGTTCGGTTCGGTTTTCGGTTCACACTAAAAACCGAACCGAACCGGATTTGCCCACCCCTAGTTATACCCAGAAAGAGGGAGTCGACTATGAGAAGACTTTCTTGCCAGTAGCTATGCTCAAATCCATTCGTATTCTCTTGTCCATTACTGCATGTCTCGATTATGAGATATGACAAATGGATGTCAAGACAGCCTTTTTGAATGGCTATCTTGAAGACAGCATCTATATGGTGCAACCAGATGGGTTTTTGGCAGAAAGTCAGGAACAGAAAGTTTGCAAATTGCTCAAGTCCATTTATGGACTTAAGCAAGCTTCAAGGTCTTGGAACTTAAGATTTAATGAGACAATTAAATTTTATAGTTTCGAGTAAAATTTTGATAAACCTTGTGTATATAGTACATTAAGAACAAAAAAATTGATTTTTCTGGTACTTTATGTGGATGACAAAACCCATTGCAAATTATATAAAAACATTATCCAACATAAAGAAATGGCTGACCGAGCACTTCCAAATGAATGATTTGGGAGAGACAAGTTATGTCCTTGTAATCCAAATTATTTAGGATTGCAAGAATAAACTATTGGCACTGTCTCAAGCATCATATATTGATAAAGTGCTTATACAATTTTCAATGTAAAATTTTAAGAAATATCAATTACTGACTCGACATGAAATTATTCTTTTTAAAGAGTAGTGTCCTAAGACACCTTAAGAGGAAAAAGATATGAGACGGGTTCCCTATACTTCAGCAGTTGGCAGCCTCATATACACTATGAGGTGCACAAGGCCTGACATTAGCTATACAATGGGAATAGTCAATCGTTATCAATCCAACCCTGGATTGGTTCACTGGATTATGGTAAAGCACATTCTCAAGTATCTTCGGAGAATGAAAAACTATATACTTATGTATTCAGGTGGAGACCTGAACCCCACTGTTTATATTGATTCTGATTTTCAATCAGATAAAGATAGTTGAAAGTCGACGTCTAGGTCAGTGTTTACTCTTAGTGGCGGAGCCATAGTCTGGAGAAGTTTAAAATAATCTAGTACTGCTGATTCTACTATGGAGACTGAATACATAGCATCTTGTGAAGCAGGTAAAGAAGTAGTATGGTTTAAGAAGTTCTTCACTGATCTGAAAGTTGTTCTAGACATGAATAAATCATTGACCCTTTATTGTGACAATAGTGGGAGAGTGGCAAATTCAAAAGAATCTAGGAGCCACAATAGAGCAAATTATGTAGAGAGAAAATATCATTTGATCAGGGAAATCGTGCATAGAGGTAATGTAACAGTCATAAAGATAGCATCTGAAAATAATCTTATAGACACGTTCACCAAGACATTACCGACTAGGTCATTTGAGAGTCATATGAAGGGCATAGGTTTAAGAGACATGTCTTACCTACTTTAGAGTAAGTGAGAGATTATTAGGGATTATGCCATAAAAGTATGTACTTATACTGTTTTTATGAAATTAATAAAATTGTAATTTTATACTTGATAAGTGTTCATAATTTTATGACATAAATATTAGAAAATCTCTTTATTTATGTGATCATAACTTTAGTATATAATTGTTATATACAAAAGGATTAAAGTTATGAATAATAAACAGAAACGTTCATAATAAATTAATTAAAGTTTGAGATTTTTAATTAAATATTACTAGTGCGGTCCATAAATATTTAAAATGTAGTGATCTTATCCGGATCACTAATGTAGTGACATTATGGTGCATGCACTATATATAATATGATTATATAGGACTGGACCAAACGTAGTTTGAATTCTTACGTAAAATACCGTTGTTAATTAAGAATTCAAATAATGTCAACTGATGATCATATGCAGATTAACCTTAATCCCGTGTGATCATAAACTCTTATTTGTATCATTATGTCATTTGAAATACTCGTTATGGTTTGTCTAAAGAACAGACTAAAAACTTATATTTTGGTGGTATAGTGAGATAAACAGTTGGAAATATGATTTACAGATATGGAATCCATTCATTCTCCATTAAAGTTAGAAAAAATGTTATCTTAAGGGTTAATTCTAGAACTGAATGGTTAAAGTGCTCAATTTGTAATAATATTACAAATTAACTGTTCACTGGTGAATTAATAATACTTAAAGATAAAGAAATAATTAGAAGGTAAAATAGTAATTAACCTAGCTCTAATTGTGAACCATCTATAGAGGGTTGAATTACATGTAGTGATTAAATCAATAGACTACTCTAAGTTTTGAGTAAATTATATCTATAATTTCAAGAGTGCAATTCCAGATTTTTAGTAGAATAACACTGGAATTAACAAATTGAATTAATTTATTAAATAATTTAATTAATTAATTATTTAAAATTTAATGAAGTTTGAAATTGTAGGTCCATAGGTCTTCAATACCACCTCTTTCGTTATTACAATGAACAATTAAAAATGATTGTATTATTACACAAATTATTTGTGTCCAGAAAATAGTTTTTAAATACGTATATTTTATATTTGGGTAAAATTATTTAATTAAGAATTAATTAATATAGATAATATCTTATCCAAATATAATTAAAAAAAATTTAATTTAAGAAATTAAATAAATAAAATCTTAAGAATAATTTTTGAAATTATCAAAAAAAAATTATTTTTAATTTTAGTAATTTTTTTATTAAAAGACTAATGCTGCTTAAATATTGGATATTATACGTTAATCACAAAGAATAAGACTCTATGTGGTTTACATGAATTAAATCTCTTTTTAAGAGATAATAATTTAATTAATAAATATTATTAATTAAATTATTATTTTAAAATAAGAATATTAGTTTAAATAGAACACAACACACATATGTGAAAAAAAAACGCAAAATACATATTTTTCTTTAAAGAAAAAAAATTGGAAGCCCGCTCTTCTTCTCACGGTAGAACAAAAAATTTAATTTTAAATTCTTTGGTAAAAGAAAATTCGGCGTAAATTCAAAATATGTACTTATTAATTTTTATTTATTTTAACATCAAATTCATATATTTATAATATTTTTAAATAAAAAATATTTTATCTAATAAAAATTAAAATTAAAAAAAAAATTATTTTTTATTCTACTGTATTATAAATGTCATAATAATAATTTTTCAATATTGATATAAATAGAGTGAGACAGTGGGGAGGCAAGGTAGACACTTTTTATTTAAAGTTACAAAGTGCGTGATGGGCGATAGGTGAATTTTACTTTGATTTCCAATCATGAGCTCGACAAAGATAAATAGAAGCAAAATTCACTTCCAAATTTTTTGTTTAGGGTTACGAATGGGAAGAAGTTTTTCACAAGTGAAAAGAAGGCTTTTTGGTCTTTTTATTGTAATAGTGTAAATTTCCTTAATGATAAATTTGTCTTTTTACTTATTTTTCTTAGGATATTTATGTAAATTTTAACTATGGAGCATATATTGTGTAATTTTGGGGTTTTGTTGGCATATACGGTATAAATCACACAACTCTATGAAGTGTATTAGTGTTAAAGTTGTGACACGCGTGAATTTATATGAGTGTACGAGAGAGGCTGTACAGTCAGTTGCATGATAAATTCCTGAATGCATATTACGGGCCTTAAAGTGAATTTCTCATTGAACGGAAAGATTTACATGGATGATATAGTAATTATGAGTTTAAAAAGAGTTATTATCCAAAGTGGAACGATTTAAACGCAAATGCAACTTAAGATCATTAGTTAACAATTAATCTCACAATCTAAGCATATTCCAATGATAAAGTAGTTACCTTATATATCTTGTGATAAAACACTTCAAGCAATCTAACTTCCACATTTGGATGAAAAACTCCACATGTATACAGTATATAATGCAAATTATGTAAGTTATGGGCAGCTTAATCCAATATATAGTATGCCCAAAGAAGGGCAAAGGGTGACATTTACTGCAAATTACGAATATGAGACCGAGAAATGGGGAGGTAAAGCTTTATGATGAATATGAGAGATCCAGTGAGACCCAGTGAGATGGTAGAAAGGCAAGGTAGACAGATTTTTTTATTTAAGGTTATGAATTGGGCGATGGGTAATGGGCAATGGTTGAAGTTTACTTTCAATTTTTTGTTCATGAACTCAACAAAGATAAATAGAAAGTGATGGGAACTTCACTTTCAAATTTTTTATTTAGCGTTACGAATTGGGAAGATTTTTTTCAGGTGCCAAAAAGAAAAAGCTTTTTGGTCTTTTTATTGTAAGTGTATATTTTATTAATGGTAAATTTCTCTTTTTACTTATTTTCTTACAAAATTTATATAAAATTTAATTACAGAGCATATATTGTGTAATTTTGGGGTTTTATTGGCATATACGGTGCAATTAGCACAAGAAGTATATTCATTAGTATTAACTTGTAGCATGTGTGGATTTGTATGAGCTGCATGAGTGTATGAGAGAGATTGTGCATTCGGTTTCATGATAAATTCCTAAATAAATATTACGGGTTGTTTAGTGAATTTCTCTTGATTCTGATATGTGATTTTATTTTCTCTAATATGAAATTAATACTTATGATAAATATAACATAAAATTTGACAAGTTTAATCAAAATTGAGTCATGGTGTAAGTTCAAGTTACATCCATAATGGGTGTGTAGGCATATTTTTTGTTTGATTTGATTTAGAATCTAACCGAAATTCAACTAATTGATTCTAAAAAATTAGAATAATTAATTAAGAACTTAAGGGCAAAATTGAACTAAATCGATTGGTCATTCGATTTTGATTTTCGAGTTGGATTTTGGGTTTAATGGGCTCTTTGATTTGTTTTACTATATGGACTTTTTAAATTTTGGTTGTTGCTTTTGGGTTTAGGGTAGGGTAGGGTAGTTGGATTTGGACTGGATTTCTTAAATTAGTATTTTTTTAGTTTAGTAACAATTTTTTTTTATAAATATTTTAAGAATAAATTAAATATATAGGCTTTTGTATAATTAAATATTTTTTAATTTTTGTTAAATTAATTTATTTAATTGTATTTTTATTAATTAAAGTAATTTATATTCATGTGATAAATTAATTAATTTTTATATAATAAATCAATTAATTCAATTGAGTAAATTAAAATTCAATTATTCAAAATTCAATTCAATTAATTTATATTCATGTGATGCAATTAAATAAATTAAATTAATCAATTAATTTAATTGTCACAAAAAATAGTAGAATCTCCTATAAAATATGAACATTCTCATATTTTAATATTAAAAAACTCAATTTCAATATAATACAAACTCCACCATCAACGGTTAATATGACACCGTCATCTACAACACTTTTTAATTAACAAAATATAAAGAATAATCCCTTAATCCACTATCTGTAAAATATTACAAAAGAAAGTTAAGATTTTATTATCTCATTCATCATTAATATCTAACTCTAAGTCTACCAATAAACTTAAAAAGTAACGGTCAAGAAAATATTACATAAAATTAAAATTTAAATAAATTATTATAAAAAGAAATTTAATATTTGTACTAAATTTTAATATTTTTTATTTTACTATAAGCTGTTAGACAACACTTTACATACTTAACTTGCATGATTGGTACCAATTTACGATACTTTACATAATAATTTTTTTATATAAAATAATTAATAAGATATACATTATACATTTAAAAAAATAAATATAAATGCATTAAATTTAGTAAATTAATACCTACTTCAAGAGTCAAGATTTTACTATTTTTTTAAATTTTATTCATTATAAGTGATTATCATATCCAAATTTATTTGCATACTAAGACCTTTATTATGGTAGAAGTCAATAAACTTTTAAATGTATCTTACACATATCCTTTAATATTAAAGGCAGTCAAATGTCACAAATAGAAATCAATATTGCAAGCACATATTGAGTCATATATGCTAAAATTGAATACTTTGTTATATTTAATTTTCACTAAAGTAAGATATCAAAGTGAGGATTGTGAGAACTTTTATATTTTTTCCATCAAATGTTTATCCATCTCACTTGTAATTTCTATCTCTGTATCATCACTAACAAGCATGTATGTTTGTCAGGGGTCAATTTGTGCGACACTTAAGTTTTTTTGCCTACCGTACTATATCATCAAACAAAGATAATGACTTAATGCCATCGGATTATTGAAAAGCCATGCTACCAATGGCACCACCAATTCTATTACTTTCTTGAACCAATTTTTCATATCACATATTTATTTCTCATAAAGTTCGCATAACAAATTTTTGCTATTTTTGTTTCATTTCATCTACTTATGCATTATTATTATCAAATAAAATTTTAAATAATAAGCTCACAAAATTTATTTTACATCATGGATCAAATATGATAACTACAATTAACATCTTATTTTTCTTTTAAATAAATTTGTAATTCTTGTCAAATTTAATCTCCACAATCAATATCTTATTTATCTTTTCAATAAATTTGTAATATTTGTCAAACTTAATCTTCATATTTTAAATTATTCTATCCAAAAAAGTGTCATCATACTTAATCTCTATATTTCAGGAGTTCTGTAATACATATCTTTTTTTTTAACATTCAAATTTAAATGTATTAAAAAAAATATTTACAATAAGTGCTCAGATATTTCATTTACAATAAAGAAAATATTACGTCATATGTTTCACTGAATTACTAAATAACAACTATTTCAAATTATACAACTAGACAATTTACTACCTCAAATGAGCTTTTTATTCAACAATCAATCAGTCACGAAGCCTAATAATAATCACCAATTTTCTGAATTTGATACAAAGTATAGAAATTTTAATGTTTGTTATTGCAAATTTCACATATTCCTTTGGCCTGAATCATAATAGTAATGATTTTTCTAATGCTAATTTACGTCACGAAGCCTAAAAGCACCACTCAAATTGAAGATTTATTGGCATCTGACTTGAGCTCTCACTTTTACACTGAAAGTAATGCGAGCAAAAATTAAAGGGGCATAATTACAAGTTGCCAAATTAGCACAAATTAAACAAACACTTTCCACATTCACAATAATTCTAAGTGGAATATATCAAAACCTCTATTCAGATAAAAAAAAAAAAAAGACTAAAAAATTTATGAAAATTTACCTTTGGTTGGGAAAGAATTTGGCGACTGTAGCAGGTGGTGGCAGCGCAGCAACAGCTCGCCGACTTGAAGTGGTGGTCGGTGGGGCACCAAGCTGGAGGCCGGAGTTGATTGGAGACTTGGTGGTGGCTAATCGCCGTTAGAAAATTGATTTGGGAAAAAAAAATAAAAATTGCATTTGTCATATTGATTGAGGAGGGAGGAGAGTTGGCTCAAAAAATAGCATTTTGCGCAGCGCTAAAAGGCTGTATTTTGTCTTTTTATTAAAAAAAAAATCCTTGTTAAGTAATAAAATTTTACAATTATACTCTTGTTACGACCCTTAAAACATTGCGTTTTGAGTTTTTTTATTTTAAAAAAAAATATTGAAGTCTCTAAAGTTTCAATAAAAAGATATACTAACTCTACAGTTAAAAAAAATTCATTTAGACCATTTGTCCGGTAATAAAATTTGTTAACAATGCTTAACAAAAAAAAATTTCAAAAATCTAAATTTTACCTAAATTTTTTGAAAAAGAATACCAAATTAAAAAATGGATTCTAAGTTACCGAGATCTAGCCCGACTTTAACTGAAAATACAATGCAACACGCATTTTGAGATAAATAAATAAAATTGAAATTGACCAAAACTTAAATCCAAATCTGTAAATTATCATCCCTAGCAATATGGTGCACAAGGACATAAATAGAATTGTAATAAATGACTAATTTACTCCAGGTGGGTTTACACAAAATGCCTCCGGTGTCCATTTGGATAAAATCAACAAACTCCCTCAAAATTTGAAGGGAACAACCAAATGATACGAGTTAAGGCAGAGATTGCAGGAAAGAAACTCAAAAGGAAAACTCCGAGTGTGCTGGCTGCTTATGGGTTTTGAAGCTGTGCGCAAGATTCTAGAGATTGCGGCTATTCGTAAAATGCAATTGAGTTTTTGCTGCTAATTAAATTTGGTTGCCAGTACGAGCTAGAAATAGCTTGGGCTATAATTCTTGCAACCAAGACGTATCCCCGTAGCGTTCTCAATACCACGAAGAACATTCTGAAAGAAAATACTGAGTGTAAGAGAAATTTTTTTTTTTTTTTGTTAATTTCTTGGTTTCGATTTGTCCTCTTGCTGCTTATGGACATTGTTCATTTGCCTCATGTGTTGTCTGTTTTACGCCATCATTATCATTCATTAAGTGCCATCATGAATTCTTTGCGAATGGAGATACATTGTAGTGGCGGCGCCTATGATCCAGTATCCACTATGTTTGTTTATTGGCTTTTAGCTTGCCCCAGGTTCATGTTAAGTCCTTTCTCAAAAAAGGCTTATTCGTTGTGTTGCACTGATCTTTATAATCAGTCGATGGCTTTGTCTTGTCTTGTACTGTTCACGGAATCCAAGTTCAATCCAGTTGTGATTTGTTTTTCGTAGACTGTGAGACAGGATAGAAATGTGGCTCAAATTACAAGGAGACAAGAGAAGTGATACTTTCCATATAATCTGGTCTCAGTGTGGATATTTTTGCCAGAAATCTTTCCCACAATTACATTTGTGTATCCGGAATCCATGTGAAGCATCTTTATAGGCTTCGAACAACTTAATGCAATTGTCCTTCATCGAATTTTTCTCTTTCTTGACTGTTTTCAACATAACAGATAAACTGCATTCCAGGAGTCAAGTTGTGCTGCCGTCTAAGGAGGCTGCATCAAGTCGCCGACATGTCCTTGTGTGAAGTACTGCTTCATTAGCTGCTGTTCTGACTTTCTTCTCATGTGGGTTTAACCCACTGCCAGTTCAAGCTGAAGATAAGTCAAATGGCCAATATGAGAAGGATGGAGGAGTTATTGGAGCCATCAAGTCCCTTTTTGATCCAAATGAGAAAACAAGATCGGGGAAATTTTTTGCCAAAGGCTTACTTGAAGTCAGCAAGAGAGTTGGTGAAGACACTACGGGAGTCATTAAAGGAAGATCCTAAGGATATAGCTAAATTTAGGCGCAATGCAGATGCAGCAAAGGAGTCTATAAGAGACTATTTGAGCAATTGGAGGGGACAAAAGACAGTTGCTAATGACGTATGCATGTTTGGCTAACTTGTATGACTTCAAAAGCATATAGAATTGCCTTATTTTTGTGGGTTGATTTCATTATGACTTCGCAATCTTGTGGCTTATTTGTAGAAATCATATGTTGGGCTAGAGAAAGCGACCAGATCCTTGGCTAGCTTCTATTCAAAGGCAGGCCCATCTGCTCCACTTCCGGAAGAGGTTAAGTCTGAAATATTAAATGATTTAGATGCAGCTGAAGAATTTTTGTAGTAGCCTTGCCATCTTATCTTGAGATGTATATCAATTTATTTGTTTGTACCTTATATTCCCAAGCAATATATCCGGGTTGATTTCTTTGAAAACATTTTTTCCAACTAATTTGAAGCCTTATCTGGTCTTCCTATGGAATTTTTTGTGTTGCTGATGAAACTCAAAATAGTTAACATGCTATTTTTCTTAAGGTCATAGCCTTTGAAGCATTAATACAAACATAAATATTGCAACCGTAGAGCAAAATACCAAACTTGCGAAGCACATCGAAGCAATTCCCTATTGTTAGACAATTTGAACTGTAGTTTTCTTTGTCTAAAATTCTTCAATGGCAGTTTGGAAGAATATGCAATTATGTTTTTGTAGTTCTGAATAATAAAAATTTCTTTGTTTATCAGTTCCATCTTTTGTTTGATATTAACGTGATATGGTGACATGATCGGCAAAACACAAACTGTAAGTGCTCTACTACTGAACTTTCAGTGCTGAATTTCCAGATCATGCAAACCCCTTCTCTATGTCATGACTCAAGAACATGATACATTTTGTCCTCTGCAAATAGAAGATCACTTCTTCAGGTTTAAGGGCATCATTATTCATTGACTTAGTACTTATAAAGTTTCAAGAACACTTAAAGATATCTGTTTGGATACTAGGAAGCCGAGAGAAAAAAAAAACGTTTGCTTGCTTGTTTGAGCGAAAGAAGACTCCATAATTTTTGTGGTACATCACTCACACTTAGAATACAAAAGCTACCAATATTTATACATAGAAATTGATAGTTAACTACTTGGTGGAAAAAATGAAACTAACTAACAAATTCTCAACAACTTTGCTGAGTCAACATAACAATTTTTACTGACTTAGCATGACAATTTTGTATCTCAAACCATATAGCCTTAACTAATTCTAATACTAGCTACAACTTCAAATTATACAACAGCTCTTCAAATTTCACAGCTTCGACTTCATGACTCAGCTCAAATTTGCTTCACCTCAGTAGCCTAGATTACTTCATCTCAGCTTCATAATAAACAACATAACTTCATCTAAGCTCATGTATCTTAATATCCCCCCTTAAGCGGCAGGTCGAGGACAGACCTGAAGCTTGGATCTGAGAGTTATAAACCTGTTAGTTGCTAAAGGCTTAGTTAAAATATCAGCAATTTGATCTATACTTAGAATAAATCGAACTTCAAGTTCATGAGTAGCAATCTTTTCCCTGATAAAGTGAATATCAAGTTCAAAATACTTAGTTCGAGCATAAAAAACAGGATTCATTGTCAAAGTTTGTGCACTCTGATTATCACAGCAAATGATTGGTGTTGGATTGAGTATAACTTGCAATTCAGACAACAAGAATTTTAGTCATAAAATTTCTAAACAAGTGGAAGCCAATGCCCTATATTTAGCTTCCACAGAAGACCTAGCAACAACATTCTATTTTCTCAAAGACCAATAGATTATGCCTAAAATAAACACAATAACCTCCAATGGATCTTCTATCATTGGGATTTGACCCGTAGTCAGCATCAGAGTAAGCAACCAAATTCAAACCTCCACTATCAGTAATTTGAAGGCCAAATTCTAATGTGGATTTTAATTTTAAGTATCTTAAAATCCTCTTGTATACCTGCCAATGCTTGATAGATGGTGAAGCTAAAAATTGGCTTAGTTTATGAACTAAGTAAGCCAATTCAGGTCTTGTTAAGATAACATATTGGAGAGCAATAATAATGCTCATGTAAGTTGACGGTTCTAAAATTCATCATCTCCTTCTTTAAGAAGTTTTTGCCCTGAGCTCATTGGAGTGCTATAACTTTTGCAATCTTGCATGTTGGCCTTATGTAATAAATCATTGATATATCTAATCTGAGAGAGATGAATATCAGAAGCTGTTGAAATCACTTCAACACCAAGAAAATAATGAAGAGCTCCTAAGTCTTTTAAGGCAAAAATGGCAGCAAGTTGATCAATAAATTGTTCCAAATAATGGTTGCTATGCCCTGTTATTATAATATCATCTATATAAATGAGTACTAAGATCAAACTTCCTTCAATGCTCTTAATAAAGAGTGAAGAATCAGACTTTGAATTTAGAAATCCCCATTTCAATAAGGCAACCTTCAGTTTATCATACCAGGCTCTAGGTGCCTGTTTTAATCCATAAATTGCTTTCCTAAGTTTGCAGACATGATTATGATAAGAGGCATGCATAAACTCTTCAGGTTGAGTCATGTAAACATCTTCAATTAAGTCACCATTTAAGAAGGCATTATTAATGTCTAACTGCTTTATAGACTAATGATGTAGAACAGCCAAATTAAGCACCACTTTAACTGTTGAAGCCTTCACCACAGGATTGAAAGTCTCTAAATAACCAATCTTAGGAGTTTGTGAGAAATCCTTGGCCACTAATCTGGCCTTGCACTTAGATATAGTGCCATCAGGATTATGTTTGATCCTAAACACCTACTTGTTCTTGATTACTTTATGTGATGCATTAACTGGTACCAAATGCCATGTACCATTTTTGATAAAAGCTGAATACTCATTTTTCATTGCAGTATGCCATTTGGAATCTGCCAATGCCTCAGTGACAGTCTTTGGTTCTGTATTAGATGATTCATATTGTATGATATAAGCCTTTCACTTAAAAACTCCTGCTCTTGATCTGGTAATCATAGGGTGTCTATTTTAAGGATTGTTGTAGGTCTAAAGAGATAAGGATGCTTGATCATTAAATGGTAAGTGTATGGATGCTGGTGAAATAGTCTGATGGTTTGTAACTGATGAATTAAATGAATTTATATTTGGGGAAATAGAGAATACTATTGCTGCATGTGTATTTTGGTTTTGTGTTGCTGATAAATCTACTGTAGATAAAGGATGTGAAGAGATAGTACTACCATTAACAGGATGAGATTGTGAAGGAATAAAGAAACTAAAAACCCTATTTGGAGTACAAATTGTAGAATTAATAACAGTAGATTTTTTTGAATAAAAGTCAGAGTAGGGAAATGAACTCTTATCAAAAGATATGTCTTCATGCATACACTTGTAACCTTTATGGAAAAGACTCTAACTTATAAATAAACACTTGGTGGTGTGAAAATTACACTTGTGTTTATTATAAGGTCTTAGCAAAGAGAAACAAGAACAACTAAAAGCTTTTAAGAAATTATAATCTGGTAAGGTACCAAATAGTTTCTCAAATGGTGATTTGTACCTTAATATAGATGTAGGTAATCTATTTTTAAGATAAGAGGCTATATGAAAAGCTTCCCACCAAAAGGATATAAGCATTTTGACTTGAGCAAGTAGAGTAAGACCAATTTTGACTATGTACCTGTATTTCTTTTCAACAACATCATTTTGGTAGTGTGTGTGAGGACAAGTTATTCTAAATTGAATGCCATTGTTCCTTTGATATTCACTAAAGGGTCCGTATTCACCTCCGTAATCAGATTGCAAAGGTTTAATGTCTTTTTCAAACTGTTTCTCTACTTGTTTCTAAAAGTGTATAAACACTATCAAGGCTTCTAATTTTTGTTTCAAGGGAAACAACCAATGGTATTTTGTGAAGTCATCAACAAAGTTTATATAATATTTGAAACCATCCATAGATTCATATGGTCTAGGACCCCAAATGTCAGTGTATATAAGTTCTAATGGTGTTGTGGTTCTTATATTGTTTGCTGGAAAATGACTTTTGTAAAGCTTACCAAATTGACATGCATCACAAAATTGAATTTTCTAAATTTTATTACAAGCATTATATCTATTGTTGAGGTTTAATATGGTTTTAAGAATAAAAGGACTTGATGACCAAGCCTTTTATGCCAAAGATTACAATCATTCACATTAAATAAAGAGATTTTAGAAGAGAGAAACAATGATTTATTGAAACTATCATTGTCTTGTATTGATATGGAATACATACAAGTACTATGTTTTAGTTTTAGACAACAATTGATAGTATTTGCAAGTGAATCAGTGGTGTCAAGCTGATTCTTATTTATGTTACAAGAAGACACATTTCCAAGAAACAAAGAAAGCAATAACTTTGGTGAACACAACTTTGAGTATTGAGTATTATAACACTCGAAATTTTGAAGATACTTCTCAGATACTGTCAACAGCAATCTATACAGGCCCTTCACAACCGTACCTTGCAATAGTAAGATTCCCTTGCTCTTGTCCTTAATTAGGCACAAGTTCGAGAGAAAATCCACTGTTATGTTATTATCAGCAACAAGTTGGTATATGCTAATAAGGTTCTTGGTAATATAAGGTACACACAACAAATTTTTAAGGACTAATTGATTACCAAATTTTGATCTAAGAACAGTTTTACTAATATATGTAATATTTAAACCATAACTATTGCCAATAATAAGTTTATCAGTACTTGAATACTCCATTTTGTCACTGAAGTTTGCAGCATTATATGTTAAGTGGTGAGTAGCTCTTGAGTCAAGATACCACCCATCATCAACTGGTCCTTCATTTGCCTGTTGTGTCACCATGTATGCAGCTCTAGTATTGAAGTTTCCTGAACCTCCTGGTCCTTAGTTATCATTTCCTGAAACATTATTAGTGTTTGAATTATTAAAACCAACATATACTCTGTATTGAACCTATAGTAGCATTTTGCTGCTGTACATCCTTATCTCTCACATATCTAGCATATTAGTTTGATATTGCCTCTTCCATAAAAGCTCTTGCCACCTGCTGGTCATGTGCCTCTTCCTTTATTCCCATGAACACTTCGTCTTCCAAAACCTTGATTAAAGACATTACTATTACCATTGAAATTGTTATAACTACCAGTAGGATTTCCTCTGCTAAAATTACCTCTACCTTCTGTAAATTGATTACTTTTCCTTATTCCTTATTTAGCAAAATTGGCCTGCTTTTCAATTTTAGAAAATATTCTGACATTGTTAACTGATCCTTCTTAAAGGCTGCTAGTTTTATTTTCAATTGAACCATTTTTGCCTTAGAATGCGAGTCAAATTGTCTTTCTATGGCCTTCCAAAGAGATAACGAAGTTTTACTATCAATCACAAACCCCAAGATACTGTCATTAATGGTAGAAAACAACCAGTTCAAAAGAAATTGATCTTGACACATCCATACCTCAAAGTCAGGATTTTCAATCATTTCAACATTCTAACCTGTCAGATTTGAATTCTGATAAGCACTGTTCTTTGCTACAAATTGATTTGGACACTTCAAATCTTCATTAATCAGCAAAGAAACTAATCTTGACGCATCCATATCTCAAAATCAGGATTTTCGATCATTTCAACATTCTGATTCTGACTTGTTAGATTTGAATTCTGATCAGCTTTGTTCTTTGTTACAAATAAATTTGGACACTTCAAATCTTCATTGATCAGTTTTTCTAAACGATTTGCTCTTATTGTTATTGCTACTTGTGATTTCCACACAACATAATTTGTTCGATCCAATTTGACAATAAAAGGAAAGGAATATGATAAATTTTGAGTAAGGTGTTGAATTAAGACAGGAGGTTGTATTACTAGAACTGGCGTTGGCCATTGCTGTGCTCTAATACCATATAAAGTTTCAAGAACACTTCAAGAAATCTATTTGTATACTAGGAAACCAAGAGAAGAAAAAAATGTTTGCTTGCTTGTTTGAGAGAAATAAGACTACATAATTTTTGTTGTATATCACTCACACTTAGAATACAGAAGCTACCAATATTTATACATAAAAATTGATAGCTAACTACTTGGTGGAAAAAATGAAACTAACAAATTCTCAACAACTGTTGAGTCAGCATAATAACTTTTGCTAACTCAGCATTATAATTTTGTATCTCAAACCGTATAGTCTTAACTAATTCTGATACTGGCTGCAGCTTCAAATTATACAACAGCTCTTTAGATTTCACAGCTTCAGCTTCATTACTCAGCTCAGATTTGCTTCACCTCAACAACCTAGATTACTTCATCTCAGCTTCATAATAAACAACATAACTTCATCTTAGCTCATGTATCTTAATAGTACTAAGTGCCTGTAATGTTCATGATGTCAAATTCATCAAGGTTGAATTCACAGGGAACTCTTCCCATTCATCTTATTTACTAAGGAGACTAAGGATGTGCAAATTTCAAATTTTACAGTTTTAGTTGATACCAAACCTATCTTCAGTTGATGAACATTTGACATTACAAGAAGCTTCAACAATCAGAACCAGAAAATAAAACAAAGTTCCCCATTGTTTAGCAAAATTGCTAAATACTTACTGTTGACAATCAAACTGTTCCGGTTTTTCAATGTCCAAGGGACACATAAATTAACAATATAAAGAAAAAAAGATTGCTTTAATAATCATCTTTCACAGGACAAATTAACTAAATATAGAAGTCACCATCTGGCCTTCATATTTGTACATGTTGAGCACCATTCAACAACAGGTCCAAATAGGCAAGAAAATTTGATAATTTCTTGCCCTGATTGATTGAAGCAGCACTCCAACCGATAATACGAGCTGAATAGAATACACTTTAATGCGTAAGGTTGAAGACGATGATATGACCATAATATAATTATCACCTCAAGGCTAAATGAACAGCCCCCCCTTCCACGATGCCCATGACATATCAAGATCGTAGCAGAACTCCTTTCGAGCTGCATAACAAATGTAAATTAACGATTTGAGTTTCATACGTTCTGATGTTATAAAAATCTAAGCTTTCAACAGATATAACAATTTTGACGACAAAAACAATAAAAATAAATAAACATTCATTTTATTAAAAATGCACCTAGGATTTGGAAGTCATATCCAAAGACAAAAATGGAAAGGAGAAACAGGAAAATGAATTTCAGAAGGCAAATATTGAGCAGATCCAGAAAATATGGCATAAAGACTAATATTGAAACTACAGCGGTACAAAGGTATTTATTCCTCGTATTTCTAATCAACTCCAGAGGATGTTTACAAGGGAAAGACTATGCACTAGAAAACTGATGCAATTTTATTTTTGAGCAGAACAAACCTTGGTATTGTCCCACGGCGGCATGGGTCGTACTCTGTTGCTTGTCGAAGAGCCCTAGCAAAAGCTTTGAAGGTTGCCTCGATAATATGATGAGAGTTCTTTCCAGCAAGCTGTGTTCAACCAATATTAGAATACTCTGAAAATTTTAGCTGGAAGAAAAATAAAAGCATTTATAAAGATTTCTGACCAACTATTACCAGCAATGATCACGGATGTATCCACCAAATCAAAACAATTCTATAAAATTATAAATTACAGAGAAAGCACACAAAATACTGAGAATAAAATTTACAAATAGAAAATAAATTCATGTTGAGACAAAATATAACTGGTCCCAAGTAAAAAGAGCATAAAGCACATTATTTGATGGCAATCAATTTTTTGGTTCTGAACAAAAAAGATTATTTGGATAACTATAAGTTGAAAAGATCATATTTTAAGATTCTCTCCGTAATAATACCTGGCGTATATGAAGTGTCATACCAGAAGTGTTCACCAAAGATTGGAAAAAGTGCTCCACCAACTATACATAAGAAATATCAAACAAAATATGAATAAATTATGGCAAACAACAAAAAAAAAAAGGTTAAATTATTCAATTATATAGGAATTCTTGAAAGAGAATCAAGTATAACAATAAATAGTTGACAATCTGCAGATTTAGAGTGGATCAAAAGATTGGGACATCTAAATGCTTAAGCATGGAAGTAAAGAAAGAGAGAAGTACCTGAGTGTCATATGTTCCAACTCTCTGGGTGGGAATATGCAAATCATAACTTATGTGAGGCCGCCCAGACAAATCCTGAAACAAAATAATTTCAATTTAAGCATATTTTCAAATTTTCAAAAGAAACAAATTTGTTTCTTTTTGGAAACCTTTCTCAGTGACAGAAACATAAACAGAAAGCTTAATGTTCTCGACATAATCCTTATATCCTCAATCAATCACCAGTATAAGAAGAACTCGTACCAATGAAACATGAATCAAAGCTTCATCAAGAGGAACCGAAAAATCGCCAAACCGGTTAATCCCTTTCCTATCACCGAGTGCCTGCAACAATGCCTGCACGTCAAATTACAAGAAAAGTAGTCAACATTACATAACTTTACAGACGAAATTTCATCTCACAAGACCATAGAAAGTAGAAACAACTCTAACAGTATTAAATAGTAAGTAACCGTTCCAATGGCAAGGGCTATATCTTCATTAGTGTGATGATCATCAATGTGAATGTCCCCAGTTGCCCTCACGTGCACGTCAAAAAGCCCGTGCGAAGCCAGTTGCTAACAACAGTTAGCAAAAAGATCAATACCGAAGCAAATTTATTAAGTGTTTTATTAAACACGAGCAAGAGAAAGTAACATACATCTAACATGTGATCTAAAAAGGGAATGCCGGTGGTGGAATCAGCAACACCAGAACCATCTAAGTTAATTTTAACAAAAACATTTGTCTCTTTCGTGACTCTCTTCACTTCTCCAATTCGACCTAACCAAAAGAAAAAAAAACCAATTATCTTTTTAATTTTAAACATTCCCCCAAAAACAAATGTTAAACCAAAATTAATTTAACTGAAATTAGAGTTGGAGAACTAGAATTGAACCAGAATTGACGGTTGAGGAAGTTAAAGCGGAGCCGTTGTTGTTGTTGTTGTTGTCGTCGTCGTCGTTGTCTGAGTTTTGAGAAGCGCGTGTTGCGAGGGTGTTCGTGCGGGGAGTTGAAGAGAAGATTGAGCGACGAAATTGCGTGGAAATGGAGAAGAGAGATTTGTGAGGAAGATTGATTTTGGGCTTAATAAGTAGCTGAGCCTTAGGTGAGGTGGAAGAAGAGGTCAGATGAAGAAGACGAGCAGGGACTGAGAGCTCCATTACTCAGAAGTCAGAACCCGGACACCAATTACGTCAAGACCCGCCTTTGTTATTTGTTAAAACGCACCGCTTTGCTAATCCTAATTTGTGAAACCGGACTCGAGATACCAAGGGAACAATAATATCAATTTTAAGATAAACAATGAATGAATTGCTAAATACGATAGTATGGATTAGATCACGTGTTGGTTAATATTAGCATTTTTATTATGCAGTGGAGTGCAAATGAAAGTGAGATGAATTCATTATTATGACTTATGAGATGTAGTTTCCAATAATCAAATTAATTTTGAGATAATTACTACAAAATGGAGCATCTTTCCGATTTTGTTACGTGAAAAACTGAGAAGTGGAACATTCCGAATTCCAATACTAACTACTATATGAATGGGTTGTTGTCTACAAGTAAGGCATGTGAAAAACTGACATTGAACTTAAATATATGAATGTGTTGTTGTCTACAAATAAGGCATGTGGCCTGGCTTCTTGATATAATGGGAAAGTTCCAAAATGTGCTCACGTGCACAGCAAGTGTTTACCACTGGTTACAAGAGAATCTGCTCAGACGTCACAAATTGCCTCAAAATTGTTTGTGGTGAGCTAGCTAGCTAGCTGACATGATAATAATAAAGAACGAATTGCCATATAAAAATTGAAATAATTAGGGGTCCGTAGAAAGACTCTAAACTTCCGGACTCGGAACTGATTTAGTTATTTACTCTTTGAGCAGCTGTTCCACGCGCCCGCCTTCCACCCTCCGAGGGAAAATGTGCTTCGCGGCTACAGCAACTGCAACTTCTCTCCAACACTTTGCAGTAAAAAAGCACTTGCATGAAGAGCAGAGATCCAAGCCTTAATAATGGTGCCACTGCCTGAATGCTTTTTCCTCGAGTCAGTAGCACTGGACGTTATTAGCATAAACACGTCCACCAGAGCCCTGAAGATTATGCATCATGTATGCAATTTAGCATTGTCAGAGGATGTGAATAGTACTATACAGAACAGCCAGTGTCGCAGCTTTGTGCAAATCAAGTGGAACTAGATTCAGTTTTCCTTTCAGCCGAGTCATTTTGGACGCTATCACTGCATGGTTGTAGACTACTGTCTTCACAATGTGCTGCATCAGTACCAGAATCTGAATAGACATTTAAATTTTGTCCCTTCGTGCTTGAAATCTGATGATTTAAATTAGAAGAACTCACATCAGAGCAAACTAACCTAGCAAGAGGGACAACTGGATTTTCATTGACCATCTCTTTTACAGCTACGCAAATCAAGATCAATAAAAGGAAGTTTTACTAACTGCAGTATTTTTCCCCAGAGAAATGGTAGCTTTGGCCTGTGCAAAATTGTCATCGGAATCACCCACTTTACAAGTATGAGAATTATCTTCTGAAGGAGAATCCATCAATGGTTTCTGTTTTGTTGGTACTGGATCATCAATGGTTTCTGAGATAAGGGATTCTTTCACAGAAGCAGATTCTACCGACTTGTCACCCAACTCTGGATCTGCATTTATTCTCCCTGCAACTGAAATGAGAATTTTGGGTTCATCTGCATCCCCCTCTCTACATGACTGAACACTATCTTCAACTAATTTGTTCCCCAATTGAGAATTGGCGGATTTTAACCCTTCAACTGAGACTGGCATTTCCACTTTGTCAGTAGTAGCAACATTAACATCTATTGCATGGGCATCATCCATGTCAACGTCTTTAAAAAAGTGAGCATTATCTTTGACAGAAGACTTTGATACTGCTTTGCTTTCTACCTGCAGTTTGTTACGACCCTTACGACAGTTCGAAAACCTTTTAGAAGCAGATCCAATCAATTTGTCCTCCAGTGGTGAATTAGAACATGCAGTCCCCTCAACTGAAACTGCAGCGTCAACTTCATGAGCAGCAGCAATGTTAACATCTATTGAACGGGCATCATCCTCGTCACTTCCTCTGCCAGACTGAACATTATCTTCAACAAGAGAATCTGAGATTGGTTTACTTTCAATGTCCATGGCATCATTGCTTGTGGTTGGAATAGTATGACAATTCCTCTCAGAAGCAGATTCAACTGACTTGTTCCTTGATTGAGAATCCGGGGTTTTCTTAACTGAGACTGCGATTTTGGCTTCCTGAGAAACTGCAACAGTGGCAGTTACATCACCAGCATTAAACATATCACACTCAGAAGAAAGGTGGCTATTACTTTTGACAAGCGTACCTGATTCTGCTTTATTACCCTTCTTCAGTGCATCATAACTTGTGTCAACAGCAGGTTCAACTAACTTGTCCCCTGGTTGAGAATCAAGACTTGCAGTTCCCTTGGCAAAGATAGGCATTTCCACATCATGAGAGGAGGCAACTTTAACATCTATACCACCCTCTTTCCTAGAGTGAGTAATATCTGCCTCAGGAGAATCCTCCCCTGGTTTAATTTCCTTCTCTGAAGCATCGTGACTTGTGTCAGAGTCAGAAAGAGATTTCCCATCAGAACAATCACCTGTCTTGTCCCCTGATTGAGAATCAGCACACGTCCCCTGATTTGAGACATGAGATGGTGAAGAACCACTCAGCATAGAAGTACAATTTGAGGAAACACATGGGCATTTGGATTCAAAATGTGCAGCAGCAACTTCACCGCCCATCAAATTAGAATGAAGCAAATCACTACCAGCGCACTTATGAGAATTGTGCACAGCTGAGGAATCAACATCAGCTTTATTTGCCCCGTCAGGTTCAATCTCATGGTTGTCTTTCAATTCTACTTGTTCAGATGGGAAAAGAAAACAAGCTTAGGTAAATAATGGAAGTAAACACATGGTCTAGCAGAGAAAAGAAGAAAAGGAAAACACATTTCATGAACCAAAACCTGTGCTAGCCATCATGTTCTCCTTGATGCTTTCTGGCTCCAATAGCACTTTCTGTAACATGTCTATACCAGGGAATACCAACATATTTAAGGACCTCATTTCTCGTTTAAGAGACTCCTCAAGAGGAGTGAAACCAAAAACTGTTGTCCATGTATGCATAAGTTCAGCAATTGCAGGGATAATCAGTTTCTCAACCTTGAAAGAGCGAAGTGCCTTCAAATAAAATAAAACAAGATATATTAATGAGATCTAAAGACCAAAGCAGATGGAAGGCTAAAACATACAGACAACAGATCGAAAATCAGATATTTTAACAACTCCATTTCAAAATGTGGAAGAACATCAGGACATAATTCTTTTAGCTTACAGATTCAAGGGCACAAAAGAGCCGACGGCACATTCCCTGACGCCTATATATATGACGAGTTCCAATGAATGGCATCTCTGCTAACCGAGTCCCGTGGAACCTAACCAGATAATGGCAGTGAAATAATAAGACTATCAGCATAAATAACACAGAGAAACATATTTTAGATCTCAGGACCCAATTAAACTAGAACTCCTACTCCAGACCAGAGCCTGACAAGGTAAAAAAACAACAAAATGATAAGAAATTTCAACTTATAAGTTCAAAGAAGTAATAAGACTATCAGCATAAATAACACACAAACATATTTTAGATCTCAGGACCCGATTAAACTAAAACTCCTACTCCAGACCAGAGACTGACAAGGTAAAAAAACAATAAAATGATAAGAAATTTCAACTCGTAAGTTCAAAGACACAAGAAAAGAATTGTCTTCAGTCTTGGACTCCAACGCTAGAGAGTTGGAACTTTCAAGAATTAATTATCCTTGGGAGTAAAAATTCAGCATATGAACCCAATCCATGAGATATCTACTCACTTAATGTATCATACTGCAACTAAACTATGGAAGAAAATAACAATATGAACAGACCTTAGAAGTAAATACTTATCATTGACCTACTTATTTTCTGATAGAAAACTAAAAAGGCATGAACTCGTAAGCACACAGATACACATTAGCTGCTCAGTCACTGGTGTGAAGCATGCTTCTACAGTGTCCCACGTGATGTCTCCCCATCTACAAATTTGTTACAATACTCTAATGTCACAACCTGATAACCATGTAATTTTCCCCGGGAGCAAAATCCATCCTACATCATCCCATTCCAGCAAGCACCTTTCTCTTCTTTCCTTTCTTAAAATAGCAAGCTTGCTGACTGCAAATGAGACCTCAACTAATGCTGCGTTAGCACCCGTCTCTTCAAAGTTTTGGTGCTTGTGTTCAATTTAGCATTTTGCTATTTGTTTTCTGTTATCCGACTCATTTTTATGTTCTTTTTTTCCACAGGTTTGCTTGAAAATGATTCCAGCAAAATAATAATGAAGAGGAGGTGACAAATTCATGCCAAACAATATAATAAAGCATGGTACCTGATAGATGCTGCAGAAATTATTTCATCTCCCCTCTCCAGAATAGCAGTGTAGAAGCCAGTATAATTCAACCGATTGAAGTTTGATCTTAAGAAAATAAAAAGCAAATAAGGCATAACAAAATGATTAAGATGATATACATATGCCAAGCACAGTAAACAATACCTAGTGCAGCCTCCATGCTGATCTAAGCTTATGCTGGAATTCGGCATGCTTTGGGCGAATGAAGTTAAATCCTTATTATTACTTTCCAGATATCTGGGTATAGGACCCCTCTTACTTAATCTTATACTTAAAATGATCAAGGAGATTCATGTTAAACTTTTAACATATAATAGTCTTGTGCAGCCTCCATGCTGATCTAAGCTTATGCTGGAATTCGGCATGCTTTGGGCGAATGAAGTTAAATCCTTATTATTACTTTCCAGATATCTGGGTATAGGACCCCTCTTATTTAATCTTATACTTAAAATGATTGAGGAGATTCATGTTAAACTTTTAACATATAATAGTCTTGTAAACAATTCTTGGCTGTGGTTGCTTGAGTCAACAATACAGTAACGAGGCCAAAAAAGATTTCATAAAAAAATTATTGAATGCAGGAAAAGTTTGTAGCACTCTGTGCAATGTTGGTCTAAGCCCAGAAAAATGAACCCTACTTAAAATATATAAACAATATTTTCTCCACGTAGTATAGCAAAGAAGTGTGCAGAATTATAGATGTTTCTTGATGTTAATTTGTAGGGCATACTTGCTCCATTGGATATCAGTAGTAATGCCTTTATGATATACATACTACATACCACACACAACAATGGTTTGATAAACTTATCTTTTAAAATCATATAAAGAACTTTCTGAACATTTAAAGTTCAAGCAAACTTTCTAAAGCAAATAGCCTTATGTTGAAATGCATACACTAAGGTAAATAGATATTCTAGCCCATTATTCAATCTCATCGATATCATCGATCTCATAAGTATCATACCAAATCCCATCAATCGAATCACTTTTTCGAGAAATACGAGACATCTAAGTCATATAATTAAAGAGATCTATTCATTGATAAGAAAAAGAAAAAAGGGGAACAGTGATTGGATTGATGATAAAATAGAATCCTGGGTCGCGAACAGTGATTCGATTGATGATAGAGAAAGAGAATTCTTGGTTCAGTTCTCCACTTTAACGACAGAAAAAAGGATTGATCAAATTCTATTGAGTCTGACTCATAGTGATCATTTATCAAAAAATGACTCTGGTTATCAAATGCATACACGAGCCTGTTGTTGAAATGCATACACCAAGGTAAAAAAATATTCTAGCCCATTATGATCATATACAAAAGAATCATGACACATATACAAGAGGCTGTAAAATCAGATAAGCATATAGCACTGTGTTACTTCCAGGCTCAAATGCATACTATAATTTATGCTATGTGCTATCTAATCGAGTGAGGATCTAAAGGAAAAACAAGTAAGAAAATCACTTTCATGCTTACCCCGAATTATAAAGAACATTGTGAATTAAATTGATCCGACTCCTTCGGTCAACAATTGGCAAAAAGCATTCATCCATAACAGTCAGAGCAACAGCCAGTTTGGAATTACATTCCACCCTTTGAGGGAGTCCTCTGAAAGAGGTATCTGAATCTTCATCTGTTCTATGAATAAGACACCATGAAAACCCTGCTTCCAGTTCATGTTTGACCCCCAAATATTTCTGTAAATGCTCAAACAGCTGTAGAGGCAGCAAAAAGGAACACTGTGCATTAACTTCATTAAGGGCATTATAGAAGTAAATCATTTCTACACTACCAAAATGACAAAAAGGCAACTGGAACCACTAGAGGGAACCACCCCTCTCACTATCTATCTCCCATGAACCCCCAACACAGACACAAACAGAAAAGAGAGAGAGAATTCTTTTGTACTGAAAGAGAGAGAGAGAATTCAGACCCCATATAAAGTGTTTACTTTAGTGGACATCTGGTCCGCTCTTGTGCCGATATATGTAGTGATAACAGCATTAAATGAAAAAAATTCAGATGATAAGGTAGATGAGTGAAAAAATCATATATTCCTGTATCAATGTCGTGACTAAAACCTTCACCTTCACGATAATTCAAACTTTACAAAGCTAGTGATGTAGGACGAGCTACGGGTAGTTTGGTGTTAGTTTTATTTTTCCTTATTTAAGCTGGTTTAGGTTTTATTTTCTTATTTGAGTTGTTTTTTTGGAATTATATTCCTTTTTCTATTTTGTTGGGTTTATGGCCATTTTAACTAAGGCCTTAAGTTCAGTTTTTAGAATTAGATAAATAATTTGATGAATATTGAGATAAAGTTATGGCTTTCTCTCTCAAATTCTTCTGATTCTCCCCTTTCTCTATTCTCTATTGGTTTCACACCATCTAGACAATTTTTTTGTTTTTTCAAACTTCACGCAAGAGATGTGAGCATAGTTCAGATATAAAGAGGCATAAATGCCTATGATTACACGTCAATTACCATTTTTAGCAGGAATTTATGTTTGAAATGTCATAGATGACTGAAAGTAAACCAAAAATATTAGTAAAATTACATGCTTGTAAACCAGCTTCACTCTCACCGATACAGTAACAAAACTAAATCTTGCACTGAAGTCCAGTTTACATAGCCACCCAGTGATGAACATGGAACATTAAAACCATATTTCTGAGACTTCTAACAATAAATCTAGTATCTAGCAAATAAGGATCTGTCAAAAAATAGCCCAACGATCTATAAGAAAAACATGCTAAACTCCAGTACAAGAATGATATCACCTTTTTAGTCAGGATGATACATTAGCCAACATGTTCAAAATTCCCAACTTCAGCTGCATGTTACACAAAATAGGGGAGAGAGAGAGAGAGAGGAAGGAAGCAACTAAACTATGCTTAGCCTTGAAAGGAAACAACATCTCATGCTACAAAAACCTAAGTAGAAACAACTCCCATACTGTATATGACTCGGTATGCACAAACTATCCCGGAATAAAATGCTTCCACACATGGATAAAATGAAAAATAACTTATAATAGCTAGTGAGAAGTTGTAACATTAATTCAGAGATCCGAGTACCTCTCTGCATTTCTGGCCACAAAAGGAAGAGACTGAATCAACAGGAAGAGCATCCATCTCCTGCATGCACAATTTGTGATCTAGAGAAATGGAAATGTAAATTCCAATTAGAAATTTAGAAGTGGTAAGAAAGGATAGTAGAGGAAATTCCATAAGCAAACACCCAAAGATGCAAACTAAGAAAGAGAGAATACATTTTTTCTCACAGATGCTGCAAGTAAGTAGTGCCCCAGCAGTTGTATCTCCTCCTTGAGCAGTGTCCCCGCCAGCTACCCCACAAAATTTGCATGTACAATTTGGACAGTGCCAGTCACCAGGAGGAAGCATCTGCAATATAAAGAGAGACTTGAATACCTTCAAGTACTTAAGGAG
This sequence comes from Ailanthus altissimus, assembly GCA_946807835.1. Classification (NCBI taxonomy): domain Eukaryota; kingdom Viridiplantae; phylum Streptophyta; class Magnoliopsida; order Sapindales; family Simaroubaceae; genus Ailanthus; species Ailanthus altissimus. Next base: position 24,452,840 of record OX327693.1, read on the forward strand.
TAAAAGATTGCAGTACACCAATTACAAGGACATCCATAAACACAGTCCAGAACCACACTGTTCTCACAAAGAATTTTATTTAGCTTGCTATCACGAGTAAGAAGGGTCAAATTTGTTCCCATCTTCTGTAGGGGAAACCTCATCAAACAAGGACTAGTGCCTAGTTCAGATCACCAAGTGACACATGTAAGGTAATTGGCGTATAGTTCGTCAAGATAAAACTACACATCAAGTGTCCAAACATTTGAGCATGTTAGTTTGAGCTACTGAATTCATTGAGATCCCAAAACATCAAGGACTATGGAACAGTTCCCACATGAGGAAAAGCACTCAGGCAGGGTAGCGTGGTCAAAAGGCATTTCCAAGGAAGTTCGAATATTCCTAATTCTTTCAGACAGAAAAAATCTTGTATCTTTTCCTTTGAGAATCTCTAGCTATCACATTCACTAGATTTAAGGGTTAATATCCTATCAACCTAGTTTGCATCAAATTATCTAACTTCCTTCCTCAGTTTCTTCAGTCTCCTCAACCACTAAAAAGTTAATCTTCACAACACCCACAACTCTGTCTTCAAAGACGAAGAACGAACGAAATCATTGGAGGATATCTCATCCCACATCAACAATAAATGCTGATACTCCACAAGTTCCCCTCAATTATTAAAGACACTAAAAAATCTCTTCATGTTTTGATGCCTTTCCTTTCTTCATTAACCTTGCTGAAGAATAAAATGACCCACTGATACACAACAAAATACTGACAAAAAGAAAGGTTTTCCACCCATAAATATACTAAAAATTAACACAATCATACCTCTATATCCAGGCAGCTCTGATGAAATGTCGATGGACAACCATCACAACAGATCAAATCCCCACCATCTCCACATATGCCACATGTATCGTCATTTGGATCATCCCCATCAATGTCCACAGTGTCAAAACCAATGCGCTCAGACCCTTTTTGTCTATTCCATGCATCTACTTGGCGTTGTAGAAGGGAAACCCCAGAATCTAAATAAATGTTTTGAAATGGTTGACGCAATTTGCTTCCCGCATGAATCTCAAACTTGGATACTGTGAGAATTTTACTGCAGCAACCACAATGAATGCCATCTCTCGTAATCCAGCCCTCCAACATTACTTTCGTCCGTCGACGATTCATATACTGCACCCTTTCGCTCAACTGCACAGTTCCAGAATCAATCAGCCAGGAAAGCAATGTCCGCCTTCCGGCATATGGAACAAAGCCATCAGTCTCTGAATTAGATCCCTCATTAGAACTTCGAACCAACAAAGTACATCTTCCAAGCTTTCTACTTTTCCTTCCATGCAATGCATGAGAATTGGATCCAGCAGATGGTTTTCCATCACTGTCATGCAAATGATGAGTAGAACTCTGACCTTTTGAGCTCTGGATGACAACACCATTCTCATTCATTCTGCCCTTAGCTGATTTGCCACCCTGCTTTATGAATGAACTTAGTTTCTCTTCATGGTTGCTGCTGTCCATACTGTCCTCATCATGGGTGGCACCCAAATTTCTCCTTGAAGTAGCTTCTCTAGTGCTCAAACTCTGACTGCCATCTCTTTGTTTCTTTTTCATTTCTTTCTCAATCTTCTTTCGTGTTTTTCTAGTTAATTGGCCAAGTACTTCATCTGATAATGGAGTGAATGGAGAACCATCAACACTTTGTTTGGGCTCATCTTCTTCATCATTTAACTGCTTCAAGAGTGCATCATATGCCTTAATAATGGACCAGTAAGCTGTCCCGCTGGGGTTAATGTACACTGCATCAAGGTAATCTCTGTTCCTTCTAGGTCTGTAATCTATTGTCCACCCAGCTTCGACGAGCATCCCTCTTATCCGTTCACGTAGTTTTTGCTTTTCTGTGCCTCTACCACGCTTAACTTTGCCTTCTTTCATTGTGGTTAACATTAGCTTTCCAGCAGGCGTTTTTTCATTTTCAGAACTAACCCCTTTCACAGATTTATGAGCTTCCATTCTCTTTGGTCCAAGCTTTAATGCAGTATCACTATCAACCGAATCAGAGTCATCATCCTTACACTTCTTAGTTGATAAAGATTTTCGAGAACTAAGCTTATTTTTCTCTTTCCTAAGAAATGAGCCAGGTTTTTCAAGAAATTCTGTTTCTAAGTAAGATGGAGGATGGATTGGAGCATTCCGTTTTATATTATCTTCAATTCTTGAGCTACTTCGATTTTCCTCAACATCCAAGCAATCATAGTTATCCACAGGCTCAGCAACCTTTTTCTTCTTCTTCACCATCACCTTCAGAACACCATTTTTACCTTGAAGCCTGATGGGCTCATCAGGATCCCCCATATACTTCTCTCTCAACAAGGATATAGGTACATGACCCACATCCCTACCTGTCCCAAACCTATTCATCCCACCCTGATTAAAGCTACTTGTCCTCTCAAAAAACAAATTCTTTCTCTTATCAACAAGTTGTCTACTTGAACCAGACTCAAATTCCCTTTCAATCCCACCTATTCCAAAAGCCATTGACCCCAAAAACCTTCTTCCCCCTATATCCATTCGGCTATCCCCCAAATGCTTCCGTCTCATCATCATCTCCTCATCAACCCCATCATACTCATCAAACTCAAACACATCTAATCGATTCATCTTCCTATCCTTGTGCTCCTCAATTCTACCAGTCAAACCATCCTCATTGTGCCTAACACGTTCCACCCTATCCCTACCCCTCTGCCTACCAAACTCGCTCTCTTCCACAACACCCTTCTCCAAAAGACTCAAACCATTACAAACCCGTAATGTCTCAGGGCCGAGCCTTCTATGAGGCGGCATTAACAGCTCATCACTCGAGCCAGAATCACTAAATTCCATCCTAGGCCTCTTTTTTTCTTTTTTTTGCCTGAAAACCTTTCGAGCACCTGAAGAACCAGAAGCACTAACATCCTCATTCTTCTTTCTTACAATTAAACAACCTGAAGAGCTCCTATTCTTCACAATAATCCCTGATTGTTCACCAGATCTCCTACTCTCCGCCATAAACACCAAATAATCAACACAAAGCCCTATGTTTTGAAAATTTTGTCTGTAAACATCCCAAATAGACCATAAACACCAAACAAAACCCTAAAGTTCAAGACTTTTCGTTTATGATTCACAACCACGCCAAATTACTCACCAAAAACATAACGAAGGGAGTAATTACAAACCTTAAAGCTCTCTCAATCAAAATTTGGAACCAAAACCCACCAGATCTGAAGCAAAACCAAAGCCACAAAATCCAAAAAGAAAATAAAGAAAGAAATGAGACGCTTAGGATTTTCACATTTAACAAACGTCGCTGTAACTGTAAATCGACGATGAACAATACCTCGCCGGAGAGTCTTACAATTCCGTTAGGTTCAATTAAACCACACGCGTCGCCGACTGCTGAGGTATAATTTTCCGGCGAAGGAAACAACAGAGAGAGAGAGAGAGAGAGTTTTCGGGTTTGGTAATTGGTTATTTAATGGTTCTTTATAAAGGAACTAAAACCCATCGTGCTCTTTTTACTCTTACGTATTGGTGTTCTTTTTTTCCCCCTCTGTCTTTTTTTAATTTTTAATAAAAAAAATTATATAATACGTGTGCTTTCGGTATTTACCTCCCAGTTCCACTCAGATTTCCCTCCAAATCTAGTTAGATACCCGTAAGATCATGCCACGTATTAGTGGGACCCGAATTCCGGATGATGTGGCAGAATCGGGGATGGGCTGTAAGTGTCGAAGTGTCATTTCCGGTTGGTTTCTACTGTTTGACTGTATTTAACTTTGGGGTTAAGCTGGGGATTTGGGAGGAGAGTGACGTACAGCCCCGGAGAGGAGCGCGTCAAGGAAGGGGAGGGCGTATTATCTAAAAGTGGATTTTAGGTGAAGAAATGCTGGGTTTTGTTCCCTGTGATATGATGAGAATCAGATCAGAGCGTTTCTGAAAACACCGGGGGTTTGAAATGAATAGTAGCTGGTACTGGTAAAAACAAGGCTGGCTGGCCTGGTTTTTTTTTTTTTTCATTTTGACCAAAGCTATGGTGACAGATGCCTGAACACACTGTTTCATTTCCCTTTTATAACGCGTTCTGGTTTGACAGGGGGAATTCAGAGGCGTCAAATCGACGTATTGGCCCATTTTTTTGTAAAACGTCAACGTGATCAAACCACCATGTGGATTCATTTACGGCCTCCAAAACAAAATAAAAGAATTCAATTTCCTTTATTTGGTTAAGATACAACCAATGAAGACGTTCGTAGATAACTTCTCTTATGATCTCAATTGTAAGATTTATAACTTAAGCCTACTAAATTTTTAGCTACTTTTTCCATCACTTAGTAATCACGTTCTTGTCACTTTCCCTTCAATTCGTTAATCACCTTTTGTTAAATTTATGTCACCTTTGGTCATATTTCTATCATTTTTATGCTACCAAAAGTGACATTATAAATATAATAAGACAAAACTTACAATTATTAAAACCTTAAAAAATTAAAATTCTCTCAACTTTTAAAATTAAAATTAGTCGCGGCTCCACCCTTAACACTAATCTTTATCAAAGGAGGAGTTTTGATCTTCTCTTCAAAGATACAACTATCTTTAGTGATTTTTTTTTCTTTCTAATTATTTTGTTTGTTTACATGTTTTTTTCATTTTCATTTTATTTCTCCAATGGATCTCCTCATCAGAATTGGAGTTTGGCCTAGGCAAATAACAATGGAGATCTGTTGCTTGGCCAGACTGATCGATCGATGCCATGCTTCATCTCATCGAACACTTCAAGCTAATTGACACTATACTTATCCTTCGTCGAATATCGTCGCTCTTCCTATTCTTTGATGAATTTTTCGTAGCCCATTGCCTATACAACCACCAATGGTCAAGCGTCTCTGATCCTCGAGCATTTTGCTCATCGTAATTACCACTTGGTCTTTACTGGTAAAGCAACTTTTGGTGGCTTCCTAGTCAACTGCACCACTATCTAAGTAGAAACAACTCCGTCACCTACCCAAGTTTAAATTTATTTGTTGAGTTTATTCTGTAAATCCTAGTGAATGTAGTCTCGTGTGATCTAGAAGGGTAAAATACTATAATCAGTAGATGTTGAGGTTGTCGTAAATTTGCGATAATATTTTGTGGTGTTTTTCTTATATGAGAACATTCTGCACCTTCATTATGAGGATTTTGCCCCTCCTACATGAGGGTATGGCTCCCCATTCGAAATAAAGGAGAAAATCCCGACTATTGGAATGATCCCCTATAATGAAGTTGTCAGACTGTGTGGGGCCCACTAACATTTTGGTCCAACCAGCATAGAAATCATTATCCTTCACTAGTCACCACTAGTCAGGCACTAGGCCTCCATGGAGATGGAAGCGAGGGTTCGATTCCTTGGGGGCATAGGTAACTTGAGTAATTGTGTGTTAGGACGTCGGTGGCTCTAAGGTGTCATCCAACCGATGGATCAAATAGTTAGTGGGTCCCATAGACTTTAACAAAAATGCCAGCCTTTTGTCATGTTATGTGAGGCCCACCAACTCCTTGGTCCACCTACTGGATGACACCTCAGAGCCACTGATGCACCCACATAATTACTCAGGTTACCTGCGCCCCTAAGGAATCAAAACTCTGCCCTCATCTCTATGCAGGCCTATAAGGTCTTTATAGAGATAAAGGCGAGGGTTTGATTTCTTGGGGCGCAGGTAACCAGAGGATTCTATGAATAAGGCGTCATTGGCTCTGAGATGTTATCCAGCCAGTGGGACAAGGAGTTAGTGAGCCCCACACAGTCTTACAATTTTTGTAAGACTATGTGGGGCCTACCAACTCCTTGCTCCATCAGTTTGATGATACCTCAGAGCTACCGGCGCACCCCACATAATTACTCAGGTTACTTGCGCTTCTAGTTGTACTGTGTGGGGACTACCAACTCCTTGGTCCACCGGCTGGATGACACCTCAGAGCTACCGACGCACCCACACAATTCCTCATGTTACCTGTGCTTCTAGTGCCCGTCCTCGCCTCAAAAGAAACACTTTTCTTTCACTTTCTTCTCACGAGGCTTAGATATCCGCTGCCTCTGAGGAGCCATGCGGGGTGGCTTATTCACTATCTTCTTCTTCCCTTTGGACTTCCCAGAAGCCCTTGAGGTAGAAGATGAGACACCCTGGACCAAGAGGGCTAAGCCCCTTTTGCGCATATCCTCCTCTGCTGTCTTCAACAAATTATGAAGCTCAGTATATGTTGGGGTCAAGGCTTGCATATTGAAATTCATAACAAACTGAGCAAATGACCCTGACAACGATTGGAGAATCAAACTATTCCCTAAGTTATTATTCAGAGAAATGTTCATAGTCTTTAATTTTCACTCCACATGTTTCTTAAACACCTTTGAAGTTAAAGCTTTGGTAAGTGGATCTGTTATATTATTTATAGAATCTCAGAATTGTTCTAAATTCTGAGTGGCTCGAATATATTATAAATCAAAAGATGCCCCAAGGTATTTCTAATGATGCCTCCTCTTAAGAAAAATAGACATATCATAAATGATTGGATGACAATTTAAGAGTTAAACGTACACCCTCGCCTCAATGTCTGTAGAGTTACAGTGAGAGAATGTTGTATGGACAGTGCTAGTAGTATAATACTGCACTTAAAGGAACTCTTTGGCGATTGACCTCAAGCCAGGAATTGCCTCCTCATGAAATGGGGATTTATTAAACTCCAAAATATCCCTTAATCAGATTAAATTGTATAATATTATAAGATGATATTATATATTTATCCGTCATGTCAATAAGGTGTTAGACAAGCCACATCGACTTTTTTTCAATATTATAACAGCGTGAGGGACTTGATCGGTTGGGTTTAGACTATACCGATTAAACATGAGATGAGAAAAATATATACGAACGTATTGTCCAATATTGCTACAATGTGAGGGTAGTATCAGTAACATATATTTGATAATTAACCAGTTAATCTGGAATACACTTATCCAATATTGCTACAACGTGAGGCTGGAGTAAATTTTAATGGGACCTACTTTCCATTGTATAGTTTAAATGAGTTTAAACTATTGTATTATTGTTTGAGATATTATCAGGATTATGTAAAGCAGTGGTAGGACGTTTTAAATTGAAAACTGTATAATTGTTATACCCATGATTTAAAATGTTTTATTAGCGATTTAACAATTCCACTGACATCTCCGATTTATTTTGTTTATACTAGATTTGATTTGATGACCTCTACAAATTCATTGGTGCGCATACTGGATGTAAATCAGCTGCAAGGTGTCAGTACCTAACTAGTGAAGGATGGTGATCCAGGTGCTGGTTGGACTAAAGGGTTAGTGGGCTCCACATAATCGCCATCCTGATGGGTGCAATCATCGAACTTTAAAGGCCTATAAAGGATGAGTTCACAGGTTCGACACGACTGGGGGCGCAGGTAACCTCAGAGGATTATGTGGGTGCGCAGGTGGTCTGAGGTGTCATCCAGCCGGTGGACCAAGAATTTGGTGGGCCCCACATAATCTTACTATGTGGAGCTTACTAACCCTTTAGTCCAACCAGCACCAAGATCCCTATCCCCTATTGGTCCCCACCAGTCAAGCGCCAACGACCTACACACTCCTACAGGTAACCTGAGCCTCCTTAGGTTTCGAGCTCGAGATCTTTATCCTAACAGGCCTTTAGACTCTAACTAGGTACCCATCAGGGCTAGCCACCCTGATGGGTACAAGGACGAACCTTTTTTTTTCAAACTGTGTGGGGCTCGCTAACCCTTTAATCCAACCAGCATCGAGATCACCATCCCTCACTAGTCACTATTAGTCAGGCACTAACGCACCCACACAACCAGCTCAGGTTACCTGCGCCCCTAAAGAATCGAACCACTGCCTCCATCTCTATAGAGGCCTTATAGACCTTTAGAGGTTCGTCCTTATACCCATCAGAATGGTCAACCTAATGGGTATGAGGACGAACCTCTAAATGCCTATAAGGCCTCCATGGAGATAGGGGCGGGGGTTCGAATCCTTGGAGGTGCAGGTAACCAGAGCTGGTTGTGTGGGTGAGCTAGTTGCTCTGAGGTGTCATCTAACCGGTGGACCAAGGAATTGGTGGGCCCCATACAGCCTGACATTCTTTTAAAAATGGTGGTTCAATTGAGGGGGGCTATTCAAGCGATTATTGGACCAACACAGGAGACGGCCCGTAATTTATCCACTGACAATAGCGGGAGGCAGTCGTTGCTCTGTGAAACCAACCTAACGCGGTGCCCTCCACTCTAGGAGTCACGAAGCCTAGGCCTTCGCACAAGTCCCGTAACTCAGCTCTCTACTTGGATTAGGCATGCCAGCGTAGAACCCAACTAGTCCTGGTTGGATAACTTAGCCAATTGTCCGGCCACTTCGATGCCTTACTTGGTTACAAGAACACGCTACTAAGCTCCGCACAAATGACTCAACTCTCGACTTGAAACAGGCGAGAAAGTAGTCGCACGCTTGACCTCGCCTGATGGCTAAGATGTGGCCATCCCGATGGGTACAATGACGAACTTTTAAAGGCCTATAAGGCCTCTATAGAGATAGGGGCGGGGGTTTGATTCCTTGGGGGCGCAAGTGACCTGAGGATTCTGTGAATGGGGTGCCAGTGGCTCTAAGGTGTCATCCAGCTGGTAGATCAAGAAGTTAGTAGGCCTTATATAATCTTACAAAAGACTGGCCTTTTTGTTAGAATGTGTGGAACCCACAAACTCTTTAATCCACCGATGTCTCAACATACAATTACTCAGATTACCTACACCCACACAACTAGCGCATGTAACCTGATCTGGTTGTGTGGGTGCGCCAGTGCCTAACTAATGGTGACTAGTGGGGGATGGTGATCCCGGTGCTGGTTGGGCTAAAGGGTTAGTGGGCCTTACACAGTCTGATAAAAATACCGGCCTTTTTATTCATGATCAAGAAATGAGAGTACAAATGATAAGTTTCTCATTTATGGAGATAATAATATTCAAATGAGATGATACACAGATTCAGACTTTCAATCTAATCTAGATGATAGAAAGTCTACATTTGGATATGTGTTTACTCTCAATGGTGGTGCAGTAAGCTGGAAGAGTACCAAGTATGAGTCCACAGCTAACTCTACCACAGAGGCAGAGTACATTGCAACTTTTGAAGCTGCAAAGGAAGCTGTTTGGATTTGTACGTTTGTCGTTGAGCTTGGAATAGTTCCAAGTTCGCTGAATCTTATCCCATTATTTTGCGACAACAATTGTGCCACACCACAAGCCGTCAAGAAGGCAAACCTTTTTGTAAGCCATTAATTCTTTGATTCATTGGTCGGATGAAATCTTAGAGCCACTGGCGCAACCACATAATCAGTCTGATGGGTACAAAGACGAACCTCTAAAAGTCTATAAGGCCTCTGTAGAGATAAAAATAGGAGTTCGATTCTTTGAGAGCACAAGTAACCTAAAAGGAGTATGTGAGTACACTAATAACTCTGATGTATCATCCAACCGATGAATCAAATAATTAATAGGTTCCATATAATTTTACTGAAATTGTATGTTTCTCATTTAAGAGAATTAGAATTAAACATATCATATTATAATTATTTTATATAAAGTCTCAATAATTTAACTGATTTTATAATAACAATAATTTTAAAATATAATATTATTGAGCCTTATTAATGATCTTACGTGTATTGATAATAAAAAAAAATACTCACTTTATAAATTTATAATATATAATTTATATTTAAATTGATATTTGACATGTTGACTATATTAATAAAGATTTAAAAAATTAATGGTTACTTGACACGTAATAGTAATTGGTTAGTAATACATAAGTTAGGTTCTAAATCTGGTATCCCAACTTTGTAATAAAAACACTACTCATTTAAATAACAAAACAAATTTGACAATAAATGATAATAATGTAATGAAAAGAGACAAAAATAAATTGACCAAAATGTGACAATATTCTTCTTACATCTCACCACCTAAAGAATGAACACTGTCTCCTCTTTTCATCGTAAAAATATCCATTTAATAAAATTATATAACATATTTTAAATTGATTCATTTGAAATTAATGGGTTGACTTTCAATTGATTCAAGTATTTAGGATCTAATGGATTTTCTTACGAGAAATGCAGGTGAGAAAGTTTCATCTGACGGGTATCATATTTTATATTAGCACATTTTTTTAAATTACCATTTCAAATTTTTTTTTTAAAAATTCAAATGATTTAAGTAAGGGCAAAGGATTACACTCCCATAATATGACTAAAAAGACAAAATAGTCATATTATTTTTTAAAAATTGGATTATTAATAAAAAAAAATTATGTTTTTAATGTTCTATAATATTTATTACATTATAAATTTTATTAGAAAAAAATAAGTGGATTAAATTTTGTTATGTGTATGAATTTTATTTAATTTTAAAAAATATATAAAAAAACAACTTAACAAAAATGTTGCCATCCAACAAAAATCTTTGAATAACAGTTAAGTCTATATTTGTGAAATGATTTGTGTTACTGCACAATCACAATGTGTTAGTATTTGACTACACTTTTCCATCGTTCAGTTCACATGCATCAATCATTAACGCTTTTTGTTTTTAATGTAAAATTCGTTTAATGAAAATTGTCTACAATTTCCTCCTACACGAAGAAGGGAATTGCTTGATTAAATTGTTACGCAGGAACGGAATTTCCTTTCTCTCTCCCATTAGAAGATGATGAATATTAATTTCTAACCTTTTTTTTTTCGTATTTATTTACTTTTAAATAAAAAAAACTTTTATTTTACAAGAAAAGACACATACATTAACTGAATTAGCGAACGTATTTTTAACAATTAAAAGACTTTATGGGTAATTATATTATAGATTCAAATAATATGTACAACACAAATATTATAATCAAATACTTGTAAATAAGACATTTAAGTTGTAATAAATTAACTTAAAATTGTTATAATCCCTTGACCAAATCCAAGACGATCTCAACTAAATGCTAAAACTTCAATCATTGGTCATCATCATTTTGACTTGTGATTTATATTATAATTTTATGTTGATAGTTCAAATCACATAGTCAATAATTATTAATTTTTTTTTATAAAAAAATAGATTAAATAAAATATTACAAGAATGATGGTCACTGCCAATTTATCAGCTTTAAATTAGGGACAAAGATCTAGTAATAATTAAAAAGAACTTTTATTTGTACACTAAAATTCTAGGGCGAAAAACCATATAGCTAAGCAAACATCCGAGCTCTTAACTTCTTTAAATACTCTCAACCTCTTGATTTGGTTCTTCCAATTTGAGATTAGTTAACTTTAACCTCTGAAATCAAAATCAAAACACCAAAAACAAGAAAATTAAAACATCACGAGCCAAAAATAATTCGGGTGTAAACTAAAATACCACAAAAATAAATTTGATTTGGGCGTTTACCAAAAACACCATAGACATATTTTCCATAAGAAAGAGAATTAAAAACATCTTCCTCCGTTGGAAAGTCAGAAAAATTAAGTGATTGTAAGCTTTAGTTATATGAAAGAAATGGGAGAAAAGACAGAGAAAAACTTTCTTTGTATTAATTGATAACTAAAAACAATTCAATTATTTTATTTAGATATTATCCTAAATGAAGTAATAAGTTAAGAAAACAAATCAAATTTGTCTCTGAAATTAATTTCTAATTAAAACTTTATAAAAAAAAAAGAATCACCCTAAAAACTAAGCACGTCTTTAATTATTTGGACCAACATTGAAAACATAAGAAAAGAGAAAAAGAAAAATTGCATGATGCTGTGTGTCTGCACAAGGGCGTCATTTTTTCTTCCCACTCTTGGCATCTGCAGCATTTGTCTGCACAAGAAGATATCAAAATGTAAGTGTCAACTATTTGAAGGTGATGATAAAAATCCAACAATAAGCTGAATTCATTTACGTTCTTTACACCTCGGACTTTCTTTGCCCTGTTTTTTTCCTTTCCTTCATCTGCTTTCTTGACTTATCGGCCTTTGCAGTCAATCCATTCTGATAATCACAATTAACATTACTAAAATTTAGTACTAATAATGTGTATTATTTAGTCCAATTGAGAATTTTTTTTTAAGGATGAAATTAGAAACAGTTTGTTTTATTTATAGTTATGCAATATTATAAAAAAAAACAATATTGATTAAGAGCTTATCGATGCATCCAAACAAACAACAATGTTATGAGATCATTCATGTCATCCTCGCTGCAAAAAAGGAACCAACAAATATTAAACCCAGATGACTAATTGCTTGGGAAAAAGCAGACTTAGAGCAAATTTGGCTGTGGAATGAATTTTGAGATCGTCCATGATCAATAATAGTTCCAACAGAACGTGCAATTGATTACGAGACAAATCAAATAACATAAAGAAGTGGATTTACCCTGAGAAGCCTGTATTTGGGCTCAAACTTCTTAGCAGTCTCAACAGAGTCATAAAATCAGTCCAAACCCATTTGATTTCCCACCTCCAAAATGAGTCTGAAACTTGAACACAAATATTGCATTTGCATCATACATCCTCGTCAATTTCTCATTCAACTCATCACAAATAACAAAATTAAACGCAAATATCAATTTCAAAAGAACAAAAAATAAAAGAAGATAAATGTAGCTTAAATTTAATACCTTTGAAACATTGGGCTTATTTGTACTTAAATAATTTAATGATAAAAAATTTGTAGTGCAAATTTTCACTAAAATAGGATCTTAAATTTGACTCTTCTATCTTCAAGTAAAATAAAAAATAAAAAATAAAAATATTGTGTTTATCTGGATGCAGAACATCAATGATCTTTACCAAGCTAAATAAAATATCAATTATATTACTATATATTTATTTTTTTTATAATTAAAAAGATAATTTTATTGCTAATCTAGTGAGATACAATTAGAAGCATAGTTAAGGACACAGATCAACCAGACAAAACAATAACAGTCAAGTGTCACCATTTTGTTACAATATTTTCTAATGGCTGACTATTTAAAATACTCAGACATTTAATCCATACAACATCCTTAATGCATCGGAAGACATCTATAACAGTAAGAGATTTTTGTTGGAACACCACTTGATTACGCTCATGCTATATATAATAGATGGAAGCACAAAAAGCAATTCTCCAAATTTTGCTAAGTAAAGATTTGCCTCATATTTTTCTACAGAAATAAGATACTTCTCTCCGTCATGGGACAGGCAGTCTCTGAATTTGACAAGCCACTAGAATCTTTTTCCAGACACTACTAGAAAAGGTGCAGTTAAAAAATAAGTGTTGTACCGTCTCAATGCCACTACCACACAGTGGGCAGTTTGGAATAGGAATAAGCCCCTATTTTGCTAATTTGCTTTTTGTAGCTAATTTGTCCTTTAAGATTAGCCATGTGATAAAACTATATTTGGGGAGACATTGATGACCCTATACTAGTTTATACCACCCTACCTTAGTACTTGTCTCTGATAAGTTTTGACATGCATTAACAATAGAGAATTGTCTATTGGAGCAACCAGTCCAAATTATCTTGTACTCACAAGAAGCAATAGAGAAGTGTGAATGGATAAATTTTCAGGCTTGAGCAATGGGTACATCTACCAGATCCGGTAAATTCCAAACCCCATTGCGCCAGAGGTCCTTAACTTTTGCATAACATGAAATATTAGAGTCTCCAATATTTATATAAGGAAATTTGTCCAATAAAGAAACACCTTGCACCTATGGATTATACCAAAAAGAAAAATTAGAACCATTGCCCAATTCATAGCCAAAAAAGTTTTTTGCTTGGTTTCTACATTGCAAGAGACTCCGCCACACCCAACTGCAATCCATTGGTTTTGTGATACCCTAAAATTTCAGTCTTGTAAGCTTGTTATCAATCACCCACCGAGACCATAGGGAGGATTTAACTGTCAGAAGCTCCCAAATATGTTTAATCATTGCGGCTTGATTCCAAGTATGTATAGATTTGATGCCTAATCCCCTTTCACTCATGTGCTTGCAAACTTGAGACCATGCAACTAAGCCTCTTGTTTTTTTAGAGTCAGGACCATGCCATAAGAATTTTCTACATATACCTTCCACTTCCTTGATAACAATTTTTAGGAGGATAAAAATAGAACACCAATAAATATGTATACTCATTAAGACAGAGTTTAACAATTGAAGACGCCCTGCATAAGAGAGTTTCTTAACCGTCTAATTAGAAATTCTTGCTATCATTTTACTGATCAGATCTTGACAATGCTCTTTCTTGAGTCTCCCAGAGATTAAAGGAACATCAAGATATTTGACCGGTAGCTCTCTACGTTGAAATTGGGTTAAATGTAAAATTGCATCTTTTGTATGGTCAGGAACGTGTCCAAAGAATATGGAGCTTTTATTCACATTTTAATTGCATACCGTGTCTTGTAGAAAAATTTTAAGACATTGTTGAAGTGGCTAATTGAACTGGTATCGCCATGAGAGAAAAGTAGCAAATCATCAGTAAAGATCAAATGGTTCAGCTTCAATCTTTTGCATCAATTATGAAAGGTAAAGTTTGCTTCAGGAATACTATTAAGACTTTTACTGAGGTACTCCATAGCAAGAATAAATAACAAATGAGACATTGGATCCCATTATCTCAAACCTTTCTTTCTAGAAAAAAAACCTTCTAAGGTACCATTCACCATCACAGAGAATATACTTGTTTTAACACAGCACATGATTAGCCGGATGAAGGAATATGGAAAATTAAGTTCAATTAGGACTTCTTCTAAGAAATTCTAAGAAATCCCAAGAAACTGAATCATAAGCGTTTCGTATATCATTTTTTAGAGCACAGCTAGGAACTCCATTTTTTCTGTCATACCCCCTCACTAATTCATGAGCCAATATGACATTATCTATTGTTTTTCTATGGTGGATAAAAGCTAATTGACTTGTGCAAACTAGATAGCCAATAACCTTAATAAGTCTAAAGGTTATAATTTTGCTAATACATTTGTATAAGACAGTGCAACACGCTATTAGTCTATAGTCACCTAAGTCATTGGGGTTAGACACCTTTAGGACTATAGTGATAGCAGTTGAATTAATAAGATAATAAATTTGACCTGTTGAGAAGAAGTGGTGCATAGCTTCAATGACTTTTTTATCAATGACATTCCAGCATTTTTGAAAAAAGAGACTGTTGTATCCATCAGGTCCAGGAGTTTTGTTCTCGTTGATGCTAAATATAGCTTCTTTTACTTCTTGGTCAAATATAGGGGTGCAGAGCATATCTCTATCTTTCACCTCAAGTTTAAGCCATTTATCCAATATTTGTTGTTGAATAAGTTCTCTAGTCTTTGCAAATGTTCCCAACAACTTTTTGTAGTAACTCACTACTATACTTTCAATTGCCTCAGGGTCTTGAGTAAGGTAACCATTTTAGTTTATTAAAGAAATGATTGTATTACTACACTTATAAAAATACATTTTGAAATCACGAGGCTTACAATAATCTTGATACAAAAGCCGAAATTATATTTATCAAGGAAGCGTTTCTCAACAGAAATTAACTGAAATTGCCAACTCTAACAGTCTGGTTCAATCTATATATAATTTTATCTCTGTATTTTCTTGACAGACAAACAGTGTATTTGAAAAGAATAAAAGAATAAAATAGAGTTAAAAGAAAAGAAAAGAGGTAAGAGGATTGAAAACTCACAAACTACTTCCTTGAAAGAAGCCTGTTGGTCATGAACTTCCTCGACCGAATCGTAATTGCCTTGCCTTGCCTTCACTCATTTCTCTTGACAAGTCAAGCTTCTTCTTAACAATAACAATACAGATATATGTTTTTTTTTTTGCTTTTATTATACGAATGGGGAGTGAAATTAAAGTGAGGTTGAATTTGGAAATTGGAAAGTAGAATTGGCGGCAGATTGTCAGGGGTTATGGACTTGGGCACTTTAGTTTCGGTGATGGGCTTAGTCATGATTTAGTAATAGATGCCATCCAGTTCCTGTCCTGATGTTTCGGAGCTTTTAGCTTCTGGATCAGAAAAATTGACTTCCTTCAAAAACATTATATTGTTTATTTATCCACACTAATTTATGAATTAGTTTTGACGATTTCAGTAAAGTATTTTCAACTTTTAAATAAGAGATATGATAAAACCGATCCATTCTATCTAACTAATGTTAATCGTGACTTACGACTACCATCTTTATTAGCTTTTACATATAAAATTTCTACTGGGACAATTACAACCCATCATTGAGTGATGACGTTTTTTTAATATACTATATGCGGCCGAACACACCACCACCATATTATTGATATAAAATTGAGGATTCATTTCATCTGCACAAACACAGAGTTGATGCTGAGGGGGTGATGATGACATATCAGAAGCCTCAACCTAAAGTTAAAAGCGATTGAGGCCTGCTTTTTGTATGGAAGCTTTTAGTTTCTTCGCTGCTTCCTGGAAACGAATTCAATGTAACGTAAGGAATTTGATTTTCTGAAAGAAGAGTAATAAAGGAATCTGTCTACGAGTGATCATGCTGGAAAATTTACTTTTCTTTGTCAACTTTTTCATCTCCTCACGCTGGCGCTGCCATGGATGTAAATTTAATTAACCTACTGTTGATAAATTAAGAGCCATATTATCGTCAACGCATTACCAATATTAGGCTATGTTTTGAAAGTATGGTGTAATGATAATCACGTCTTTTGAGTTTGCTAATGAATCCACCTACTAGATAATGAAATTCTAGAATTGAAAAATCAAGAGAAGAATAGAAAATAAAAATCAATCATACATAATATAAAATTTTATCTGATTCGATAATTGTCCGTCTCTACAATAGATGAAGATACTCACATTTTTTATAAATAAAAAATTACAAAATAATTGCTCTAGAATTACAAGAAAGGCTTCTTTTATTGATCAATAATTAAAAAAAAAATGCAACCGAAAGAGTAAGACTAAAAAATTTATTGTACAACACGCTCAAAACCCTAAAAAAAATAGGTTTATATATACTGTTACTGCACGTGCCGCATGCCACACCTTCTTTGGTGCGTCGATGCCACTTGCTTGTGCCACGGCCCCATCGCAAGGAAGCTTGGCACCGCGGCCTGGATCACCTGAGCTGCGGCGCCCACCGGCCTGATCCTTCTAAGCCGCATTCAAATTCTACCCTAACTTATCCACCTGGCTCTTCATGTAACTCTGCACTTCTACCACTTCTCACAGAGTTAATACAAAGATCTTGAATTAGTACTTTAATAGTAATCTAATCTCTGTGTACTCGTCAATATAGTGTTCGGATATGCGAAGGTTTTCTTTCTTTGAATCAAACATCATATTAAATAAACAAAAACGTTTATACTCTTGAAAAGCACTTTTGACAGAAGTAGAAGTTGTATGAACTACGTCACATATTCTTTAGAAATAAGAAATATCAAAACAAAAGCCGACAACTTAGGCATGCAGGAAATCAGATGGTGGCGGGTCGTAGTGTTAGGTTTGTGATACATACTTGTTAAACCACCAAATCCATCCATTTTCTTTTGGGACCATTCTTCATTGCAGCTGGCCTGTAATTGCTACGAAGTGTAAAGGATACGAAGTAGCATGTGCAGGTTGATTAATGCTTCTTCAATAGGATTCTTTTACTGTCTTTCTGGAAATGAAATTGATTATTAGATTAAACTCGTTACTTTGATGTTGTAATTAGCGGGTAATTTACATAAACTCAATTTTCATCCAGGCGAAATGACCACGGGCTAGACTCTTGCTTTTGCAACTGATATTCTCACTTTGATTTTTCTTACAGTAGAGAGAAAATTGTTAACTATTCGATGGTCTTTGTAAGCCTGCTGAAAATTTCAGAGGAATGGGTAGGCTTTAAACATCTACAGCATCAACTGGAAGAGAAGTTGCCCTGTGAAGGGAGTGTGGAACTGGAAGCAGAGCTCCTCTATAGTAACCCTTGGCAGTGACCATCGGCTCCAGGCTACAAGGCCAGTTGATCAGCTCACAATTTTGGACCCTTTGATTGGCCACATTGCCACATTTCTTTTCACCATCAATAGAAAAATATGAACTGAAATTCTTTCTAGAAGATGCCGATCTCTGGAGAGATGTACAGTTTTCAGGTTTAGGGAAAACTGGAGATGGATATACTTTGTCATCTTTCACTTGCTTATTGTCATGAGAAATCAATATTAAGCTCGACGGTTTGGATTTGACACCTAGTTGTTGGTCTCTAAGCTCCCGCAACTGCATTTGATACTTTGCTTTAAGCCACCTTAACTCTTGCTTAATTTCATTTTCATAATCATCCAAGAGACCACAATCCAATGCGGAGTTCAGAGAGTAACAGTTTCTGGCAATAGATTCACTTTGACTGTCCATATTTATAATACTCTCTTCTCCTCCTAAGCTTGATTGGTCCAATGTTTCATGCACCTCATTGCAGTGGATATCTCTTGACACTTGTGAACTTAACTCTAGTCCATCCCGCTGAGCCCATATATTGGCATAATGAATGACATTTGACTGTCCTGATGTAGCCTCTGCACCTTCTGTATCACATTGTTCTGCCCCATCAACTTGGTATGTGATCTCTTCAAATCGGCCATGGACAGCAGCGCATCCATGTTTAGAACACTGAAGAACCTGAAGGTTCTTGGCTCCTGTACTCTCTGATGAAACATAATCCGGTAAGCAACCATTTGAAGAACAATTGTGACAGAAACTTGAGCGATGTGGAGTTTCATCTATGCCCAGTCCCCTCTTCCACTCTGGTACCAAGGTAGCAATTTCATCATCAATGATCTCTGCTATTTTAGACACATCTTGGTCAGTAATATCAAGCTCAGAGACCATTTCAGTAGCAACACTCAATGCTGTGTCCTTCGCAATGTCAAAGCGGAAGTAGATGTTGCGAATTCGGCCTGCAAAAACAAATGCAGAACTGAAATTGGTTTGCACACTTTTTTGAACATGGGAAAGCACAGTAATGTATTATGAACATAATAGAAGAAGAAAAACTGACTTACCTTCTTTATCTGCAATTCTAAGCCTTAAAAAGATGCCATCATCTTCTCTCCTCTGACCTTTGATTGAAATGTCAAGGTCGCCCATATGCTCATCCTCATGATACGTAAAGAGATCAATTTCATTTATATGATACTCAGGTGGATGGTAATGTAAGCCATTCTCAATATCATAACCAATGTAATTGTCATATCCATTGTTGGAAGAAGTACTGCTGTGGTAGATTCCATATAAAGGTTGTCTAAGGAGAGGACTTATTTCATCATAGTCTCTGTCATACTGTAGTGGCCTCAAATCGGAGTCATAATCATCAATTTGGAGAAAAGGATCCTTCAGAAGCTCCCTAGCAGAAAGTCTACTAGACACAGTTGCTAAGCACTTCTCAATGAATTGTCGCACCTCAGGATCCTTTACTTGGGATAAAGATTCTGGTTTTTTACCCTACAGAAAAATTGCCATCATGTGTGAAGGACTGCTTGAGACAGATATCAGATATTAAAATATAAAATTGAAGAGTATTAGATCATACAGAGATGACTTTTTTGTAGATTTGAGCAGGGTGGGTGCATTCGCTATATGGATATTCAAAGGTGACCATCTCCAAGATGCACATTCCAAAAGAGTATATGTCAACTAATTCATTGTATTCCTCTTCATATACTTCAGGGGCCATAAACTCTGGTGTCCCTGATAAAAAATATACTCTCCTCAGGTTGTTTCAGTTCATCAGTTCACAGAAGGCATCTTAAAATACAAAGTAAATGATTGTACATATTGAGAAATACTAAAGTAAATGCAATTCAATATCAATTTTCAACTTTGACAGGGTGTGATTGTTGACAAGATTGAAGAGATTTGGACAACATAAACTTACCAACACAGCGAGCAGCATGAGATTTTCGGAGGATTGCAGCGAGGCCAAGATCACCAATCTTGACTTCCCCTTGATTTCCATTAACAAAAATGTTGTCGCATTTGAGATCTCGGTGAATCACAGGCGGGTCGCGGCTATGCAGATAGAGAAGCCCCGATAAAATTTGTCTACACCAATGCTTCACAGCTCTAATATTTACTCTCCTATGTTTTAGCCTATACCTATCCAAAAAGAAGGGAAAAAATTCAAGAAAGCGCCATAATGACATTGAAGAGAAATTATAAGAGAAGAGGGTAAGATTTTTGGATTTATAAAAATGCTTACTGTCTGAGTGTACCAGAGGTGAACATTTCAGTGACAAAATTAATGTTTCTGTTAGCAGTATCAACCCAAGAAGTGTAGAATTTCATGATGTTCTTGTGTTTCAAGGTCTTAAGCAGGTGAATTTCACAGTAAAGCCTCTCAAGCTCTTCAGGACTCTGCAAGAAATGATAAAGCTTCACTTGATTCCATGCTACCTCTATCCCTTCATATTCATCGAAGGCTCTGTATCTGCAACAGACAATTCATACAATAACAATAGGAAACACCCACGGAATTGAAAATTTTAGCAACACCCCCACCAAAATAACCGGTCAAAAGAGTCCAAAAACAATGATATTTTGCAAAACATTCAAAAGGGTATATAAAAAAAGTGAGAGAAGGGAATTCATACACTGTCTTTGAAGCTCCTTTGCCAAGAATTTCATTGTACTGCCAAAAGAAAATGCAAACTTGGAGCTCAGAATATATCTCAAATTGATAAAGCATAAAATATGTAATTTAAAACCCAAAATTGGAGAACCAAACATTGAAAGCAAGAAAGAAAGTTCAAGAAAAGACAAGGCATCTACTCTTCCATATCTTCCAGTAGGATCAACTTCAACAAACTCAGAGCAATCTGGTTCTGGGCTTGTAACACCATTCATTCCTCGTTCCTCGTGCTGTATAAATTCTCTTTGTTAATGAATTTTCTGTTAGCACTACTCTACAATGTAAGGGCAGAGAGAGAAAGGGAGAAATGATCAGAGAAGCCACACAATATAAATAGAAAGAAGAAAAGTAGCTGTAACCATAGTTTTTAGTGAAGGGAAGAAGATGCCAGAGGGGAAAAAGGAAGATGGGAAATAAAAAGAAAAAGAGAAGTGGCAAAGGGAGAAAGTTAGCATAGGTGAGTTCATCATAAGGACAAAGCTTAATTGCCCAACTACTCAGATACAACGAGGCAAAGATTTCACGAGGTTGTCCCTACTAAGACAAAACCTGACACATCACCAACAACACCACCTTCTCTCTCTCTCTCTTTAACAAAGTTTCTTCAATCTTCACTCGCATGTTCTCTTTTCTGTTCTATCTCTCGTCACGAGCTGTAAAAACCAAACCAAACAAAACCATTACATGATTACACGCACACAATTACAGATAGCTTGCTAATTTGTAAAAATTTTGTGGCATTAAAGCCACAAGTGGGAATATGGGAAAGGCATCGAAGGTCATTTTTTGCGCAACTGAAATCTTGTGAGACCTTCCTTGCTTAGAAAACGACGTGTCTTGGATTAATTAGTATTAAATACTTGAAATAATTACGCGAGCTTTACGGTGAGTCGGGCTAAGCATATTAATTTATATGAAGAATTTGCCATCGTTGTACCACTAGTCCCAGTTACCCAAATAAAATACTAGGCCTGATATAAAGAGAAAAAGGTTCATGATTTAACAATAGATTTAAAAATTTTATGATATAGTTTAATTATACTTTCAAAGATATCTTTGAAATATGGTTTTTAAATTTTAATTACAAAAATAATTTTTAAAAGCGTCACAATCAAAATGCTCTAGAAAAAAATTATTTATCTTAGTGTTTTCACATTGAAAGACAAATTATTTTTTTTAAAAAAAAATTGAGTTACAATCAAATAGACTCAAATGTAAAAAAAAAAACAATTTAATCGATATCAATTCTTATTCAAGTACACCTTGTAAACATTTTGAAATGCTTTCTAACTAAAAATAAAACGTTAAAATCCCTGTAATAGTGTCGTCAGAATAGTTAGGTGTTGAAAAAAATAGGAGCGGGTTAGTTGGGAATGGAGAGCTGAAGACTTTTGAACTTTCTCGAGACATTGATTGGAAATGGAGTGTTGGAAGAAGCAATGGTTTGGGTGGGTTAGGTTTTGCCCTTCGTTCAATTGGTGTGTGTGCCCTAGGCTTGGCCCTCTCGAGCTTCTTTCGGTGTGTCCATCTTTTACTTCAACCTTATATGTACACGCTTTGTGGTCACAATTCTTCGGAATTTCTTAAGCCGACATGAAACCCATAATTATTTGTGGCTGGTTGAAGCATAAGGGTACATGGGTGATTGTAGCTTTTAGTCCTTTTTATGTGTAACCAGAAGTTGGGTGAAGGCAGGGTGGTGCATTAATAGAAAGTTCTTTAAATAGAAAAAACCAACATAATTGATGCAGCTAAGAGCTAGCTAGCCCCCCTCAATTCTCAAGGTGACGCATATAACATTAATTCGTCCACCCCAAATTCCGGTCGTCCACAACCGAAGTTTTATTTGTGCAAGATTCTAACTCCAGTCACAATCAAATATTAGGTTCCATGTCCATAAACACATTAAGTTTTTTTTTTATATATTTTACAAGCCATCATATACTTTTAGGCAAATTTTATATCACTGAGACACGGAAGAGATATTAAACTTATAAGAAATTATTCATATCTTAATTAGCAATACACATTTTGAATAAAAAATACTTATATAAAACTCAAAAATAAAATTATATGAATTTTAAAACAAAGCGGATAATATCTTGTCAGGTATAGATTGAATCATAATAGATTGTATTAGAGTCACTTTCGGTGTCGTATCGAGCGATGGTGAGAAAATCTCAGTGAGAACGCTAACACTTTAGACAAATCTTACGCCGCCAAGATACGAGAAAGATATTAAATTTATAAGGAGTAATCCACACCTTAATTAGTAATACACATTTTAAGTGAAGGACGTTTGCGTAAAATTTAAAATTAAAATCATACTTGAGTGAAGTTTATGAATAAAATTGTGCGAACTTCAACTTAAAATAAATAATATTTTATCAAATTTAAGTTAGATCATAACATGTATTGTATCAGAATTACCTTCTCGATTCTTTGGGTGATAATAAGACAAATTTCAACGAAAACGCTCAATCTTTAAAAAAGGTATATGTAATACTTTAAATAAATCTTATATTATTAAAATATAAAAAAGATACTAAATTTATAAAATGTGATTTTTATCTTATCTAATAAGACATGATTTTTAATAAAAGATACTTACGTAAAATTTATAAATAAAATTGTATTTGTATAAAAATAAATATCGACCCGAAATTTGAGGTAGATCATGACATAGATTTTTAAGGTGCGATATGATTGGTTGAGGTGCATCATGAATTTTGAAGGTGCGATATGATTGGTTTCAGGTACATGTGCTGCTGCAGGCAAATAATTATGTGGGTATACGTATCAATACAGGATAAGGCTGCAACTACAACTGCAAGCTCTGAGTACTGAGATCATGGGATGTTTTTCTTTTAATTTTTCTTCGTTGTGTGCAAATGCAATGTAACATGAGATTTGAGAGCATATGTATGTCTTCCAACTTATTTATATAAGAGTTTGTAGATATCCCAACCCAATCCCACACCATCAAATCAAGTATCATATCGTCATTTGCTTTCTTGGATATGAACATCCACCCTCCCACACACACACGCACCCGCACACGCACACGCACACGCAGTCAATAATTGTGGCTGCCAGCTTGTAAAAGAATTAAATTTTAAATTAAAATATAAAAGTGATGATTTTAATTAGTACGGATATTCATATACCGATTCTCTTTCTATTCTGCCCCTTTTCTGCCTAACCCCACTTTGAGGACCAAAAGTGAAAACAATGCATTATACTATTATTGCTTGACACGGTGTTGGTGTTGGTGTTGGTGTTACTGAAATTCTAACAAAATTGCATTAGATTTAGATATTAATAATTTAAGTGGGTTTCGATTTAAGTAAGTGTTTTTTAATTTAATTAATTAGTGTTGACAATTATTTAATATAATTTGATTATTAATTGACGAGACATAAATTAAAATATAAAATTTATAACTCAATTTTATAAATTAATATATAAAATAAATCTTTCGTAAAAACAAGATTACAAAATATGGAATCCATGTGGCTATAGAGCTAATCCATGCAGTATTTTCAGGGAGTAGTTACAAACATGAACCTAGGAAAGCTCGACAGAACAAACAAACTCGACGGAAATTAATATTATAACACAACACGCGAACACAACCTTGATTGTGAAACAAAACATAAACATCAACTGTTAAACAGTTAGTATTCAATATTCACCATAACCTAAGTCTTTGTTTGGGCATCTGGAAAAATCATGAAGCTGCAACTGCATTGCCCAGCATATTCAGGCTCTAACGTATGATGTGTCAATATCAGTGATGCCTGACGGGCTGGGGCAGAGGCAGGCGAAATTTTAACGGACTGCAATATGGGCTTCAAAATCCCAGCGTCACCAAAAGTATCGTCGAGAGCGAAGCTAAATACACCCCACGTATTCTTGAATACACCTACATTGATGCAATCAATCCGATGACAGAATAGCACGTTATTCAGAAGGAATTGTAATGTTAAGAGAGTATGATATGAATAAGATGCTTTTAGCATAACTTTATCATTGCGAGCAGTTTCCAATTAACTGCTCTCTTGTAATTATCGTTGGATGATTCTAATTATCTCCTCCCCAAAGAAAAAAAAAAGGTAATTATAGGGACCAGTCAATTTTATCTCCATATTTTAAGTTTAAATACAATTTTACTTTAATTATATTTAAAATATTTAATTTTATCTGTCACTTTTTGTCAACTATTTAGATAAAAAATCTACTTTTAATAATTATTTATTATTTTATTCATATTATTAATAGACTTGCAAAAAACAAAATATGGATACGTTTCGTAATATGATTAGTTATTTTGAATACATATTAATATGTAATTGATTATATTTTTTAAATAAATTAAATAAAATAATTAATAATTAAAAAAATCTACCGCCGTTTTATGGCAATGATGGGCTAATAAAATAAATAAATTTTATACAATAATTAGGTCATTTTTTATTAAAAAAAAGGATAAAAAGACATTATCACCATCTCCACTAATTTTGATCATCTTTTAATATGTTTTTACCAAAATGACTAAATTATTGCATAGATTAAAATAACAATGAGTCAAATAATATAAAATTTAATTATTTTTATCGTTTGAATATTGTCGAAAAAGGGCAATTAATCGATCTTTATTTTTCAACAATAGTGACAATTCTAATTTTAATTTAATAAAATTATAAACTAATTATATACTGACACGTATACAAAGTGATTAATTATATTACAATGCATGTTTTTTTATTTATTTTTTATAAAAATTATATTAAATTAAAATAATAGATAAGATAGTGTTACATGTCCAAAATATAATTTATTTTTATAGTTAAATTATTATTTTATTATTCAATCATTAAAATTGATGATAAAAATTAATAAATTAAAATAAAATTTAATATTTTTAATTTAATTAAAGTAAAATTATTAATTAACCCAATATAAAATTATCTTTATCCCATAATTATATATATATATACCTGTTTCAATAACATAGATAATATTGGGTTGTTTGATCAATTGATCGGTATTAATACCATAATTAAAGTGGGCTGTTGGAGGAAATTATGGTTTATAATAATCATAATAAAAAATAAATAAAATTTAAAAAAATTAATTAATCTAAGTAAACAAGTTAACAAAATTTTAATTTAATTTCTTTCTCTATCAAAAGTTGCAACATAATTCTCTCTAAAATTTATTGCTCAATTTTTCACTTTTTTTTCTCCCTCTCAATTAGGTCATAACTACAATCGTTTTTCAATTTTCTAATGCTGAAAAGTATCCATAAATAATCATTTAATAAGTAATGTTAAAACCATAAGTAAAATTTTTTCAAGAAAAATTCTGTTACATTAACTCTTGATTAAATCTCATTCTTTTGCTATAAAAAATAAAAAGAATATTTTGAACTGATAAACCTAGTTAAATGAAAAAATTTATAAAAATGATTGTCGATGAAATTCTTTGGATTGTCATAAAAAAAAAGCTATATATTTTTTCTTAATTCACCAATTCATCAAATTCGCTCAATTTTTCATCTCAGGGAGCACATTTCAACCTTAAAACGTGGAAATCAATTTACTAATTTTTTTGTTTTGTTTAAATTCGCAATTAACTTTTAATTTTTAAAATTTAAATTGAGCATTATGATAATTAAAAAAAAAAACTCATTTAAAAAAATAAAAAGTAAAAATTAACTACTTTTATTTCAAAAGCCTTAAAAAAGAAAGTATCAATGTTCTGATTCTTTGAAAATTACAAATGGAGATAAGAAAAATATGCCAAAGTCATAAGTGGAAATTAGAAAGAGCATATTTCACATGTTAACGACAAGCATTAGATTCCTAATCCTCACCCAAAACTAGAGTCAACTGGGCGACATTGCAACATGTTATCGTATTTATGCTCAGCCTCAGCTTAAGCTTAACGTACATCAATTCTTTGTAGTAAGTGCTTGCACAATCAATCTCTCCCTCTCTCTCATGGCCGGCAAAATGGAGGGCAGTGGCTTGGCTAATGTTAATAAAATGGATCATAAACCCACAATCATGGTCACCAACGATGACGGAATCGACGCCCCGGGACTGCAATCCCTGGTCCGCGTCCTTGTCTCCACTAATCGCTATAGCGTCCAAGTCTGCGCCCCCGATTCGTAAGTCTTTCGAAATCTTGTTCGGTTTTAGCTCGAATTGGATGATCCTGCTTTGTTCTGGCACGAAATTATTGTTCTCTTAAACAATGAGTGGCAATATTGACATTATTTAATAAAATATCTGATATTGCCTCATTATTATTGTAGGGAAAAATCGGCAGTTAGTCATAGTATAACTTGGCGTAATCCTATTTCAGCTAGACGAGCAGACGTTGATGGAGCTACAGCCTACGCTGTTGCTGGTTTGTAGATATCTTAGTTCACCATTCTTTTCTTTCAGGAAGTTATGATATGTTTATAGTACATGTAGAAACTGTAAATTGAGGAAAATGTGGGCAGCATGAAATATTGAGCGAATGAAGATGTTATCACGTTCGTATGTCTTTTAATTTTTGTATTTAGCTGAAATGACTGGATTACACCTGCTGTGTGCATTTGTACTGATAATTAACGTGATAACATCTTCATTCGCTCAATATTCTTCTTCTTGCCTTTGTTTCCCATGATATCTGTGATATGAAGACTCCTAACTAGTGAAAACCATTAGTCATATTTGTTTTAGTGATTATTTATGCATGCCTTGCATATGTTTTGCAGGAACTCCAGCAGATTGTGCATCATTGGGTATCTCGCAAGCACTCTTTCCTTCAGTTCCTGATCTGGTAGCTCTCTCTGGCTATGATGCTTAACTATGAAATATTAACTAATCACATTGTAGAACTCACTTAGAAGCTCAGGCCAATTTCATCTGTTATGCTTCCCTCCTGTGTGTATTAAGCTTCTATTAGCATCATTAACTTGTTGAATGCATTAACAAGAATGCCTTAGGGCTTGTAAATTGTAAATACATGGCAATAATTACTGCTGAACTCAAATATTCCATTTTTTTTATTGAGGTAACTTTGTTAGACAACTCTTTGTTGGATAAACAACACTTTTATTTTCTACTGCTGGTTGTTAATGTACTTGCTATTTAAGTAGGTAATCAGTGGCATAAACATGGGTAGCAACTGTGGTTATCACATGTAAGTAATATTTTCTCTTCTCTGCCTTCCGTATATTATTTATCTTGCAATTGCCCTGAAATTTCTAGCTCTTCTTTTAAATTGGAGATTTTGTTAAGGAGAAAAAGGGGAGGGGACAATAAGCTAAAAAACAACATTATCTCAGCACAAACATGATCTTTTCCATATTGCCTTCTGTGATTATGCTAGATCGATCTCGGTTCTTTTCTTTGCGCACCCATTTTTGCAATTGGAATTCTCTGATGGATATTGCGTTGTTCCTGAAAGAGGTCAACATAAGTCATCTGAGCTCCTTGCAGTTTATCATCACTAGGTCATTCTAAACAGTGTGTTGTTGAGTGATGGATATTGTTTGGTTTGTTTATAAGAGGTCAATAATATGGTAACCTAATTATGGTTATTTGAATCTTCTATTTAAGTTTCTAGATCTTTGTGCATAAATGCCACGGGAAAAAGAGAAAAAGAAGATAAAAGTGATTCCATTGCCTTAAGATTTCCAATATTATTATGTGCTGCCAAAAGCTGTGAAAAGAAGACTAAAAGATCTTATTGTCATAGGACATTGGAAAGAAAAAGGAACCTCAAGAAAGGCTCGTTTTTTCTGTAGTGCCCGCTGTACATGTAGCGATCTCTGGCTGTTATTAGTTGACAGTTAACATATATTACTCCAATTTGCTTGGCCAGGTTTTGCTTACAACAAAATTTATTTGTTTTCATTGGATTTGCAGCATTTACTCTGGGACTGTCGCTGGTGCTCGAGAGGCTTTCTTTAATGGTGTACCTTCTGTCTCTATATCATATGACTGGTATATACACATATTCTATGGCCATATGCTGGACTAATGTGAATGGTTATGTTGAAACTCGTATTATTATTTAATTGTCTATGTGAGTTGCAGCCAAATCCAGTGAGTCCATATGTTTGCTTCAGTATATTTTCAGTTGTACATTTATGCTCAACTTTCTCATCTTTATGGAAGAGTTATTCGTTTTCACACAAAATAAAGTTAAATAGTGAACTTTCAGGGTTGGAGGTAAGAGCAGTGTTCATGATTATACACTTGCTGCTGAGGCTTGCTTACCCATTATAAATGCAATACTGGCTGAGATTAGAAATCAAACTTATCCGCAAAGTTGCTTCCTGAACATAGATCTGCCAACAGATGTTGCTAATCACAAGGTAAATCTGGGATTTTCTTCTTAACATGTCACTCTTGTATATTTACTGATTGCCTCTTGCCAATTTCCATTGGATTTGAGATATTCATATATTATTTTTCCTTCTCTGTCTTGAGGGACAGCTATTCAGTTGAACCTTCTTGATGGAACTCATGCCTGTTTGTATTATAATTTGTTTTAGGGATTTTAGGGACTTGGGATATTTTACCTTTCATTTTTTATTTAGGAAACTTGAGATTTTAATTGATTTCAAGTTTTCTTTTACTTATTAGGAGTGCATGCACAAGCTGGAAATAAATTTTTGTTTCCTCTTTATTTATGACTTAACCACTACAAGTAGGCTAAGCTTTGTTTTTTGGGAGCACATATTGATTGTAGAAATAATAGACTACTTCAATGATTTTCCAAATTCTCCCAATTTGTCGATTCTTTTCTCTCTGTTCTTCCCTCTCCTTATTTTCTCTAGTCCTACATCACTTTGGCTTCTAACTTCTATGGGACCTGATTGCATGTGAAAAACCACGGCGTGGCATAGGAAGTTGAAGGGGAGGAGTGATGATATGACATTTTCTTTTTCTTTATTCTGAAATGTAATTATGATAGTTTGAATGAACTGAAATTCATTATTCTGCACCCTCTGATTCTGCTGATGGAATGCTTTTTGTAGAAGGCCTGTGAATGACTCAAAACTTGGCTTGGCATGCAATCACTATAATATACTTGCATCAAAAAGTCATTCTGTTCTGCATCCATTAGAAGATGTGGTTATAATATTATATTCTTATGTTTGTTGTGTGTACAAAGGGGTACAAACTTACTAAACAGGGTAAAAGTATATTCAAAATGGGTTGGGGACGAGTCACTTCTGAAATGCAAGGAGCAAAGATGACATCAACAATGACAATGGAGACAGATTCAGCAACTAGAACTGAAACTGTTACATCTGCCATATCAGAAGACAACCTGTTGTTCAGGAGAGAGGTAAGTTCTTTTATCTTTCTGTCTCTCTATTGCAGTCCATTGCCCTCCTATGTTGATTTTCCTCTTGGCCCATTATCCTGCAAAACACTAGAAAGAGTTGATTTAAAATCCTAGTAATTTGTTTGTAAAGTACTAAAGCATGGTGATTACCATTCTAGTGAGTTGGCAGACCACCCTTCCATCTTGGATTCAGGCATTCTCCTTCAATTTTTAATTGATTTTCAATGTATTGTCTTGACAGGATATTTTGTCAATGCTGACCAATTTTTTTAAAAAATATTTTTTGTTTTCTGGGAAGAGTAGTAATTAATACAGATTTATATGAAATGTGAGAAATAATAGGGAGTACACATAGTGACTCACTTCAACTTTGTTTGTGGATACTCACTGCTTAACTTGATTTAATTGTTAGGATTAATTTGCAGTGTGAGGGTACTGTGAAAGCTCTAAACTTATGGAGACCAATAGGACCAGCACTCAGAAACTATTATTCTTGCCTCAGCCCTGTAAGATTGGCCCTTAAGGTGTCATTCGCAGATTCACTTTTGTTTTAAGACTCTTCCTGATGATACAACTGTAGTTACCCTCAGATGCCTTCTGTCAGTCTTATAACTTGGGGTTCTCCT
Source organism: Ailanthus altissimus (assembly GCA_946807835.1). NCBI lineage: Eukaryota > Viridiplantae > Streptophyta > Magnoliopsida > Sapindales > Simaroubaceae > Ailanthus > Ailanthus altissimus. Next base: position 24,483,590 of record OX327693.1, read on the forward strand.
CTCAAAGAAGAGAAAGGGAGCACGTTAGGTTGCTTGGCGCTGCAAGAGGCCTGAAAACATCTGCTGGAAGTAGATATTTTATACCTCCGTTGGTATATCAATGGGTTTCTTTGAACTTTAGTTGAATGATATTGAACTCTTTTTCTTGAGTAACAAGTGATATTCCAGTGACCAACTTCATATGTTGTTCTTTATTATGTCGAATGGTTCAAATTGAAAATAGATGGAACATGTTTGTGAAGTTATTAGCAGTTTTTTTAAACGTTCAGTTTCTTATTAAAAAAAAGAAAAAAAGTTATTGTAACTGTTTTCATTAGGATCAAGTCTTGCTTGAAGCTTAAAGAAAATTAAACCTGAAAGGGGATTAAATTGCTTAGTTGTTATACTTAACCAAGACCTCACTTAGATTGACAACTTCAAAAGATTTGGATTGATCATTAATTTACTTGGATTTTGAATGGACTGCACTTCTCATTTTTATAGGGAAGGGGAGCCCACATTGCTGATCCTGATACAGACTGGCAATTTCTTCGAGAAGGATATGTGAGTATCTTAGCTTTACTTCATTAAACATTTAAATGGATCAGCTAATTACTAGCAAGGTACTCATAACAATCATTTCAGATTACTGTCACTCCTATTGGAGCCCTTTCTAATGCTGAGATGGATTGCCAAGTCTATTACAAAGATTGGCTGCCACGCGTAACTGAACATGCCTCTTCGACAGCCTTGTAATGCTAATAAAAAACAGGCGAGTAATCCACAAGGCATGTGCCTTAGTGTATACAAATGCTTAAATACGTTTCCTTATTGCGTCATTGGAACTCTTTGCTTGACACCATCCATAAGACTTCCATGCAAATTAGCAACTAGTAGCAATTGTTACTAATACCCTTTTCTGTTTCCTTGCAGCTCAATATGATGATTGCACAACCATTGCTTTCAAACTCCTAATATTCCTATAGAATTCTTTGGTACTTCATGAAACCAATCATCCTATTGCTTTCAAATTGTGAGGATTCTTGTGTAATTGCAATCATTTTTAACTATAAAATTACCTAAAAAGCTGCTGGATATTGAGGGACGGCTCCTAATTTAAAGAATCTGTTACAAATGTAATGATTACTATGATGGTATTCCTGTTCCTAACTATGAATTTTATACTCGCAAGAGATCAGATGAAATATTTAAGGTATATATCCCCGTTTTAAAGAAACTGAGTAATTGTGAGGATTCTCATGTAAATGTGCAGCTATTTTATCATCATATAGCCGTAAAGTTTTATATTCAGTACTTATTTGGAAAACCCACCTTTGCCCCACAATTAATTTGATGGCAATGAGCTTCATAGTTTAATCAACCTGATCTTACTTCAACGCTTAAATCCATTCTTTAAAAAAAAATAAAAAAAGTTTCTGGAAGTGCTCATGATTGAAATATCTTATCTTACTAAATGAATATTGTCAATGTGACTTTTCTATTAAATAGTCAATTCAGTCGGATAAAAAATATTTTAACCAAATTTAAAAACACAAAACGAAGGGATTGCATTATTGAGATTGTTGCTTAAAAGATAAGGGTTCCAGAAACCAGGTTAAAGACAAGAAAATCCTGTAGGTTGCCCTATCCATTCAATAGTTTCATAAGTCAACTTCCACCCACAACCGCTGAAAACTGACAAAGCAACTGTGAGAAGCCACGTTTCAAGAAAAGGATACTCTTTCCCCATTGGATGCACTCGAATACATATAGTGGCTGTAAATTATATAGAAAACCAAGCATAGAAAGTGAAAGAGCAACGGTAAGCCAAGTTTCAAGAGCAGAATTGAACTGTCCAAAGAAACGCTACTGTTCTATTATATGACTCAAATCACATGAGCTCAAGAGAAAGCAAGAAAACTCTCCATAGGAGTATAAAACGCCATAAATATTATATTTACATGATCTGAAAAGTGAAAACTCTCATTTTACACTTCTGTAATGAACCGTGTAAGCACAAGGGCTTTCATTCTTTTGACGGCAAGGAAGAAGGTGTATGTGATTCCACTAGTATTGACCATAAGACATGAACGTCTTCATATGGGCAAGATTTGACATCATCGTATAAAATGTATATCCCTCTCCCTGTGAAAACGAATAGCGAATTTCATTCAAGGAGAAAGAATGGTATTGAAATACTATAAGAACAAATATTGCCCTAAGAGAAAGAAAGCAATTCTAGTGGAAATTTGGTAAGAGTAAAGCAACTTTTATGGAGATTGTTATTTGGATGATGGATCAGTGGCTGACGCAATTTTAAAGTCATTATAAAACAGTGCAAACAGTAGAAAGAAGGAAAATGCATAAATGAGAGAGACAGAATTATTTGCTCGGTATTTCCATGCTTTCATTATGATGATGGCAATGTTGGTGGATGCACAAGAAGTGCTGCTATAGAATTTACTTAAAACCATGCAAAGAAATAAAGAAAAAGGGATAGAGAAGACAAACATACTGAAAATGCATGAAACCATTGATTTAAATATTATGAAGGGCTGAAGACATACTCTTTTTTGGAGCTGAGTGTAGGCGTAACCACAGCTTCTTCAATGGAGAGAGGAGGGATTGTAGCAACCCCATGTGGAGAAGTGGTGGCCGTGTCTCATGTATGTGAGAAAGAACGATGGCAAAGAAAATAGAGACACAAAGACTGTAGGTTTTGCTTAGACAAGAATGAAGTTAAATGTCACTGTTTCTTAACTATTCTACATTCCCTTGCAGGCCAATCATGCATATATCACAATTGCCACATTTTGCTCTTGGTACGCTGTCATTGTCAATAAAAAACCCTCTTCTACCTTGTAGCAGAAGAAGCCATCCCACCAATCAAAAGTGCCTTTCACACTTCCAAAAGGCCCTTTTTTGTGTATCTATCCAGTATTCTCATTTCAACTTCCCTTATGCCTCAAGCCACATTTGATAATCTACACACCACCAATTGTCTAGTCATTTTTGGATAGACACATGCTCGTTTAGGTTTCTTTATTATTTGCCATATTTGGATTTTCGGCCTTTTGGGCCATTCTCTTTTTGTGTTTTTAAGTAATGTCAATACTTTTGATAAGAGTCTTTTACAAGGGTTTTGCTCCCTGACGCCATGTGTCCAAGTGGGTTGCCTTAAAAGTGTTGGGGCATAGCTTGCTGACTCAGAAATTGGACTCATCATCATTGAAAAGACTGCTAAGAGTTGACTAAATGTGCAGGTTAATGAGTAATACGGAGTAGCTTTGAGGGACTTTGAGCAAGAATTTAGATATAAATCAGAAGCTTTTGTGAATTGGAAGTGATTACGGTTGATATGTTGAAGAAATAATCACAACTACTCAGAAACGCCCTATTTAACACGCTGGTCACCATAAGATCGCGAAGCAATTTAACAACGTAGAATGCAAGTTTTGAAATTTTAATCAACTTAGTTCAGCTTATTTCTGTCGTGTCATTTCATTAAAAAATATTTTGACTTCCTCTTCTAGGTTTCACCAGAATCCAACATAGAAGGTTCAAATTACAGTATACCAAAATAATCTAACAGCTAGCCATTCAAGGACTGAAATATTGAAATGATTTTTTTTCCCAATAATTTATATGTAGATTTTGTCTGATTTTTGGTTTATTAATTAACAAAGAATACCATTTTCAATTCCGAAGATTAAGGGGCCCAATTATCAGAAGAAACCCAAAGCGTCCTTCCTTAAAAGCCCAGAAGAGCAATAAAAAACAACCCATTAACAGCCCAGATTGCAAACAACAATAGGACACATGAAGAATTTTTCCTTCTCATTTTTAGCATAATAAAAAATTTAACTTGTACTTAATTAAATGGTCAAGTGGTGAAAAAATTTACAATGCATTTTAGAAATCTTAAATTCGAATCACCCCTTCCCCTATAAAAAAAAATGACTTGAGTAATTTTGAGATGAGAAGTTAAATAATTAACTGTAACTGTGGCCTGGGGGATATTAATATAGTATTTACTGGACATGTTTGATACCTTGTATTGTATTATATTAAATACGATCTCTTGACAAATTTGTATCTCATGTTTGACATATATTTTATAATGCAATAGATTGTTCAAAATTTAAATAATATATGGTTTTTTTTTTAAACTGACCCACATTCCCATGGGTTAAGTATGGATTGTATAACTTTTTTAATTAAAAATTATATTTAAAAATAATAAATTAAAAAAATTATATTTAAAAATAATAAATTAAAAAAATTATATTTTTATTGATTAATAATTTAAAAAATATACAAGGGTCATCAACAATAAACTCTTACCATCACCAACTGCTAGAGTTGGGTAAAAATGGGTTTGGATTAGTTCAATTCAAAATCGAACCTAAATTGACCATAAACTATCTTTTATATGGTCGGTTTGAATTGAATCGAACAGTTTAATTTGATTCCTGATTTTTTCTTTCTTTCTTTTTTAATTTTAGCTTATTTTTTTAAGTTTTAAATCGAATCACATTGGTTGAATTTGTTTTTAAATACTGAATCAATTTAGTTTGATTCAGTTTATTTAGTCGGTTCCTTTATTTTCCAATCCTACTAACTGCTATTTGTTGTTGAAGGTTAATTATTTGCATTAAAATTTGATGTTAAAATTCTAAAGGAAGATCCTATATAAACATAACCAAAAATAACTAAAATTGAAATTGATTAAAATTAAATAATTAAATATTAATTAATCGCTTAGAATTATAAAATTCAAATATAATAAATAATTTAGAATTCTAATATAATAAATAGCTATAACTAATCATTCCATTAATTTCAATTTAGAATTATCTTAGAATTCTAATTATTTCGTCAATTGATCATGCAATTGACCAGTTATCATCAACATTGGATGTATCATTTGTTAGAAAATAAGAGAAGAAATTCCGACCACATGTAAATCAACTATCAATAATGGCGAGTGAACAAAACGTGGGCACCACCACCATTATATTGATTGGAAAAAGTTGAAGATGATGGTAGGAGTGGTGAAAATTCATTTATTGTCGTTTAATTATAGAATTTTAGGTGGTCGAACTTTCAATTCCAGTTTTTTCAGCTAAAGGGCAATTCAATATTGATGATGATTGTACATTTTGAGTAGAACGATCAATGAAGATTTTAAAAATATTATCGATGGCGTCAGTCATTGAGAAAGTATGGCAGCTAACGGCAAGAGTGACAACAATGAATAGTTTGGCGGTTGTAGTGACTATTTGTTGAGTCTTTTATTTTTTCTTTTTATAATTATGAAATAATGTAAAATAACTTTAAATGATAAAAATAAATATAATTTTATATTAAATAATTCAATAATCTCATAACAACAACACTAAATGTAGTATTGTATTAAATTTAATACATTTTAATTCATTCTAATTATTATAATATAATGTAATTTTTATTATACAATCTAATGAATGAGACGTACCAAATGCACCTGGTGAATTCAGACTCTTTTTTTTTTTATGTTTTAGTGGGAAATGAATCACTGAAATAACCAGTGAATGGTGAAACCATAATAGAGTGACGCCAAACAGAAACATTTCTAGGGCTGAACTTGGACCCTGGCCTGCTAGCAAATTAAAGACTGATCAAATAAGCAGCAACCGTCTGATCTGCTGAAAAATTTAACATGATTGCATTTTGCACAGGTGTTCAAATACTTAGCAACAAAATGGATGGGGATGGGGAGGTACATGTCCGGTTCTGATTCAACTGAACTGAGAGATACTCCCTAGTCCCAAAGTTGATGTCATCCTATTCCCACGAGAGATATTCTGATACATTACAAACCCACCCTTCTTTTTCATTTTTCTATAGACTTAATATTAGGATGTGCTAGCTATAGCTAGTAAATCAATTTATTTCCAATTCATTTCTATTTGGCATCATATTACTTACAACTGACATTCTTTAATCAAATTTTTATAATTTATAATTTTACTTAATGAATTTGCTGGGGAAAAAGCTAATCAAATTACAACAAGTCTGAGCACACAATGGATGACCACTGGCAATAAGGCAAAGGCAGTACCTAGCAAACATGATTAAAAGCTAAAAAGGGGAAATGTAATTATTATTTATGAGAACTAGTGGAACTACTTTTGTCTTGAATTGGTTGTCTGGTTCCATGTTTACAAAGTTTATAGTTGCTCTCGCAGTCTTTGCCTTGAAAATTGAGCTATCCACTAATAATATCAAGCAGATCATGATTCCATCGTCTGATACTGCTGATTAACTAATTTTTAAATTTTAAATAAACCTAAGTTTGCGCATGACATGATAGTATTCAAAAGAAAAGCATATTCATATCTGTAGTTTCTCAATCACTCTCTCTTGTAATCTTTCTACAAATTTCCTATTTCTTTTGTTTGGAATATATTGTCCATCAATTCAGATTGAGTAAATGTGTACGTTTGATTATTCAAAAGCATCAATATTGGATGGATCATCTAATAAGATCATGAAAAATAATCTAAAGCTACTATTTATCACTGTAAATATTGTGTTTGTTTCTTGTTTCCATTCATTTATTCTCTGAAAAACAGCCTCATCATCTCTAAACAATTAGCCAAATTTTTGTTTCCAAAATAATGAAGAATTTGGCAACAGGGAAAGTATCCATGATAGCTAGGCGTGGCCATGGAAGATGGAACCAGAACTTTTCTTCATGGCGGGGCCAGGGTAGCAGCCACAAAAAAAAGGGTCCCGTGAACCATGTGGCAATCATGAGCTGAAATGTTGCGGTGGTCAACAGAGATTTGCCATTGCCTACAAATGAGAAAGATGACAGATGAATATATATTATATATAAGAAAGCTGTATTTTTTTTGCATATTCGTATCAGCTTCTTTATTAACGGTTCCTAAAAAGAAAATAAAGTCACCCACTAGCTAGCTACTCTCATCAAATTACTAACAAAGTTCAATATGAAATGATGTTTCTTTTCCACTGCCTGCTTGACACCTCACCTGCCTGCGCTTTTTCACAACGTTAACAGAACAACATCCACTTTTCTCTTTAATTTTCTAATGGGTAAGGTGAAGAAAATTGTTACCAAGTTGCATATTATTTTAAAATTTTACTTGAAGAAATGGAACGGCTACTATTTTTTTTTTTTACTTATTTTAATTTCTCTTATATCTGCTGGTTACTTACCACTGTTTTCGAAGTTCGCGATGAAGATTGGGACTTGAGATAGAGAGTGGTGTAATTAGGTCAACAAATCCTTGACTCGTTTTGTTCTATTACAAGCTTACTATCTCTCTTTGGTAATGTTACAAAACAACGTTCACATGAGATGATTTCGTGATGAATCTGCATTACTTTGATAAAGGGCAATTATCGGATGCTAGCTACTAAATATTCCTCAATAGGCAAGAGAAATCAGTAGCTAGGTTAATACAAGTTTTAGCCATGAAACTCAACCAGTTTCATTGAACTATGATATGTTTATATATATATATATATATTGAGGTGAAAAGACATCAACAAGAGCAATTTGTGTACTAAAAGTTAAATCTTGCTTAATGATCTCCAAACTTTTGCAAACTTTATCGTTATTATATTATTATTTGTCTCACGAGAAAGTTAAGAACCAGATCACTATGAGAAATATGATCATACTGTAGTTTTTCCACTTCAAATTAAGAACAAACCCAGATTTGTTTTTTTAAGAAAAAGGAAGAAAATAATTGTTATATTAATGCAGATTTCTGGTTAGGCCTTGTTTCATAAAGACAAGATCTCTTATTACTTCTGTATAATTCCAGTAACAAAAACAGACAAAGAGACCCTACCCAGAAATTTTGGCCATTTGCTATTTTCATCTACTTCAATAATTTAATAAAAACACCATCCCCTTTTCACCTCGAATCTTTATATTTTAATCTAAAGAGAGTAAGTACTAGATAGATAGAGAGAGAGAGAGAGAGATCAAAGAAAGAAGGAATATAATATAATACAGGCAGAGAGATGATTCATCAAATGAGTTTTTGAAATTTAAAAAAGTAATGATAAAAATGTTCATAATAGTTAGTGGGATGGTTGATAGTGGCTTGTTTGGTGAACCATGGCCATGCAAGAATGCAATGCGCATTACATATATTGAAGGAGGGACGTTGGTGTTTCAAAATTTGAAATCAAATTTCACACATAAAAAAAGTGAAATGAACAAGTAAGAAACTTTAGTACATTTTTGGGCCACGTGGGTGAGTTATAAGGCAACAACATCATATCCCAAAGTCATCCTTCTTATTATGTCTAGTTGGCAAAATTACCAAATATTTTTAATATAAGTAGAAATTAGGATATGTTTACTTTATAGAAAGAGAGAGGGAGGAAAGAAAGAAAGACTTGTAAAGAGGAGAGAATCTACCACATATTTGAATGAAGACAAATGGAAGAAATGTTTCACTAAATACCACTCTTATTCTTATATTTATATTAGCACGATAAAGCTTACACTTCGGCTTTGGGAAGACCAATTTTCCAGCCTAAACTACGCTCTGGGTATGTCAAACTATATTTTAATAAAGACTTTTAATTATTTTATGACCTTATTTTGATTCATTTTATTTACCTAAATGTTTTTTTTTTTTGCATATATATTTTTAGTTGCATTGAGATGACTCACTGCTGTTATACTCGTGAAAGTAATTTGTTATCACATGCACGCACCTTAATTTGAGTGTGTAAATTTGCAAAAATCATATGTTATCATTAGCCATTGGGACATACACTGACCTATTTGTCAGTTATATTCATTTTGCCCTGATCATTTCAGTACTCAAATTGTCCAAGCAAAAACCAATTTACCATTAATGCACAGGGACCTTATTGTTTTTCTTTTAATGATGAAGTTCTGATGACTTTGTTTTAAAATATGAATAATTCCTAACTCCTATAATTGCTATACAATTTTGTGGTCTAATTTATATAGCAGGTTATATTATATAATTATTATATTAATAAAAAAAAGTTATTAATCGATGATAAATCAATTAAAATATAAGTTTTGTACCTTAACTATATAAATATAACACTTTTAAAAAAATATATATAACACCGTCATTCATGAACTAATACATCTCAAATTAAATTTGAATATTCTAACTTTCATATGGATTGAAGCTAATTTAACATACGAATATATGCTTGTAGTGTAGTGATCACACGCAGTGAAGTTTAGGGTTTTAGCAGTCGATTATTTGCATATATATATATATATATTTATTTATAGGCATCAGAGAATTAAATGTTTATAATTTACACGTGGAGAATGTCCGAGTTATTTGCGAAGTGTGTGTGCGAAAAAGTCTCCGCCGTAAGGACAACGGAGTTGGACCCATAATTTGATATTAAGGGGAAGACAGGTATCAAGGTTTTGACTTATGGAACTCTGTGTAATGTGTTAATATTGTTAAAATTTTCTATTATGTCTCGTGAAACCACTCACAAAAAGTCACGAAAGCATATTAATAAAAGAGTCAACATGCTTGTTCTACATGTGCTTCATGGTTTTTTTTTTAATGGCAGTGCACTTTCTCAGCATCTCCATGTATTAATATTACAAGGACAATGCAATTTTCACACCATAGGCCAGAACTTATACGATATAAACAATACTTTCTCATAAATTTGAATTGGGTTGTTTTCTTTTTCCAGCGAAAATTTAAAAATAGAATCCCTTTACACTATTTTTTTTTTTGGAGAAATCCTTAACACTAATCTATGGAGAGTGATTATTTATAATATGGGTTTATGTAGAGAAATGAAAATGGTTGGAGTGTGTGGTATGTATAAACAAAATAGTATTTTGTGTAAATATAAAATATGATCTATTTAGTATTAACTCGTCAAACAATTTTGGACCGATTATATTTATATGGTATATATCAAACTAAAAACATCCATTCGCAGGTTTGAATTGCGATCCAATTTCCTTTTGGACCCATCGTCACTATATTGAATTCTATGTACACAGGACATCTCTGTCAATTGTAATACAAAACAAAAGCTATTAAATTTACCCAAACGACGTGTGTATCTGCTCGTTTCATGGCAAAGCCAAAACAAGACTGTACTTCATGGTTTCATTAATTTTGTACACATGCCTTTGCAGCCTTTTTGCCTTACAGTCCATTTCCCATAAATGATTATGTACATCTTCGAATGCAACCCTGATAAGGACATTTGGCGATTTAAAAATATGTTTGTATATGATTTCAGAAATTAATAAAAAATGTATAAAAATAAAATAAAATAAAATAAAAGAGGTTAAAGTTGGAAAGGGGCTTAAAAGTATAAGTAAAAAAAAAAATTAAATGTGGGCACGTGGTTTTAAATAGTCAGTACCGTTGTATCAAAGATAGAATTCTCAGTGTTGGGATGCTAGTTTGAGATTATAGTAGCGTCGTGGTATTTAATTTTGATAATTTATGTTTTTAAGATGATTTAATTAATTTAAATTAATTTTAAATTTTATAAATATGTAATTTTTTATTTTAATTAAGTTTAAAATTTTTAATTTTTTTTTAAAATATATATAAATCTTTCAAATAAATAAATATTAAATATGTAAACATAAGATATAATAAAAAGTAAGGTATTTACTTAAGTGTTGAGTGCGTGAGAAAGTGATATAATAAAGTTATTTAAGTGTTGAGTTGTAAGAGAGTGATAATAAATTATTTGAGAGAAAACTCTGACTATACATTGTATTCTTTAATTAATATTTTATTATAAAATCATAATAATTTGTGAAGTCTTTGTGATCTGATAGGTTTTTGTGACTTGTAGTTCATGTAAATTGTTAAAAAAAGAAATTAGATCTCTGACTATTAAAAATGTAGATATTTGTCACCAAATTATATATATTTTATGTTTTGTGATAATTGTTTTTTTATATTTTATTTGCGAGTTTTTATATTTTTAATTATTTGTAATGAAATCTTTTATAAAATAATTAAATAAATTTAAAACATTAAATATTAGTTATAAAAATATTAGAGCGCATAAAAGTCCTCTAACAAATAATGTCACTATTATGACCGAAATTAATCAAGTTGAAGACTTAATTGAATTTTTAATATAATTTCTTCAATAATCATATATATATATATATATATAGGTTCTTAAAAGAAAAAGAAAAAGAAAAAGAAAAAGAAAAAACGGCTACAAGGGAAAGTAATAATGAGATTTGTATGTTTCAAAAAAAAAAAAAGAGATTTGTAACAGGTGGTGACTGCTGAGTGGGTTTAAAATCAGCCAACGTTTTCCGTTAAGGATCGCTATCATCAATCATTTTATTACATAAAACATTAAAACTTACTGTGGATGTCGTTACGCATTGACTAAAACACAACAGCTGTTGACGTTGAACCTTTTTTTTTAATATTTTTGTCTGCTACGTAACGGCGTTATGGCCGTCAGTTTGCTATAAGTAGGTACCCTAAAGCCCTTAAGCCATCACTCTCTGTGTTCGAAAACGTCCCCAGTTTCAGTATAATTGAACTCTCTTTTCTCTCTCTTTATATCTCAGTTTCTATATCTATATTCTGCTGCCTGCTTACAAGTTAAAAGTAACAAGTGCAAGCGCAACTTTTTAATGGTTGCGTGAAGAAGAAGTTTGGTATATTGGTTGTTGTTGTTCTGTTGAGATAATTATAATCACTTGGTATTTTTTCTCGAAATGGGGAAGAAAGAAGTGCAATATCAAAAAGGCAACGAGAAAGTTGAAGATGTGCTTCAGCTTCTCAGAAAACAAGCTCCACTTACAGTAAAACAGGTGGGTTTTTGGTTCTTTCACTGTACTTGCCATTCATTTCCGTGTTCTTGCTTCCCTTTTTCTCACTTGGTTTTTTGTACACAGTGCTTATAACTGTATTGGGTAGGTGAATTTTCAGGTTAAAAGTTTGGTATTGATTTGCTTATGCTCATTTTCTTGCTTTTAACAATGGTTCGTGCTACTGTTTACAGGAGAAGTTCTGTAACAACGCTTGCGTCGATCGGTTTCTGAGAGCGAAAGGTGATAATGTGAAGAAGGCCGCTAAGCACTTAAGGGCTTCCCTTTCTTGGAGAGAGAGTATTGGAATTGGTACTGTTTGATTTTTTCTTTTTCTTATTCACTCTCTGTCTGCTACTACTATGGCTACTTTTTTTATAAGCATCTTCTCTTCTTTTGTTTCGACGTATATACACTGGAATCTTTCTTTTTTGGTCTTTGAATTAACGTTTAAAGTGAACACCCCAGTAATCATTGAAGCCACTGACTCAGCTTTCAAAATAAAGAACAAAACAGCTTACATTTTACTTGCTTTTTCTCAATTCAAACTGTTTGTTTTTTGTCCAATTGGTTTGAATACAGAGACTTTGACAGCAGATGAGTTTTCGGCTGAGCTCGCTGAAGGTGTTGCTTATGTTGCTGGTCAAGATGAAGAAATCAGACCTGTTATGGTAGTTATCACTCCTTATCTATCTCTTTCTCTCCAGCTCTTATTTTTCTTGAGAAAATAACCAGGCGGTAAAACAAAACTGTGTGTATTGCTTTTTTACAGGTTTTCAGGATTAAGCAAGATTGCCAGAAGTTCCATTCTCAAAAACTGTGAGTAACCAAAGAGAGAACAATTTTTTTTTTTGTTGGTAATTTTCTCCACATGATTTCAAGAACAAAGAATCTCACACCAGTATTGCTTTTTGTTGCTTTCTGTAAATTTCAGGCTCACTCGTTTGCTTGTTTTTACCATGGAAGTTGCCATTGCAACAATGTCCAAGAACGTTGAACAGTTCGTCCTCCTCTTCGACGGAAGTAAGTCCATTCACCATTTTACAAAAATCCGCCACGAAATTGGCCTTAGCCTTTTGAAAAATTTAGGGTTCTTCTCTTTTGGTTCATTTTAAGTTAAAATTTAACTTTTGCACTCTGGTAAAGCAGCATAGAATTTGGGAGACAGAGCTTGGAACTCTGTCGGAGCACCGGCAGGTTCTGATATATGCTGAGGACAATGTCCGGAGTGCCCCTTAAATGTCAAAGTCATTGCTGCATTATTGGTGGGATGATGCAGGGGTATTATCGGGAATTGGAGTTAATGTTATTTATGCTCTCCTAGAATTGGTCAATATCAATGGCTTTGCGTAGCTCAGACCTGATACTTCCTTAAATTTTGTGATTCTCACCCCAGAAGCACTCATGATTCTCCTTTTTGCTTTGCCAGAACTAGTTATACTAAGTAAATAATAATTAGCGCTGAACCAAGTCAGGCTTACCTTCTTTTAATTACAAATTAGTAAGCAAAATTTGAATTATTTCCAATTAATTAATTTCCTAATTTGATTAAATTGTAAAAGCAGGTTTTTTCAGATCGGCCTCGGCTTTTATGAATTTATTGCTGACAACACTGAAAATTGTGGCCGAGTACTATCCAGGAAGGCTTTGCCAGGCTTTTGTCATCGACCCACCTTCACTTTTTTCTTATCTATGGAAGGTGATTTCAAATTCTGCTTTTTAAGTAATTGTTCTTACTTTTTCTCTTCTTAAAATAAAATTTGTTACTGCATCTGCATGTTTAAAAAGTCTTATACTGTTGAACCTGCTATTTCTGTAATGTCTGTTTTACTGTTCCTCCAACTTGTACATTTTTCTATCTTATCTCAGCCTTTTGCTTTTTCTATTTTAGTCCCCCGTCTTAAGTCAAATATTGTTTACAACTCTTTTTTTTTTTCTTTCTTAATTCTGAGGCCTTGATCCATCAATCTCATAGTATTATTGCAAAATTGTTTGACTATTAGACGTGAACTCCATTGCATTTTGGACACAAGTTTTATAGCCCCGGTCCCTCAAAAAATAAATATGAATGTGAAACTTATTATGAACCAAGATCTTTCTTGTGTATTTCCTCTTAATACAAGTTTGATTCTTGTGTATTTCTTTTTAATACAAGTTTGATTGTCGAAATCGAGTCGCGACTAAGAGATAACTTACTTTTAGAAGCTGAAAATTCTTATTTGTTAGTGTTGATATGCAAAATTTTCTGCAACTCTTACAATAGAACTCAAATTGTAGTCTTCACATGTGCTGATTTTACAGGAGATAGTTATGACCATAGAATGTTTTGGTTACAGGGTGTCCGTCCGTTCGTTGAGCTTTCAGCGGTCACGATGGTAGTTTCATCTTTAGACTTTGAAGAATCACTCGAGTTTGATGACTTTGCAGCCTACCCACGTGCCTCATCCCTCCGATTCGATGCCGCTTCAATAAAATCAACGGGCAAGATTGGCTCCTGCTCTTCCTCCCGCTTTTCCTTCACTGTGTCCCACCACTTTGACTCGCTCAAACCGTGGTACCTCACTTTAGCTGACACGTCAGCATCTAAAGTGGGACCCACCACCCCATCCCCAATGGGACCTGCCCTCATCTCCCCACTCAACGCCCGGTCTCTCTCCTTTGCATCACCGGCTGCCAGAACGACACGTGGAATAATCAACGGTGGCGGTGACTTCAGGCCCACGAGAAAGAGCCTATTCCCATCAACACCATTGCCACAGCGAACCGCAAGCGGTGAGGCTATAAAAATCACCCATCCTCGGACCCCACGCCCCTCATTCCTCCAATCACCGGCCATGTTTTTTCGAAAGGACTGCCATGTCACAATCAAGACCCAGAAGTCTCGAGAGTCGTTCATACCATTTTTAAAATTCTACAGGCGGCCGTACGATGAGATGATTTACAGGTCAAAGATGCGGCCCCCACTCGGTGGACTAATCTCCATAGTCTCCCCACACCTCAAGCGTCGCCACGTGTCAGTATCTCAACGGTTCTAAACCATCCAACTCCCCCCAGAAAAATATCGAAGAAATATTACTAGTAGTACATAGGGCTTTTTACTTGAACTAATTAAGTGTTAATGACATGACACTAATGAAAGGTAATAATTGATTGATTATTTTGAGTTATGTGGTGCATCGTTATACATATTTCTAGCTCGTGCGGGTGGATTAATTAATTAATATGACCAAGAAGAGAAATTTATGAAGGTGACTACGTGCGAGGTTGGATGTGAATGCTTGTGCACCATGTCTAATTTTGAGCTCCGTGGCCAAATCAAAAGTCATTTATGAAGTCTACGTTTTGGGTTTTGCATGGCAGCAAAGACAGCGTGGTCGAAACGGTGAACACTGCGTTGGAAATCATATTGCATCAACAAAACCAAAGCGTTGAAAACAAATCACTGTTTCAATTCAAAGTTAATATTATATAAAAACTAATTTATATTTTTTGTGAAGATTGTGGAGAATCTAGATGTACTTGTTCTGGTTGAACTTTGCTCATAATAAATTAGACTTAAGTTTGAAAACTTTCATTTTGTATTGTTCTATATGTATGTATTATTAGTTGGTTTAATTTAATCATAAGTTAACATTTTTATATGTTGGTTTCAACGATGGCAGCTGGGTTGGTAGGAATATGTGTCGTGTAATTTGTTGTTTGAGAAGTCAAAACAGCAACTTCTGATTCTACTTCAAGTATATGAAGAGAGAAGTTAGGGTTTATTATTATTGCTACTCTTATAAAATAAATATTGGGAATTGGAACTCTTCAATATAAAATCTCTAAAAAGTACATTATTCACAAATATCTATACGGGTTTTTGTATTGTATGGGAGATGGAGTTTTGTCGTGTATCAGGTGTCGTGAAGGCATCAAGGTTCTGTTCATGAGATATGACGTTTGAAACTTTGTAGGTTCTCCTGCTCGGAATCTACACCGCTTTTTGCTTCGCCAGTAATTTTAGGGCTTTGTTTTTTAGCTTCAGGCTGTTAACGATGTGGACAAAGTGTGTGTTTGTGCTACGAGTCTCGCTGTTTGGAGTTTTATTCTTTGTTGTTTTTAGGGTTCTTCAGAGGTGTCGTACTTAACAGTGCTCAATCAGATGGGATAGTTCATAGTTGCTATTTTTCTTCTTATCCGTCGGAATTATTGGAATTTGTTTCTGGTCACTATCTTTGTTTTGCAGTCAAATAAGTGGATTATAGCCTGGCAAAAGTAAGAATTTTCAGAGCTAATTTCTATTCTAGCCTTCGTTTGGATCTTTTTGAGCCATGTGAGCGACATCGTTAATCACTTTATTCAATCAATTCTACAAAATGTGTTTTTTATATAGTACTATTATTAGGGCGAATTTATTAAACACTATATATTTTTTATATTTCCATAAAATACTCAATTAAAAGAGTAGAAATCTCTCAAGATAGGTAGGTTTATCTGTGATGAGAACTTTCCCATGCACAAAATATTGCTTAATATTTTTTGTCCCTTAAAGAGCTTAATTAATTATGATCATATATAGAAATGTGTACATGAGTTGCTATATTCGACAAAAATCCAACAAAAATATTATTTAAATTTTTTTATAAAAAATAATTTTAAGATTCATCAAAATAATAAATGCATACTTTATACTAAGTATTTGATTAAAAATAAAAGAGAAATTTTATATGGATAAGAATATAAATATATATGAATATTTTTTATAATAAAATTAATTATGTCATTAAATTTTTTAAGTTGCCAAAAAGTAAAATGTTTCACTTTTTTAAGTTAGTCAAATATGACTTCAAATTCTCATTAAATTTTAAAAAAGAAAAAAATCTTAAATGATTGAGAGAGTTAAATTAAGTCATATTCGATATTAAATTATAAAAAAAAACACGTGGTTTTGCTTAATTAAAAGATCATACTTGAGTGAAAGGTTTATGACCTTCTATACATATTTTCTTTTTCTAGTTAAGGTTGAAACATTTACTTATGTATTATCAACGAGTAATAATCTTTTATATTCATGGAATTGGTTGCTTAATTTCTCTTTTTTTTAGTTAATTATTGATTTACTTATTTAATGAAATGTGAAATAAATCCTCACAATTCTTAGTTATTCACAATGGAGGAATTCTTACATTATATCGATGCTACCATATCATCTTCTATCATTTGATTAATAATCAAAACGTATACACTTACTACGAAATTTGAAAATCATCATAAATATATTGTTTACATCTAGCAACATATAATGGTTAATAATCTCATCGTAGTATGATAACGTGGTGGGCATTGGTAACACCTAAGATTTTTTTTTTTCAAAATATAATTTAACCAAAGAAAATTAAAGAAGATAAAAATTAATATAAAGAAGTATGGACTTTAAAATTCAGTTCACATTAGGATGAGTGGAGATTTGATTTATGTTTTATGTGATAATTATTTTTTTTAGATGTCATTCATTTGGGTCTTTGATTTTTTGGATATATTAATTTAGTCTTTACTATTTTAATAAATATTAAGTTCATCTCTTCTGTTATAATAATTCTATTAAATAGTCACTTTTTTATGCTTTTACTATAATATCTTTAATGTGATAAATGATAAATGTCACATGGGCCACGTGAGGAGTGAGAATTGTTTAATAATAAGAAAATTTCTAAATACCCCTAATAATTGTTGCAATAAAGATAAAAAATTTATCATTAATCTCTCAAGTAAAAAAATAAAATAAAATAAAATATAATTTTTTACTCTATCTTATCAATTGGACCTATATTAGTCCAAGAACAACTTTTCTTAATACCCTCCTAAACAATATTATATTTTTTTTGTACTCTCTCTTTTATGATATTATAAATTTCATATTAAAAATAAAAAATTATTCTCCTAAATAATATAGTTTACTCTCTTTTATCATATTATAAAATCTATATTAAAAAATAAAAAATCCTTTAAATAATATATTTTACTCTCACTTTTATCATATTATATATTTTATATTAAAAAAAATATTTTCCAAAAAATACTCGCCTTCTCCCCTAAGACCCAAAAGCAGCCACCCCCGTCCCCCTCCCCTCAAAACCACTAATCTCTCTTCTCTAGCATCTTAACATCTCTCTTCTCCTTAGCAAGAAGTATAAAAATACAAAACTATTAATAATAATAATAATAATAATAAAGTTGGAATCACTTTCACTTAGAACTCAAAAATTTAACTAATTCTAAAACTCTGCCGTGGCCACACTCACTTATATCTCCTCTACCACTACAAAAATTTCACAAAATAAAATCATTTCTTTTACAAAATTATCCTTCTTCTTTAGCCCCAACAAAGCCAATTTCATTTTTTCAAAGCCGACCTTACAACTTTTATTTCTTATTCTACTAAACTTACACAAGTGTACGTTACATATCATATCTCCTCAAGGTTCTAAGGTAAATAATTGGTCATAAAATAAATAATTACTAATAACATACCACAATGAAGAGAGAGATGAGAAAGAGAAAAAAAAAAAGAGAAAAATATATTCATTTTAAAATATTATTTTATTTTAAATTAAAACAAACATGTCTAAAAATACTATTTTGTCCTTAAAAAGTACTTTTTATATGAATACGTTATAATGACAAGGACTAACGTGCTATTATTGAAAAGTAAAAATTAAATTGGTATATATTCATAAAATTAGAGACCAAAATAACATTTAAAAAAAAAAAAAAAGTAGATGTCAACTTTTTATTTATTTATTAAATCACTACTATTGTTTACATGTGTTTATCTTTTATTCATTTTGTTTATGCCAAAACCACTCAAGCAATGATACACCATCAATGCCACAAAGGATATACATCGGTAAGATTAGGATAAAAAGACCCAAAATTTTGCTCAGTTCCCGCAGGTTTTTGATTCTCATTGAATAAAGCAAAGATATACGTCTCCAAATTCAGATCCGGCCTCCTTGGTGTCCCTCCCACAGTTTGTATATGTTTCTTCAAATTGTTATTATAAGTTCTTGCATTTTCAATCGTGGCAAAAGGGTGATCACTGCCTCCGCTAGGCCACCCAGTTTCTGTCACAACAACCTTGACATCCTCCTTGCCCACCGCATTGACCATCGCCGCAATAAACGCATCAACGATGGCGTCGAAAAGATTGAAGTACTGTTTATCTCCATCTTGAACCACAGGTGTTGACGATTTAAATAATGCGTAGTCTAATGAAACATGTACAGGGTCCGAGACTACCGCAAAATAAGGGTACACATTGATCATAAGTGGAGCTCCTGTAGAGTACAGAAAGTGTGCTATATAATTCAAAATACTGGCCACTTCAGGGGCAAATTGACCTTTTGATGGTGGATATGAGACGCCTAGAGCAGAAGCTGCCAAAACTGTTGAAACGGAGACATCAGGTATGCTTTCTTCAACTATTACTTGGTGAAGATTTTTCATTGCCGGAAGAACAAAAAGTGCTTCCGCGCCGGGGATCACCTCGTTGCCGGCGGTGATATATCGAAGTTTTAGCGTTCCATTTCCTCCCTTTGTGTATGGAGTTACGAATTGGTGGATCCAGTTTCGAGCGTAGTCAATGCTTGTCGACATTGGTTGAAGATCCTCATTTCTCACACCCAAGGAAACTATCAAGTTGGTTGTTGCCAATGCGCTCAAGGCCTCAGGATTAGGATCAAATAATCTAACCAACGGGATCGTGTAATTCAGATCTTTTTCTAAGAATTCAATTACCCGTTTTGGCGGAGGGAGATCGTTGCCAAGTCTTCCATAATTGATGCCAACATCGGCACCTATAACATTGTAGTTATTCTATCAGATTATTGCATGAAATAAATAAATAAATATATATATATATATATACACACACACATTTGATTCTGTAGCTAACCCTACTTTTTGTTTTTAGTTTTCTTTTTTCTTACCGTAAGCAATATAATCATTAGACACAACCATGACTAGTAGCATGATCCAGATTGCTATTGTAGGCTTCATCTTGTTCATCAGAATAGTAGCTAAGACCATGCACCTGCAAGTCAACGTGAAAATGTAATTATCGAATCAAATTATGATAGAGAAGAACGTTTTAATACAAAAAAAAAAAAAAAAGAAGAGATAACTCAAAATGATAGCTAAGATTGTTATACTTACATGAAATACGAAGCTTTTTAATTTCTGCTGCTTGTTCTACATCTTTTTAGGCGAAATATATTGCTTATATAGATCGAGTTTTTGGTGAAGGCAATCAATACTTTAGTGGATAAGTCAAAATTTTTTTTCCCCTTAAATATCATTTATATTAAATTGACACTTGAATGAGATCCTTATTATATATATTATAAGGAAGGACAACTTCAATTGTGGTCTATAATTATGGAATGTACAAACAAAACTCAATCAATTGAGTAATGTTCATGTCCATTTCATGGTATGCCAAGTAAGATGTTATTGTCATACCGCATAAGGGGATTATTATTGCTATTAAAGATGAAATATTTGGATACTTAGAGTATATATAGCCAAAAAGGATTTGTTTTAATACGAAAAAGCAAAATGTTTTAATATAAAAAAAGATTTGTTTCTAACTCAAAATGAGAACAAATATTATTACACTTGCATGAAATACAATGTTTTTAATTTCTGTGAATTTCCATTGCTTGCTTGGCACTACTTCTTTTTAGGCAGAAGCAAATTGCTTATATAGATCGAGCTTTTTAGTTAAGGCAACCAAAACTATAGTGGATAACTCAAATTCCTTTTTTTTAAAAAAAAAAACCGAAAGATCATTTATATTAATATTTGACACTTGAATGGGATCCTTATTATATGTTATAAGCAAGGGCAACTTCAACTGTGGCAGTAATGTTCATATCCATTTCATGATATGCTAAGTAAGATGTTATTGTCATACCGTATATGGGTTCATCATTTCCATTAAAAATAAAATTTTTAGATAATTTAGAGTATATATATATATATATTTATATCAACAAATTATAAATTCTTAAACTTAAGGTCTCTCTAATTGCGGCTTTCTTATTATCAAGAACTTGACTCCTTCGTCAACAAATATTTGTATAATTAATTAAAATTTTCTTTTTCTAGTAGTTCTTTTAGGTTTATCATATTTAAGGTGGAGTTAATATTTCATATAAAAAATTTGTGTTAAATTTGTATAGTTGAGATACAAACTTTTTATTTAATTGGCGTATTTTTAATTAGTAATTATTATTTGTTAACGTAGTTGTTGATTTTTTAATTTTTATTAGTGTGATAGTTATACAATTTTAATTAACGATGACACATCAAATTAGATAAAAAAATTTACCCCAACTATGTAAGTATAATATTATTATATATAAAAAAAATATTTTTTCATACCTTATTTAATGTGGAATTCAATTTTTAGGAAGGAAGAGAAAAACTACTCTAAAAGAAATGTATTCTTATTTACGGTAAATAGGGCGGTTGAGTTTGCTTATCTAAAATGTGATGTACATAAATTACTGAAGTAGACAATTTTCAGTGAGATAGAACAGTATGGTCTATTAAGAGTGGTTGTAAATGGGTTTTGGGTTTAAAGAAAAAAATTCTAGAGCGTGGTTGTGACAATTTTTATGACAAAAATATATATTTTTGTTTTCTGATTTAGGAGTTTTTAACATAAATATTTGTTCTGCAATTGATGTTTTTCTCCTTCTTTATTTTTTATTTATTAAATATACTGCTTGTACTTGGGTGGAATAAAAAATCCCAATAATTATATTAATTTGAAATAATGTTAAATTAGTCATAACACATCTAATTGTTTAGTATTCTCAGAAACTTTAATTGGTTAGTCACATACATTGTATACTTTTTTTTAATTAAAAGCTAATTAAATACAATCTCTCTCCCTGTCTTTATAAGGAGTTTTTAAGGATCATTGATACATGTATGTAGGGTTCATATCTAATTAGATCAATTACTTCATGCTAAGTATTTAGAATTCACATTAATAGTGGAGGTCCACGACAACGGACCTATTTTTCTAAATGCGGTGATCAATCTCAAGTAAACTAGATTGTTGGTCCATGAATATTACATATAGATCACGAATACTAGAACTCAATATTTATTATAAATCGTTGTGTATTAAATATTATTTTTACATGTTTAAAATGACTGAAATATTTAATTATAACAGAATAAATTCACTAGAAGACTGCTAGGAAGATATTTAATTCAAATTTAAATACCGAATCATAATTAAGATTATTTAAATTATTACCATAATTATTCATGTAATAAATTATTTGATCTTAAATCTTATAAAAAGTTAAAATATTGATAAAAAGGAGGACCAAATCTGATTACTTATTTTAGAAACATACATAAAACTCTTGAAATAGAAAATACAACCTCCCTATGCACAAAACAAAATCCTGTTTATTCTTACATTCTAATTAGCTTTCATACATAAGCACACTCTTTTATTTTGTAAATGACTGATTTGAGTGTTGAAGTACCCTATTTTATAGGACGAAGAATTGTTTTACAATTATAAAAAATACACAAGGGTAGTAGAATAAATTTTCATGAAATTTGCACCAAAAACTTCCATATATTTGTTGATGTTAGCCCAAAATTTACATAATGTGCCCATTTGAGATTTTTCTTTTTGTATACAATTAGTTTAGGTCCAGTTAGATATTTTTTCCATATTATGTGCCTATTAATATAAAGAAGTCTTATTTGGTGAGAAATATTTTTCCTTTCAAATTAAGATTATAATAAGGTTTTGAGAAGCCTATATAAAGGCTTAATATTTTATTGTATTCAAACACATATATATTCAATACAGCTTTTCAAGCTTTTTTATTTTTTAGTTTAGTTTATTTTTGCTCTTATTCAATTGAGGATCTATATCTTTACTTAATGATTTATCATAGCCTTATTGATTGAATCTCACTTGTTCTTTTTTGCGAAGTAACTTAGATTCTACAATACGTTCGCTATTTTTACAACTCACGTTTATTCCAAACCTTGCTCGCTATAAATCAAGTTTAGCTTTGCCTTATTTGATAAAAACCTTAACCTTGATTCTCCACAAGTTCGAGATAACTTGTCATTTAGTAGGACACTGGACATACACGAATTCAGACCATCAATTTTTTATTCTGTGAACATCTTTTTGGTACGCCCAATGAGACATTAATTTGTATGCCAACAACAACTAGAACGATGAAGAAAAATCCCAAGGGTAATGCTAATAATAGAAAGAATGTTGCCGAGATGTCTAGTTCAACAAAAAAGGTTAAGGAGCCGCTTATGACTCATATTAGAAATCCCTTGAATCTGAGTGGGCAAAATCTCAAAGAATCATTAAGTCAACAACTAGATGACATTTCAAAAGATGCTATACTATAACCAAGGCCGTTCACTATGGTCGACATTCAGTCTCAAATTTCTTTAGAGAACCAATAGATTGCCACGAGGCTTACCAATCCAATGGTCGCAGTATTTTGACCACTGATAGATGATAATCAAAATGTCAGCAGGAGCATTTTGAAAAATATGGAGTCCATGAGACAAAACCAAACCAAACTCAGAGCCCTTCTTCAAGGCTGACCTAACCTTAAACTCCAGAAGCCTTGTAGGTGCCAAAATTATGGACATGCCAACTTATAACATTGTTCGGTTAATATCTTAAGGCGACCTAAAAGGGTTTAGTATATAAACCCTTAGGTCCAACAAGGCTAACCTGGATAAATTTTTAGCTATGATTGTACTAGAAATATGATTAACTTGGTAAGTTTGCATCAGTCAGCTCAACAAAAACACAATCAAAATGGTCAGTCTCACCCAAGACCGATTCAATTTAGTTTTATAGAGCCACAAAGACCAGCCAGCTATCAGAGAAATAAGATCGACAAAAATATATTGGCTGAGGTTTTACATAACTTGATAGTGGACCTAAAGCCAATGTCAATGCAATCTTATAGGGAGCCATACCTTTATAACATAGATTCACTTTTTCCTTTTCTAAAAGGTACAAAATCTCATAGGTTTTTTTTTTTTTTATAAATTTTTTGGAAGAGGTAAATATCACCACTTTCAAGCATATCTCAATGTTCATAATGCAGTATAAAGAGGCCAGTTCTTCACCATTCTAAAAATTGAGATATTTTTTGGTAATTCGTTGACAAAAACCTCTTCACATAGTACACAAACTTGATGCCAGAGTCGATTGCAGCTAAGAGCAGATGGAAGATATATTTCATGCCAAATTTTATAGACCACCTCTAAAAGTTACCTTCGTCGACCGAAGAGTAATGTAGATGTCGGGTGAATTAGTGTTAAAATACATAGCCTAATTTAGAAACCTAAGGATGCGATGCTAAACCCAAATAACTGAAGCCGATTGCATACCGATGGTGGTGAAGGGTATGTTCTTTGCAATGAAGGAATATTTTGAAGGACATCAATTTTAGGACTTGTATGAATTGGCAACTCGAACAGTTAGTTATAAGAGGCTTCTAATAGAGAAAGATCAAAAGAGAGTGTCATCTAAATGAACTTACTACAAAGATCAACTGGATATAGCTGTTATCCAAACCGAATCAAAAAGCAACTCCAAAGATTCAGATTAAAATAAAGAGGCCAACATTGCTAAAGTGGTGAATGGAGCTCCGTTTAAATGCCCAGTCCTTAAGAAGCCGACTCCTACCAAAGAGAAGAAAAAGTATGACAAGAATACTAAGATAATCAAAGTGTATTTTTTTGACTTGAGGAAAGCTAACAATATATTTGACTGGCTTTTAAAATACAAACAAATAAAGCTATCTGAGGGGTATGTCATCCCACTACTTGAACAAAGGGTCGGATTGCAAGTGGCACAACTTTTGAAGACACAGTACGAATAGTTATATTGTGTTCAAGAATGAAATTCATCGACTAATTCCTGAAGGTTGACTTTTATTTAACTCTAAGAGGAAAGCCTCTATCATTAAAATTGATCATTTCCCCCAAAATCGATATAAATGTAGTTATAATTTCCACCAAAAGAAAGACTTTAGGAGAAGGATACTCGACTTGAATTTAGACTCCTGATAAAGCCAAGGATAAAGATTCAAATAGGTGACACTACATAAAAGGCTTCTAAAAAAAAGATGATGGTTACAGAAGAACCAATTCCTTGTAAAGAGTCGAATTTTGAGAAGACTTGTTTGGTTTGCCCACGATGCCAAACAACATTTGCAAAAGTCAATAGTGGACATACGCCATCAACTGCAAAATCGACTACACAATATTACCCCATGAAAACATTAAAGACTAGGGCAAGTAGAGTCGATTATTTAGAGCATAAAATTTTGAGATAGAGCGTATTTGATCGACTAAAGGGATATCAAGGTTATAATTATCCCAAGCTAACTAAAACTTAAAAGAGGCACATGTAAAGGCGCGAACAATTAAGATTCTTGGAGCAAGCCATTCAGCATCATGGTGAAAGCCAAGATATTAAAGAGAATTTGGCCAGAACAGACAGTCTTATCTAAAAGCTCTATGGCAATAAAGCACCAGAAAGTCAATTAACATCAAAGTCGATCATAGAAAGGTACTGATCCCCATCACAACTAAACAAGGTTTGGTTGTTTGTTAAAAAGGACAAAATTGACTACAAGGCAAGCGATCTAGGAGATGTTAAAAAAAAGTCATTAATATGATCGTCTTACTACCAGAGTCCTTTCAACTTAAACCTGATCAGATTTTGGCCCTTGATGGGGACGAGGTAAAGATATACAATGCCATAAGTAAGGAGCCTCAAGAATCAGCATTGCTTACCGTCTCTCAACCTTCTGATGAGATGACTTAACACATTCAACCATTTTACATCAAGGTTGACCTCAATAGAGTCCCTTATAAAAGAATCCTCGTTGATAATGGATCATGTGTAAATATTTTACCTCTGTGCATGTTGAAGAAACTTGGAATTTTCAAAGATGGTTTGAAGTTGTCAGAGATAATCATGGTCGATTGTACTGAATACAAAACAACTGTGGATAGATTTACATCAATTAGAGTCAAAATTGGTCACCTAGAAAGAGATGAACCCTTCTATATAGTCAATGTGTTAAGTGACTATAACATCTTGTTGGGAATGGATTGAGTCCATCCTAATAAGATTTTAACATCTAGTATGCATCAAATACTTTTTAGATGGCAAGCAAATGGGTTCGTCAAAATAATCTTTGCTGATCCGAAGCCTTTTGTGGGAGATGAGCAAGTAGCGTTGACATGACTATACGGTCCATTTGTTAGGATTACCATCCTCAAGAAAAATAATGATGACCAATACACAAGAGAAATAACTAAACTACTAATCAATATAACCCAACAGGTCCTGAGAGAAGAGTTAGCCCGACCAACAACATTTAAGGCATGACGACCCTTGGTCTATTTTTCATAAAATAGATAAAAATGGGTTTACGTGTTAGGTTCAGCCAAATACATCTACGAGGATGAGAACCAAGACCATTAAAACGGACATAATATTGTAGAAATAAAGCCAACGGCACAAAAGTTAGATGACTTAAATCCTTAGGCCCAAAATCAACTTTGAGAGATAAATTTGGGTCTCGAGGACCAAACGCAGCCAATTTTCATAAGCACACAAGTGGATCCAACTTTTGAATCTAAATTGGTGGCACTATTAAGAGAATACAAGGACTGCTTTGTGAAATGCCCGGTCTATGCTGAGATTTAGTATAACATAGCCTCTCAATTAGGGAAGGATTTCTGCCTTATAAACAATACATGAGAAAGATGTTAAAAGAGGTCGAAGAGAAGATAACTAATGAAATATATTTGACTGACCCGAAGACTGCATTATAAAGGCAATAATTGAGGCACCGGCACCAAGAATCAAGAAAGAGGTTCAATAACTAATAGGCAAAATTAAATTTTTTGAGACGATTCATTTCAAACTCTGCCAGTAAACTCCATTCTTGATTACCCTAGTTGAAATTAAAAGATTGTGAGGAATTCAAGTGGACATTACTATTAAAGATGGTGCTTACGTATCATTTTAATATTATATGAATATTTAATTATTTAATATTTATACACTAAATATTTCAAATAAAATTATTAATATTAAATTTATGGTACCAAACTTGTTACGTTTTAGATATTGTAGATCTAAATGAGTTTAGATCAGTGTTAAGAGCTAACAATACTAAGAATTAGAAATGTTATGACTTAACAATTCTAAAAGTTAGAACTTTATCTGAAATGAGATAAAGGCCTAAGAATATATTAGTAATGACATAGTTGTAAGGAGTTGCAAATGGTGTTAAAAATGTCATTATGCAGTATGTTCTTGAAGACCTTGTTTTTGAAACTTTATTTATCATATGGTATTAGAGCTCTTATTTTTTTTTTACTATCACTCTAATTAGCCAAAGACTTACTAGAAATATTTTTAGAAACTCGTTGAAAGTTTACCAAAGTTTTTTTAGAAAGCCACTAGAAATTCATTATGATCAACATCACATAGTCTAGGACATTCAGACATCACTTGTTGTCCAAATGCCACCAAAATAACATCGATTAGAGATTAATGCAGCTGCACACGTTGTTTAAAGACTCTGCCAACATCTATCGCTGTCTCAGATTTTGGCTACTTTTTGATGCATCCACCCTTACCGGTGGCACCAAAGTATTGCTCATCATTTGATTTATCCATCCATGGTATCCTTTTACTCGATTGGCTCTCTGATTTGCAATTAGAGTCTTTTTACAAACTTTTTAACATTCTAATGTTAAATTATAATTGTTGATACTTTTGGGATAACTCAATAATTTATAAAAAATTTGAGGTCATTTTATAATTATATATTCTTTCAGGTTATTTTATATATTTATAAAAAATATTTAAAGTTATTTTCTAATTATCAAAATTTTAGGGTTGGATTGTAATTATTTAAAATTTAAAGGTCAAGTTGTATTTATAAAAATTTTATGGGCTAAATTATAATTAATTTTTTGGATATATTAATTTAGTCTTCACTATGTTAATAAATATTAAGTTCATCTCTTTTGTTATAATAATTCTAGTAAATAATCACTTTTTTATGCTTTTACTATAATATCTTTGATGTGATAAATGATAAATGTCATATGGGCCACGTGAGGAGTGAGAATTGTTTAAATTTATCATTAATCTCTCAAGTAAAAAAATAAAATAAAATAAAATATAATTTTTTACTCTATCTTATCAATTGGACCTATATTAGTCCAAGAACAACTTTTCTTAATACCCTCCTAAACAATATTATATTTTTTTTGTACTCTCTCTTTTATGATATTATAAATTTCATATTAAAAATAAAAAATTATTCTCCTAAATAATATAGTTTACTCTCTTTTATCATATTATAAAATCTATATTAAAAAATAAAAAATCCTTTAAATAATATATTTTACTCTCACTTTTATCATATTATATATTTTATATTAAAAAAAATATTTTCCAAAAAATACTCGCCTTCTCCCCTAAGACCCAAAAGCAGCCACCCCCGTCCCCCTCCCCTCAAAACCACTAATCTCTCTTCTCTAGCATCTTAACATCTCTCTTCTCCTTAGCAAGAAGTATAAAAATACAAAACTATTAATAATAATAATAATAATAATAAAGTTGGAATCACTTTCACTTAGAACTCAAAAATTTAACTAATTCTAAAACTCTGCCGTGGCCACACTCACTTATATCTCCTCTACCACTACAAAAATTTCACAAAATAAAATCATTTCTTTTACAAAATTATCCTTCTTCTTTAGCCCCAACAAAGCCAATTTCATTTTTTCAAAGCCGACCTTACAACTTTTATTTCTTATTCTACTAAACTTACACAAGTGTACGTTACATATCATATCTCCTCAAGGTTCTAAGGTAAATAATTGGTCATAAAATAAATAATTACTAATAACATACCACAATGAAGAGAGAGATGAGAAAGAGAAAAAAAAAAAGAGAAAAATATATTCATTTTAAAATATTATTTTATTTTAAATTAAAACAAACATGTCTAAAAATACTATTTTGTCCTTAAAAAGTACTTTTTATATGAATACGTTATAATGACAAGGACTAACGTGCTATTATTGAAAAGTAAAAATTAAATTGGTATATATTCATAAAATTAGAGACCAAAATAACATTTAAAAAAAAAAAAAAAGTAGATGTCAACTTTTTATTTATTTATTAAATCACTACTATTGTTTACATGTGTTTATCTTTTATTCATTTTGTTTATGCCAAAACCACTCAAGCAATGATACACCATCAATGCCACAAAGGATATACATCGGTAAGATTAGGATAAAAAGACCCAAAATTTTGCTCAGTTCCCGCAGGTTTTTGATTCTCATTGAATAAAGCAAAGATATACGTCTCCAAATTCAGATCCGGCCTCCTTGGTGTCCCTCCCACAGTTTGTATATGTTTCTTCAAATTGTTATTATAAGTTCTTGCATTTTCAATCGTGGCAAAAGGGTGATCACTGCCTCCGCTAGGCCACCCAGTTTCTGTCACAACAACCTTGACATCCTCCTTGCCCACCGCATTGACCATCGCCGCAATAAACGCATCAACGATGGCGTCGAAAAGATTGAAGTACTGTTTATCTCCATCTTGAACCACAGGTGTTGACGATTTAAATAATGCGTAGTCTAATGAAACATGTACAGGGTCCGAGACTACCGCAAAATAAGGGTACACATTGATCATAAGTGGAGCTCCTGTAGAGTACAGAAAGTGTGCTATATAATTCAAAATACTGGCCACTTCAGGGGCAAATTGACCTTTTGATGGTGGATATGAGACGCCTAGAGCAGAAGCTGCCAAAACTGTTGAAACGGAGACATCAGGTATGCTTTCTTCAACTATTACTTGGTGAAGATTTTTCATTGCCGGAAGAACAAAAAGTGCTTCCGCGCCGGGGATCACCTCGTTGCCGGCGGTGATATATCGAAGTTTTAGCGTTCCATTTCCTCCCTTTGTGTATGGAGTTACGAATTGGTGGATCCAGTTTCGAGCGTAGTCAATGCTTGTTGACATTGGTTGAAGATCCTCATTTCTCACACCCAAGGAAACTATCAAGTTGGTTGTTGCCAATGCGCTCAAGGCCTCAGGATTAGGATCAAATAATCTAACCAACGGGATCGTGTAATTCAGATCTTTTTCTAAGAATTCAATTACCCGTTTTGGCGGAGGGAGATCGTTGCCAAGTCTACCATAATTGATGCCAACATCGGCACCTATAACATTGTAGTTATTCTATCAGATTATTGCATGAAATAAATATATATATATATACACACACACACACATTTGATTCTGTAGCTAACCCTACTTTTTGTTTTTAGTTTTCTTTTTTCTTACCGTAAGCAATATAATCATTAGACACAACCATGACTAGTAGCATGATCCAGATTGCTATTGTAGGCTTCATCTTGTTCATCAGAATAGTAGCTAAGACCATGCACCTGCAAGTCAACGTGAAAATGTAATTATCGAATCAAATTATGATAGAGAAGAACGTTTTAATACAAAAAAAAAAAAGAAGAGATAACTCAAAATGATAGCTAAGATTGTTATACTTACATGAAATACGAAGCTTTTTAATTTCTGCTGCTTGTTCTACATCTTTTTAGGCGAAATATATTGCTTATATAGATCGAGTTTTTGGTGAAGGCAATCAATACTTTAGTGGATAAGTCAAATTTTTTTTTCCCCTTTAAATATCATTTATATTAAATTGACACTTGAATGAGATCCTTATTATATATATTATAAGGAAGGACAACTTCAATTGTGGTCTATAATTATGGAATGTACAAACAAAACTCAATCAATTGAGTAATGTTCATGTCCATTTCATGGTATGCTAAGTAAGATGTTATTGTCATACCGCATAAGGGGATTATTATTGCTATTAAAGATGAAATATTTGGATACTTAGAGTATATATAGCCAAAAAGGATTTGTTTTAATACGAAAAAGCAAAATGTTTTAATATAAAAAAAGATTTGTTTCTAACTCAAAATGAGAACAAATATTATTACACTTGCATGAAATACAATGTTTTTAATTTCTGTGAATTTCCATTGCTTGCTTGGCACTACTTCTTTTTAGGCAGAAGCAAATTGCTTATATAGATCGAGCTTTTTAGTTAAGGCAACCAAAACTATAGTGGATAACTCAAATTCCTTTTTTTTAAAAAAAAAAAACCGAAAGATCATTTATATTAATATTTGACACTTGAATGGGATCCTTATTATATGTTATAAGCAAGGGCAACTTCAACTGTGGTCTATAATTATGGATAGAACAAAAAAAACCTCAATCAATTATTCAGTAATGTTCATATCCATTTCATGATATGCTAAGTAAGATGTTATTGTCATACCGTATATGGGTTCATCATTTCCATTAAAAATAAAAGTTTTAGATAATTTAGAGTATATATATATATATTTATATCAACAAATTATAAATTCTTAAACTTAAGGTCTCTCTAATTGCGGCTTTTTTATTATCAAGAACTTGACTCCTTCGTCAACAAATATTTGTATAATTAATTAAAATTTTCTTTTTCTAGTAGTTCTTTTAGGTTTATCATATTTAAGGTGGAGTTAATATTTCATATAAAAAATTTGTGTTAAATTTGTATAGTTGAGATACAAATTTTTTATTTAATTTGTGTATTTTTAATTAGTAATTATTATTTGTCAAGGTAGTTGTTAATTTTTTAATTTTTATTAGTGTGATAGTTATACAATTTTAATTAACAATGATGACACATCAAATTAGATAAAAAAATTTACCCCAACTATGTAAGTATAATATTATTATATATAAAAAAATATTTTTTCATACCTTATTTAATGTGGAATTCAATTTTTAGGAAGGAAGAGAAAAACTACTCTAGAAGAAATGTATTCTTATTTACGGTAAATAGGGCGGTTGAGTTTGCTTATCTAAAATGTGATGTACATAAATTATTGAAGTAGACAATTTTCGGTGAGATAAAACAGTATGGTCTATTAAGAGTGGTTGTACATGAGTTTTGGGTTTAAAGAAAAAAATTCTAGAGCGTGGTTGTGATAATTTTTATGACAAAAATATATATATTTTTTCTGATTTAGGAGTTTTTAACATAAATATTTGTTCTGCAATTGATGTTTTTCTCCTTCTTTATTTTTTATTTATTAAATATACTGCTTGTACTTGAGTGGAATAAAAAATCCCAATAATTATATTAATTTGAAATAATGTTAAATTAGTCATAACACATCTAATTGTTTAGTATTCTCGGAAACCTTAATTGGTTAGTCACATACATTGTATACTTTTTTTTAATTAAAAGCTAATTAAATACAATCTCTCTCTCTCTCTGTCTTTATAAGGAGTTTTTAAAGATCATTGATACATGTATGTAGGGTTCATATCTAATTAGATCAATTAGTTCATACTAAGTATTTAGAATTCACATTAATAGTGGAGGTCCACGACAACGGACCTATTTTTTTAAATGCAGGTGATCAATCTCAAGTAAACTAGATTGTCGGTCCATGAATATTATATATAGATCATGAATACCACAGAGTAGGCAAGAATATATTGAAACTCAACATTTATTATAAATTGTTGCATATTAAATATTATTTTTAAATGTTTAAAATGATTAAAATATTTGTACCAAAAACTTTTGGATATTTGTTGACGCTAGCCCAAAATGTACATAATATGCCCATTTGAGTTTTTTTTCTTTTTGTATACAATTAGTTTAGTTCCAGTTTGATATTTTTCTCATATTATATGCCTATTAATAAAAAGAAGTTTTATTTGGTGAGAAATATTTTTCCTTTCAAATTAAGATTAGAATATGATTTTGAAAAGCCTATATAAAGATTTAATATTTTATTGTATTCAAACAAATATATATTCAATATAGCTTTTCAAGCTTTTTTATTTTTTAGTTTAGTTTATTTTTGTTCTTATTCAATTGAGGATCTATATCTTCGCTTGTTGATTTATCATAGCCTTATTGATTGAATCTCACTTGTTCTTCTTTGCAAAGTAAATTAGATTCTACAATACACTAGCTATTTTTACAGCTCAAGTTTATTCCAAACCTCTCTCGCTATAAATCAAGTTTAGCTTTGCCTTATTTGATAAAAACCTTAACCTTAATTCTCCACGAGTTTGAGATAACTTGTCATTTAGCAGGACACTGAACATATACGAATTCAGTCCATCAATTTTTTATTCTGTAAACATCTTTTTGGTATGCCCAATGAGATATTAATTTGTATGCCAGTAACAACTAGAACGATGAAGAACAATCCAAAGGGTAATGCTAATAATAGAAAGAATGTTGCCAAAACGTCCAGTTCAACAAAAAAGGTTAAGGAGCCGTATATGACTCCTATTCGAAATCCTTTGAATGTAACAAATCATACATAATTGAGTGGGAAAAATCTCGAAGAATCATTAAGTCAACAACTAGACGACATTTCAAGAGAACCAGTAGCTTACCACAATGCTTACCAATCAGATGGTCACAGTATTTCGACCACTGATAGAAGATAATCAAAATGTCAGCAGGAGCATTTTGAAAAATCTAGAGTCCATAAGACAAAACGAAATTGAACTCACAGTCTTTCTTCAAGGTTGACCTAACCTTAAACTCCAGAAGCCTTGTAGGTGCCAAAATTATGGACAAGCCAACCTGTAACATTGTTCGGTTAATATCTTAAGGTGACCCAAAAGGGTTTAGTATATAAACCCTTAGGTTCAATAAGACTAGCCTAGAAAATTTTTTAGCTATGATTCTATTAGAAATATGATTAACTTGGGAAGCTTGCATTAGTCACCTCAACAAACACACAACCAAAATGGTCAGTCTCACCCAAGACCGATTCAATTTAGTTTTATAGAGCCACAAAGACCAACCAACTATTAGAGAAATAAGATCGACAAAAATATGTTGGCTGAGGTTCTACATAACTTAGGAGTGGACCTAAAGCCAATGCCAATGCCATCTTATAAGAAGTCATACCTTTATAACATAGATTCCCTTTTTTCTTTTCTAAAAAGTACAAAATCTCAGAGTTTTTTTTTATAATGTTTTTGGAAGAGGTAGATATCACCACTTTCAAGCATATCTCAATGTTCATAATACAGTATAAAGAGGCCATTTCTTTACCCTTCTAAAAATTGAAATTTTTCAATAATTCTTTGACAAAAACCTTTTTACATGGTACACAAACTCGATGTCAGAATCAATTACAGTTGAGAGCAGATGGAAGATATATTCCATGCCAAATTTTATAGACCACCTCTAAAAGTTACCTTGGTTGACCGAAGAGTAATGTAGATGTCGGATGAATTAGTGTTAAAATACATAGCCTAATGTAGAAAGCTAAGGATGCAATGTTTAACCCAAATAACTGAAGCCGATTGCGTACTGATTGTGGTGAAGGGTATGTTCTTTACAATGAGGCAATATTTTGAAGGACATCAATTTTGGGACTTGTATGAATTGGCCACTCGAATAGTTAGTTATGAGAGGCTTTTAATGGAAAAAGATCAAAAGATAGTGTCATCTAAATGAACTTACTACAAAGATCAGCTAGATATAGCTGTTATCTAAACCGAATTAAAAAGCGACTCCAAAGATTCAGATTAAAATAAAGAGGCCTACCTTGCTAAAGTGGTGAATGGAGCTCCGTTTGAATGCCCAGTCCTCAAGAAGCCAACTGCTACCAAAGAGAAGAAAAAGTTTGACAAGAATACTAAGATAATCAAAGTGTATTTTTTTGACTTGAGGAAAGCTAACAATATATTTGACTGGCTTTTAAAATATAAACAAATAAAGCTATTTGAGGGGCATGTCATCCCACTACTCGAACAAAAGGCTGGATTACAAGTGGCATAACTTTTAGAGACACATTACAAATAGTTATATTGTGTTCAAGAATGAAATTCATCGACTAATTCCTGAAGGTTGACTTTTATTTAACTCTAAGAAGAAAGCCTTTATCATTAAAATTGATCATTTCCTCTAAAATCGATATAATGTAGTAATACTTTCCACCAAAAGAAAGACTTTAGGAAAAGGATCCTCAGCTTGAATTTAGAGTCATGATAAGCCAAAGATAAGGATTCAAATAGCTGGCACCATATAAGAGGCCTCTAAAAAATAGATGATAGTTGCAGAAGAACCAATTCCTGGTAAAGAGTCAAATTTCGAGAAGACTTGTTTGGTTTGCCCACAATGCCAAAAAACTTTTGCAAAAGTCACTGGTGGACAGACGTCATCAATTGCAAAATTGACTATACAATACCACCCCATAAGAACATT
Source organism: Ailanthus altissimus (assembly GCA_946807835.1). Classification (NCBI taxonomy): domain Eukaryota; kingdom Viridiplantae; phylum Streptophyta; class Magnoliopsida; order Sapindales; family Simaroubaceae; genus Ailanthus; species Ailanthus altissimus. The sequence goes on from OX327693.1 coordinate 24,518,879, forward strand.
AAAGCCTAGGGCAAGTAGAGTCGATTAGTTAGAGCATAAAATTTTGAGATAGAATGTATTTAATCGACTAAGGCGATATCAAGGTTATAATAATCCTAAGCCAACTAAAACTTAAAAGAGGTACATATAAAGGCGCGAACAATTAAGATGCTTGGAGCAAGCCATCCAGCATCATGGTGAAAGCCAAGATATTAAAGAGAACTTGGCCAGAACAAACAACCTCATCAAAAAGCTCTATGGCAATAGAGCACCAAAAAGTCAACTAACATCAAAGTCGATCACAGAAAGGTATTGATCCCCATCACAACTAAACAAGGTTTGGTTATTTGTTAAAAAGGACAAAACTGACTACGCGGCAAGTGATCTAGAAGATGTTAAAAAAGGTCGTTAATATAGTCATCTTACTACCAGGGTCCTTCTAACCTAAACCTGGTCAGACTTTGACCCTTGATGAGGACGTGGTAAAAATATATAATGCCATAAGTAAGGAGCCTTAAGAATTGGCATTGCTCACCCTCTCTCAACCTTCTGATGAGATGACCCAATACATTCAACCATTTTACATCAAGGTTGACCTCAATAGAGTCCCTCATAAAAAGATCCTCATTAATAATGGATTATATGTAAATATTTTACCTCTGTGCATGTTGAAGAAACTTGGAATTTTCAAAAACGATTTAGAGTTGTCAGAGATAATTATGGTCAATTTTACTAAATACAAAACAACTGTGGATAGATTTACATCAATTAGAGTTAAATCGGTCACCTCAAAAGGGATGAACCCTTCTATATAGTCAATGTGTTAAGTGACTATAACGTCTTGTTGGGAATGGATTGAGTCCATCCTAATAAGATTTTAACATCTAGTATGCATCAAATAATTTTAAGATGGCAAGCAAATTGGTTTTTTCAAAATAATCCATGCTGATTCAAAGCCTTTTGTAAGAGATGAGCAAGTAGCGTTAACATCACTATACGGTCCATTCGTCAGGACTACCATCCTCAAGAAAAATAATGATAACCGATACACAAGGGAAACAACTAAACTACTAATCAATATAACCTAACAGGATCTGAGAGAAGAGTTAGCCCAACCAACAACATTTAAGACATGGCGACCTTTGGTCTATTTTTCATAAAATAGACAAAAATGGGTTTACGTGTTAGCTTCAGCCAAATACATCTACGAGGATGAGAACCAAGACCCTCAAAATGGACATAATATGGAGAAATAAAGCCAACGCCACAAAATTTAGATGACCTAAATCCTTAGGCCTAAAATCAACTTTGAGAGATAAATTTGGGTCTCGAGGACCAACCGCAGCCAATCTTCATAAGCACACAAGTGGATTCAACTTTGAATCTAAATTGGTGGCACTATTAAGAGAATATAAGGACTGCCTTATGAAATGCTTGGTCTATGTTGAGATTTAGTATAACATAGCCCCTCAATCAGGGAAGGATTTCTGCCTTATAAACAACACATGAGAAGGATGTTAAGAGAGGTCGAAGAGAAGATAGCTGATGAAATATATTTGACTGACCTAAAGACCGCATTACAAAGGCAATAATTAAGGAACCAGCACTAAGAACCAAGAAAGAGGTTCAACAACTAATCGGCAAAATTAAATTTTTTGAAACGATTCATTTCAAACTCTACCAGCAGACTCCATTCTTGATTACCCTTGTTGAAATTAAAAAATTAAAGATGGTGCTTACGTGTCATTTCAATATTGTATGAATATTTAATTGTTTAATATTTATACACTAAATATTTCAAATAAAATTATTAATATTAAATTTATGGTACCAAACTTGTTGCTTTTTAGATATTGTAAATCTAAATGAGTTTAGATCAGTGTTAAAAGCTAACAATATTAATAATTAAAAATGTTATGACTTAGCAATTTTAAAAGTTAGAACTTTATCTAAAATGGGACAAAGGTTTAAGAATATATTAGTAATGACATAGGTGTAAGGAGTTGTAAATAGTGTTAAAAAATGTCATTATGGAATATGTTCTTGAAGACCTCGTTTCTGAAACTTTATTTATCACATGGTATTAGAGTTCTGATTTTTTTTTACTATCACTCTAATTAGCTGGAGACTTACTAGAAATATTTTAGAAACTTGTCGAAAGTTCATCAAAGTTTTTCTAGAAAGCCACTAGATATTCATTGTGATCAACATCACATAGTCTAGGACATTCAGACATCACTTGTTGTCCAAACGCCACCAAAATAACATCGATTAGAGATTAATGTAGCTGTACACATCGTTTAAAGACTCTGCCAACATTTATCGCTGTCTCAGATTTTGGCTACTTTTCGATGCATCCACCCACACCGCTGGCACCAAATTATTGCTCGACGTTTGATTTATCCATCCATGGTATTCTTTTACCTGATTGGTTCTCTGATTTGTAATTAGAGGCTTTTTACAAACTTTTTAACATTCTAAGGTTAAATTGCAATTGTTGATACTTTTGGGATAACTCTATAATTTATAAAAATTTTGAGGTCATTTTATAATTCTATATTCTTTTAGGTTATTTTATATATTTATAAAATATTTTAGGTTATTTTCTAATTATCAAAATTTTAGGGTTAGATTGTAATTATTTAAAATTTAAAGTTCAAGTTGTATTTATAAAAATTTTATAGGCCAAATTATAATTTTTTAAGAGTTAAGAGACAGAATTACGCATTTTTTTATATTGATTTTTGAGATTTATTATAATAGATAAGTTTGATACTTCTTAATGTCATATTTCTACTGGCTCTGCTCCGCTTAAGATATGTCATTATTGCCACTTACCTAGTCACCTATATCTTAACTACCCAACACTTAAGTGCAAAATATGTCAATAGCTTGGACTTGGTCATTATAAAAAAGACTATCATAATAAAGAGAAACTGTTTTAAGATGTTTCTTTTATAGGACCTATTATTACTACTATCCAAGATAATGCGAGTCTATTTTCTAACTTTGCCAGTGATCTTGAGTCTTTACTCTATTAACTTCTCTCGACCTCTAATAAACTTTCAATTTCTACTGATTTAGACTTTTTACTATGTCAACTTCTCTCAAACTCTGGTAAACCTTTAATTTTTGCTTCTTTTAGTGTTTTAGGTAATTATTTTTAGTAATTTGATTCTGCATGTTGCAATTATATGACTTTCGATCCTATGGTTTTCTTATCTGAATCCCTTGTATCTTATTTACCTTCTATTTAATCTACCAATGGTTCTTTCATGAATGATAGTTATGTTGATCAAGTATCTTACTTTAATTTTCATTGTTTAACATTTTTCTCATTCATAAACTCACATTAAATCTTTTATCTATTAATCAACTGCGCAACTTAGTTTTAACATCTTATTTACTACTTCTAGTTGCTGTGTGCAAGATTCGAAGATAGGACAGATAGTTGGAATAGGTTGTAAGGTTAGTCGTCTATATAAGCTCATCTCTACACCCTCTGTCTATAATATCTACCTCTCTAGTATCTTTATTACATCTTTAGCATTCTCGTTTGGGTCAGGCATCAATCAATCGCATACGTTCTTTGATATCTAGTGGCCATTTAAAAGTTTATAGTAATAAAGATTATTGTTTGATTTATTCTTTAGCAAAATAACCAATTTTACATTTTATTAATAGTACTACTATTTTTCATACTATTTTTAATTTTATACAGTCTGATATATGGGATCCCTTATAGTGTCACTGAGAGAGATGGATACCAGAGGTCCAAATACCACTATAAGGATCCAAATATTTTGTTATTTTCATTGATGATTATTTTTTACATACATGGTTATTTTTATGAAACAAAAATAAGAACTTACCAAAATTTATCATGACTTTTCCTAGATGATTAAACACGGTTCTCTTGTACAACTAAAGTTTTTTATATTGATAATGCTATAAAATATAGAGATTCTGACTTTCTAAATCTTATACAAGAGTATAATATTATTTATCAAAGATCTTATCCTGTATATCTCAATAAAATAAGATAGCCTAACATAAATATACACATATTTTAAGCATTGTTCCTACTCTCATTATCTCTCTCCTTGTCCTGAATATTTTTAGGGTGAAGAGGCCTTGACTATTATCTTTATTTGCAATCGCGTTGCTTCTTCTATTGTAGGGAATAAGTCATTTTATGAGGGTTTCTATGGAACCTCACCTAACTATAGTTTCCTTAAGGTGTTTTGGTTGTGTTTGGTTTGTTCTACTTCGAAAATATGAACACACCAAACTTAAACAACGTATTTGGTTATGTTACTTTTTGTTATATGAGATAGAACATAAAGATTATAGGTATTGGGATCCTATATCTAACCATTTCTACATCTCTCGTCATGTAATATTTCTCGAGTATTAAAATATTTTTTTGTGTCAAACTTTCATTCTATAACTTCGTCTGTTCTACAGTTCTTTACATATAATACTGTTGACTTATTTCTTATTACGTTATACACAAACACCTCTTCTGAATTTTATATAGGTGAGCTTGTTGATATAATACCTGCTCCTTAGCTATCTATCTCATCTGAAGGATCTGCCCTAAACACACTTAAGGCTTTCTCTACACCTTTTCTTTATTGCTCTTCTCAAGAAAGAGAACTTTTTGTTAAACTTTATGATTATTAGTGTTTTTTTACTACTTTTTTCTTATATGAGCTTCATTTATATTCCGTGGCTAACTTTAATCCTATTTGGCAACAAGTATTGACAAAAGAATTACAGGCACTTAAGAAGTTGCATACTTAGGATTTTGTTACTCTTCCACTTAATAAAAATTCAATTGATTGCAAATAGGTTTACAAGATCAAGATCAAGTCTGATGGGTCTATTAGGCAATATAAAACTCATATTGTTAGAAAAGACTCTACTCAAGAAAATAGAATTGATTATAAAGAAACCTTTGTTTTAGTTGCTTAACTTATTTTTGTTTAAAGTTTGTTAGCTGTAGCTACAGTTCGTGGTTGGATATTATTTCAGATGGATGTGAAGAATACATTTTTTAATGGAGATCTTGCTAACGAAGTATATATAAAACCTCATTTTAGTTTTTCATGATGGGTGTAAATTAGACATATATTCAGACCTCAAATTATCTTGTGAATTATCTATTTTCGAGTAATTTCATAACCATCTATGCTTTGAATGTTATTCTTACAGGGTTTTATCATGATAAAATGGGAAAATAAGGAATTAGAGCAAAAATATAACTTGTTATGGTAAATCTACATTAACTATAAATAGTAATAGTAAACATTACTATGAACAGTGATTTGTTACAATATTTGTTAGGGGATTAAATATACATAGGTGTATGGATGTACAATAGTATTCATTGTATAAAATGCGTATCTTATACATATTTGACGCAACAAAATATTTAAAACATGCAATCAACACATAAAACATATACTCATCAAATTAATATATAAAAAGTAAAGTTGAAAAATTACCAGATCGTGTAACATTTTACACGTGTAAATGAGAATCAACCCGGAGTCTTACTAGTAGACAGCTCTAGTCACCAACTTGGTGGACTTGACGAGTTAGAACAGCAGCTCTTTAATCTAACACGGAATTAACCCTTAACCCCTAAAAAAAAGGATGAGAGTTATATATTGCTTTGCCTTTCCTCTCAAACGCAAAACACAAAAGAAAGAGAAACAACAATTGCATCTCTCACACTTTTCCAGTAGCTTTACGCATATATATCTCATAATTATCATAAAAATAATAATATTATATATATTAAAATAATAATTTTAGTCACTTAGAGCAATAAAAATAATAAAATAATATTAAATATATTAATATGCATGACAACTATCATGTAATAAAATATATAATATTATAAAATAATATATTTAATTAAGGCATTATGATTATTTAACAATTAAACAATCATAGTGTGAAATAACCGTTTTGCCTCTCATAAATAGTTATCAAGTATACCACTTAGCATGTCCCACCAAATTTCACACTTGGGTAAACTTAACCGAGGGTCCACAATGCGCCACATACTATTATACAATTAGTGAATAATAATTATTAATTAAATGTTGTATTTAACGCTTAAACACGAATACGCACGCATTCTCGTGGTAGTGTTGGATATTACTGAATTAAACAATTTAATCCAGTACTCTACCCTAGTACACTCTATATTATAGGACTCTCTAGGTCCATGCCCGATTCGTCAAATGAAACTATTCTATAAGTTCGTGAACAATGTCCCACGCGCACGTCACGAATATTATAAATCAGCGCGTTGAACCATAAAAGTTAAGGTTACAACGTATAAGCATAGTTTTTCCATCATATATATATTGGATATGCGGGGACATAGATCAACACTGTCAAATCCCTATGTGTTCATCCATAAACACATCTTCAGAATGGTATCTCATTGAAAAAGATAAGCAAACTATTTGCCATATTGTTTAGCCTTGTGGAAACTTTTTTTCTGGGTTCACTACTTATGGGTATAAGACTTTCTTGAGATACTGTCTTGGATCATCTGGATATATCACTCCCTATGAGAGATGATGGATCCTATATCTGCACATACCGGACTCCATGAGTATCGAACCATAACTAGCGACACCTAGTATTCAAACTATAAAAGGTCTCTAACATGCATAGAACTAAAGTATAGTGTATCACTCACAAGCCCACCGTGATACTCAGATCAAAGGACCACGTATACTACTCAACTCGTGAGGATATTCCATTAACGGTAACATAGGATATATATATAGATCCTCATGAGTCTATTCAGTACTCAATCCTAACTGAATACCCATATGCTTATACAATTTCTAAGATCATAGTCAACTAGGAGCGACTATCTCTACCCTATAGATATAGACATATATTGATCTATATGAATTAATGGGATCTACCAACAGACCTGCGTCAATAGAAATAAATCAAGAACAATATATTTAAGAACATGCTTGCATAATGACACATCCTAGTAATCCATTGCAACTCTTGCAACTATGTCATTATAAGCATATTCTGATGTCTTTGTCCCGTTATAGACAATATTCCAACTCTTGAAATATTTACTAACTCTTAGCACTGATCTAAACGCTTTTAGACCTTATCTAAACTCCTTCAGATAATACAAAGTCTGTAACCTAACAAGCATTGAACCATATTATTAAGAAGTAATTAACGATATAACAAAATATACACTGTATAGATATCAAACATTTATACAAAACTGATATGGCACGTAGGCACAACTCTAACAATATTAACGTTGGGGTGTAAATTCTAGTGTCTTTAGTGTCCCCACGTTTATACAGAATGATTGCCCCAGCGTTAAAGAATTAAAAGCTCTAGCGTTTGTCGATGATATAAATTCTCTATTTTGTCTCCAAATGGGAAATTCTGCTCCTAACCTAACCCTAGCACATTTTCTTTCAATCCTAACACGTCCTTAACCTAGAAATCATCACTACCTTGTGCAATAACAGCATTTGAAGCTATTTTAGAGATGGATTACATGTTTAAGAGCATATTGTCTAACCATTAAAGGATTAAACCAAAGTCATAGATTGATTGAAAGGCACATTGTCTTCATAAATTCAGTTTAGATTGGTTGTATCATGTTTTATTATTGTTATTTAGCCATTAAACTCTTGTTATGTTGATTTATTTTTGTTATCTAGTGTTACAAAGTTGAACTCAATATATGTACTTGATTTGTTTAATCCAATTATTATGAACTAAGTTTATTATTCAATTTATTTGTTACTAATGCTTTCAATATACTAAGAATAGTGATTGAATGATTAAGGAACACTTTGAGAAACTTGAAAAGGGCATATCAGTGTTTAGACATAGATTGATTAACAAATGATTGTGAAGTAGCATCTACAAGTTTCGAATTAAGATGAGAATATACCTAATTGACATGTATGGTCAATACTGTCAGAATTTATGTTTAAGCGCCATTCCTTTTATGTATGAATATTTATTTCAGATTTATACTATTATTATTTCATCAAATCACTAATTATATTTTATATATGGCAAAATGCTTGTAATATTTCAGACTTTGTATGATCTAAAAGAGTTCAGATTTAGTTTAAAGGAGTTTAGATCAGTGCTAATAATTAGCAACACTGAGAGTTACAAATACTAAAAGTTAGCACTGATAAGAGTTAACAAGTTATAAGAGTCAACAAAATCTAAGGAGTTAAAGCCTTGTCTGAAATGGAACAAGAACCTGAGAATATATTAGTTATGACATAGTTGTAGAAAGTTACAAATGGTGCTAGAAAATGTCATTATACAAATATGTTCTTAAATACTATGTTCCTAATTTATCTTCGTTGATGCGGGTTTGTCGGTGTGAAGACCTTATTAAATATATATATAGATCAACGTATATTTATATCTGGATGGTTTAGATGGTTAGTCTTAACAGATCATGAGTTTAGTGAAAGCCTGTATAGAGATACGGATATTCAGTAAGGACTTAGTACTGAACAGAGTCACGAAGACCTTTAATAAACATCCCATAAAATCATCAATGAAGGGTCTTTTGAGTTAAGTAGAATTCGTGATCCTTTGACCTGAGTGTCACGGTGGGCTTGTGAGTGATCCACCATACTTTGATTCTACATATATAAAAAACCTTTCATAGTCTGACCACTGGGTGTCGCGAGGTATGATCCAATGCTCATGGAGTTTGGTGTGCATAGATATATGATCCATCAACTCATTTTAGTTAGTAATATATCCCGATGCTTCAAGATTGTGTTTCAGAAAGTCTTATGATCATAGGCAGTAATACTAGAGAAAAGAGTTTTATCCCAGGGATAAATAATATCGCCAAAGTATTTAAGGATATTATTTATTGAAATACAAATCTGGAGATAAGTTTACGGTCAGACATATGGAGATTTGAAGATGTTGATCTTTATTTTTACTCTACCTAGATATAAATAATAGAGAGATTATACAAATATATTATAACCTCAACTTGTATGGTCTAACGCACCGCTTTATAATATCTGTAACGTGTGTGTGGGGCATCGTTCACGGACGTATGGAGGAGTTCTATATGACAAACTGGGCGTAGACTTAGAGAGATTCATAATATGAAGTGTACTCGTTATGCACTAGGGCAACATTTTGGATTGAACACTTTGGGCCTAAAAATTTCAGCGAATCAAATGTACACTTCTCAATACCAAGTGTTGAGTATATCAATTAATTAATAAATATTATTAATCAATGATATAGTGACAAGTGGCATAATATAAAATTTTTATTATTTTATTATTTATTTGATAAATAGATGATTTATTAATTTATTAATAGGAGATATACCCAATGAAAGAGGCTGTGCTATGTTTTCACCATTCGGTGAAAAACATATCTAATTTGGTGGAGCATCATTCATAAAATAATGGTGCATTATTTTGGTCAATAATAACCACCAAAATTTGTTTTTGTAGTAAGCCACTTAATGATATTTTGGTGGAGCACTTACATTGAATATTATTTTTAGACAAAATTTACAAATTGAAGTGTTCAATTGATTAATGGGGTGTGTAAGACATATTGGTGTAAAAGAAAAGAGAAAAATGGAGTGTTTTTGTTTTTGACAACTATTTTTCTTTTAGCAAAAGGTTGTGAGAAGAACAAGAGAGATATAAAAATAATTTATCTTATCTTTCTTTCAAAAAATAAAAATTTGTTGTTGAAAATAGTTGGTAACTATCATACTAGATTTATAATCTAATTAGATTGTTGTGAACTAGTATTGTTCAAGAATTCACTTTAAAGTGAGCTCAAGATTTGGAACTTGCAACTATCTAAAAATTTGAAATCTTCATCAAAATTCTTCAAATATAATTTCTATAATCTTAAACTGTTAATGATTCAAAATTTATGTGTATATGTTGAATATATATTTAATTTCACTGTAAATCGTGTATATAATACATGTGTTTAATTTTTTTCAACATGTACACAATCACATGCATACACCCTAAAATACGTTAATAAATACAACTTATTTGTAATGAATCTTAATTTATTTTAATTACCATATGAATATAGGTAATTAATAGATTAAGGTATAGTCACTCGATTATCAGAAGAGGCTTGCGATGAGTTTCATGTTGTGACCAATAATTCTAACCGAGGGACTAATAATTGAGATAACTAAGCCATATTGAGGGATAACTATAGTCCCTGATAATCTCCATATAGTGATTGCACATCATTGCTTTCACAATTAAAGTTGATTAACATTATTAGTGTTTAGTTTTAGTACAAACAAATCTACTTAACATTTGTTTGGATAAAGACAAGAAGATATAATTTTAGTAATTGGTTAAGAGTTACGGACAAATTTCTCATGGAAATAATATTTTACTTACACTGTATTACTTTTTTACAATAGTGTGCATTTGCTCTTACACATCGTATACAACAAACTGTATCCCCCAAACAAGGACTATAAATTTCTTTGTGCTTTATATGACCTTAAACTAGCTTTCCATGCTTAGTTTGTAAAGTTTAGTGGCCCTATTTTTCAACATGATTTTTAATTCAGTCTCTATGACTTAGCTCTCTTTATCCGCAAGATAACTCGTAGTTATGTTATGTTACTTATCTATGTTAATGATATAATTATCACAGGTGATGATCTTATTGAAATTTATACTCTTAAATATTTTCTTTAGCAAAACTTTGAAATAAAAGACCTTAACACTCTCAATTATTTCCATGGTTTTGAAGTATTGTTGATTATACTAGGTATTATATCTTTTATGCAAAGTATGCATTAGATATGCTTGCTAGAGTTGGTTTAAGAGACAGTAAAACTGCATCTACTCCCCTGTAACTTAATATCAAACTTTAATCTTCGGATGGAACTCCTCTTAGTTATGTCACCTTTTATCACCAATTGATTAGTAGTTTGGTATATCTCATTGTCATTCAACTAGATATTGCATATGTAGTTTATGTTGTGACTCAGTTTATGGCCGCTCCTCGTACCTCTCATTTTGCAGCAATTTTTTATATTCTACGTTATCTCAAGAGTACACTTTTTATGGTCTTCATTTTTCCTCTTTCTTTTTTTTGTTATGAATTTATATCGATGCTAATTGGGCTAGTGATTTTATCGATTGATGTTCGACTAATGAGTTTTGTCTTTTCTTGGGAGATTTTCTTCTATCATGAAATAGCAGAAAATATATAACTACTGCTTGTTTCAATATTAAGGTTGAATAACTGTACTTTTACTAATACTACCTAAAAGATGCTTTAGATTCGATGGCTTCATAAAAATCTGGGTATCTCTTACTCTATTACTACACTTCTTTATTAGGATAATCAGAGTGCAATTTAAATTACTTATAATAATGTCTTTCATAAGTAGACTAAGCATATTAAGACGAATTATCACTTCCATAACATGTTTATCAAGGAACGGTTACTCTTCACTCTATATCTTTTGATGATCAACTTACTAATATCTTCACCAAATTTTTTTTTTCTAGATATTTTTAAATTTTAATATCCAAATTTAAAATTGCTTCTACTGCACTATCTTAAATTTCAAAAAAATATTAAAGATATAAGGTTGACCAGCAAATCAATCCCTATCTTATATACATAGTTTTTATTTATACATAGTAATTATTACATTATATTTTATTTGTATATATATTCTTATTTCTGTATTTGTGTCAGCTTAAACCATATATAAAGACTCACATCATTGACCTCATAAGAGTGAAATATATACCGTTCTTATGTTTCTCGCAGTAATATTTCAACATTTGCATTGTAGACTCTGATTAATGAAATTTTGTAATTCAAATCTCTGGGAAGGAAATTAATGACCTGTTTTAGAGAAGGGAGATTGTCTTCAATTTAGCCAACGTTGATTCCAACATTTCCACCTATAGAAGTTTGTCAGTCATTATAATTACAAAATCCTCTTGTCAGTGAGCGCTGAGAATTAACAGCAAATTTAGTTCACTCACTTGATAGCATCGATGGTTGAAATGCAACAATTGTTAAAAGCACAACTAATTTTGATTTTGCCAATGTAGAAGCCATCCCTATGTGTAGATTACCTGTCCAATATGGATGAAAAAATTAATAATTGGGAGTTAATTTCATCAAAGTGACCAATAATTAGATGTCTAAACAAGTAGAAGGTAATAAAAAAGGGAGCTTTTTTTTTTATCCTTACCAGAATCTTTCAGAGATAAGAAAAAGAGTTTTGACAGAAAATGGTTTTTCAGGAAAACATCTGTAGATTTTCTCAGGAAACAAACACAAATATGCTCTGAACTTTAAGATTCTCTAATTGATGGTATTTATAGTACATATGAACTTAATTGAAAAGTCTAGAAAATCCTTAACAACTTTTGGATTTTTTGGCGAGAAATATTTACAGAATTGTTGCCTTAAAAGTCTTCTGTTTTTGTTGTTCTAACTTTCAACAGCCCTTTGTTTCTGTAGCCTTGTATTAGTTTCAACCAATCCTTTTCTGCCGTTCAGCTCAGCATCCTAATCAGCACTTATATGACTTCCTCTGCTTTTGTCAACACCAGTATCAGTCGTATCAATTACAGCTCACATCATCAACATTCATATCAGCTTCATTATCTTCATCAGAAGCTCCAGCAACTCCATTATGGTTTTCATCCTCCGTCAAACTCATGTGTCTAGAAGTTGCATTGAGCTTGGAAACTAAAATCTGGAACTGAAAAATTGGAAGGGCCTTGGTGAAAATATCGGCTACCTAAGCTTCTGATGGAATGTATCTGACATCAATTTCTTTGGCTAAAACCTTGTCTCACACAAAAAGATGATCAATTTCAAGATGTTTGGTTCGATTATTAAACTTGGATTAGATGTCAAGGCTGCAACACTTTGATTATTTCACCAAATGATTAGCATTTGAGAAAACTTTAATTGAATTTCAAAAAGTAACGACTACGACCAAGCTACTACAGTTGTAACTTGTGCGAACGCTCTATAAATGGATTCTGTATTTGATTCAGACACAACTGTCTGCTTTTTGGAGCTCCATGAGACCAAGTTACTAGCAAGGAAAACACAATACCCTTCTACTAATCTCCCGTCATCCTCATCATAGCCCTAATCAGCATCTATAAAGGCTATTAAAGATAGTGACTTGCCTGGTTGAAACAACAATCATTAGTCATTTATGCCCTGCAAATCTCAATAACCTTTTGCAACACTGCCAATGAATCATTTTAGGTGTTGATAAGTATTGATCGAGTTTATTTACTGTAAAAGATATATCAGGTCTTGTGAGTGTTAAGTATTGCAGAGCACCTATGACACTTCTATACCAAGCGATATCCGAGAATGATTCTCCTCTTTTCTTTTGTAATTTTTTGACCAGAGTTCATAGGAGTCCCACAGTTTTTAATTGTAGCCATGTGAGTAGACTCTAATAACTAAGGGATATATTTGGTCTGGGAAAGATGCAAGCCTTGCGCAACTTTTGTTACCTTTATGCCTAGAAAGTAGTTAAGCTCGTCAAGTTCTTCCAATGCAAACTCTTTATTCAACTTGTCTATAATCCTACTTTCACGACTTAGTAAAATTGAATTATCCTGCAATGAATTATTTGCAGGGGTATTTATAGTACATATGATATGAACTTGATCGAAGAGCCTAAAAAGTCCTTGCCAATTTTTGGATTTTTTGGTGGGAAATATTTACAGAATTGCCGCCTTAATTTACGCCTTCCTCTGTTTCTGTAGCCTTGAATCAGTATCAACCAATCCTTTTCTACAGTCCAGCTCAGCATCCTAATCAGCACTGATATAACTTCCTCTGTCCTTGTCAGCACCAGACATCATCAGCATTCATATCAGCCTCAGTTGCCACATCAGCTTCAGTATCTTCATCAGCAACTCCACAGATTACTTTTAATTTACTTTGGAGTAATTTCGCTGCATATATAGATATAGAAGAGGAATTATGGAAGCTTCATAGGGAATTACTAGGAACCTGCCAGCTTAGCTCATTGAATAACGTTCCATTTTTAACTACGAGAAAATCACATGCTATCATGGTTAATATCGCCAAATGTAATCCCACAGCACCCCACAAATATTATTCATTTTTATTTGGCAAGAATGAAGTTGTGTCATTCTCATTTGTGGATGGTAAATACCTATAATCCACACGCTTGATTAAAGTGCATTTAAAAAATATCCAAGATATAGTAATTTAATTTGCACCATTAAACCGATGATTCCATTTTGATTTTGGCATTGGATGAGTTGGAATTGCAATATCGAAATAATCACTCTTTTTACATAAAAAAAAAATTATATTTTTAATTCAATTACGATTTCCAACAGCTTTAGTATAGCGAACTCTATCCTGAAAACCATCCTCAAAACAACGCATTTTATCAGTAATTTCTAGCAAACTATGGGCACCAAAAAAGGTATGATAGAAAGCATCACAACAGCCGTTAACATGTATTTATTTCATTATGCAAATTCCACATACATTTTTGCAACAAAGAGACTATATGCCTACGATTCTTCTTTTGACCTGTTCAAGTCCACTCGAAAGATCAAAAGTAAAAAAGAACCCAGTAATCAGACACAAGTATGAGAAAACCATTTTCAGTACACCATCATATTTTCTTCTGCACTGTCTCCAGGTCCATAGCGGACCCATAAGCCCTGTGTAGAGCCTCAGCACACCAACCATGTCCATCATCAACTGTTGGCAGTCTCACTTCCATGACAGGAATTGCTGGATGAGGACTCCCCGGAAGTAGGACCCCAACCAAAACTCTCAACACATTCGAAGCATCAATGTCCATGCACACGTTTATTTCTGGTACTCCTTTGGGGGCTGGAGGAATTCCTGTGATCTTGAAATAGCCAAGCAGATGATTCTCCTCCACCTTTTTTCCTTCACCTTCATAGACAATAATCAGTGCTTCAGTCTGGTTCTCGCGGACAGTTGAGAAGACCACATCTTTTCGCGCTGGCATTGTGGTGTTTCTAGGAATGATGGGTACAAAGTTATTTCCATCAGCTCGTATACCAATTCCAAGAGGTGTAGTTTGTATGGTTAACAGGTCCAAGTTGCCAAAGGGATCACTAATTCCTGAAGCCACCGCTCCTTCCAAAGCTGCCCCGCAAACTGCTGCTTCTAACGGGTTCATACCTTTGTAAAGTTCCTCCTTTTTGCACATACCCTTGACAAGATTTCTTACTTTTGGAATATATGAACAGCCACCAACAAGTATTACATCAGTCAGATCCTCTCTATCAACCTTTGCATCGTGCAAGCACTGGGTTATGAGGCTCTCACATTTCTCAAATATTTTTTGGTTTACCTCCTCAAATTCATCACGAGTTACAGTCTTAGATACTTTTGATCCATTTCCCAAGTCCACGTTGATTTGGACACTGGGCTGTGACGAGAGCCTGTGGATTGCATCCTGAGTAGCAACACGAAGCAACGCCATTGACTTGATCTCATTAATACCATGGCTTGAGAAAAGACTCTCTGAATTTGGCATGAGATGGTGCATCATATTCTGAAGTAAGTCTTCTCCTCCAATAGGACTTCCTGCCAAGGCTTTTATCTGTGAAACCCCTCCAGCTGTAGCACTCACAGCTACATCGCAATACCCAGCGCCCATATTGAATATGAGTGCAATCTTCTCACTCCCGCTGCCCATATTATCATGCACGGTCTGCTGTTGCTGTTGTGCATATAACAAAGCTACAGATGTTGGTTCAGACATCAGCCTGAGGACATGAAGGCCAGCCATAGCACAAGCTCGTTCAATGCGGGTCAATTGGAAACGACTGAATGAAACTGGAATAGTAAGAACGACATTTCTTAAGGGACGTTTCAACTGCGTTTCAGCCATAGCTCTTAGTTCCACCAAAAATATTGCAAGGACTTCTTCAGGAGTGGTTGATCTCCATACATTGTTCACTAAGCCTGCAATAAATGGGCGAACACCAATGTCCAAAGTTTGCACCAAAAATGGCAGGTTTTTGCTTGCATGGACAACTGGATCTGTATCAACTCTGCCAATTAAGCGTTTCATATTGAAAATTGCAGCTCCAGATAACATTTCATGCTCATGCGAGAGTTGACTGCTGACCCCGCCAGAAGGAACTTCATCCTTGAAGGTGACATATGACTGCATCATCTTCTGGTTTCTTGTGTTCTTGATAAGCTCCACTTGAGAGCCATTCCAGAATGCAACACTGCACTGTGAAGTACCTATGTCAATCCCAATGGCAATTTCTGGAAAAACAGAAGAGGATTTCTCTTCTCCTGTGGTTTCACTATCAGATGCTACAGTGTATGCTGGTTCAGCCATTCCTACATTTTGACAAATTCGTTAGTGATGAAGAAATAACTCCACATTCCATGATTATAGAAAACAGAGCACAACATATTCAACAACCATAAGCATACAAAGACGAAACGACAAAGTCAGGTTCTTGGATTCCCCATCTGCAATAGCTCTATAATCTGTCAACAAAAGAACATCTTTATCCCTTTTTATATTTCTTGATTACTTCTGTCAAACTAAGTGCAACTATGCTTTTAAATTATTAGGGGCGAGAATTCATTTCAGGCCTTTCAACAAACACCTTCGAGTTGTTTTTTATCCAAACCAAAAGACTACAAATCTCCCCAAGAGACCAACAGCCTTTAGTTACAAGTTGTCTGTTCTCCCATATGCATGTACCAAACCAGAAATAAAACAAATAACAAATTCTTTGAGAGCTGCCCAAGACTTTCAAGAAACAAACAAACAAATGATTTACTAGTTATTGGCACATATATAGCACGTATGCACAGGCACATACATGAACTATTCTTAGCTGCCACCTTTTTATTTCATTAATTCAATTTCTTCAAAAGAGAGCTTAATTACACGCCATTCACATTAATATAAAGATATTCCAAGATTAATAACATTATGCAAAGAAACCAAGTTCAGTGAACTTCAGAATCAACTGAGTTAATTAACACCACCCATCAAAAGCGGAACATAACTTAAAATTTAGCTAACTATATCCAAATCTTTAAATATAAAGAACACATAATATCAAGAAGAAAGCAGTAATGGATTAACGATAAGCGAAAATATAAATATGCTCGATCAACAACGAAACAATAAAGCAAAATAAAATTATCCCGCTGCCAAAAATGAGGATCAAGTCCCTGTGCATTAAGTTTTTAAAAGAAAAAAGAAAAGATAAGGAAATGTAAAGATTGCAAACTTCAAGTCACGTTCAAGTAATAACAAAGTAAAGAAAAAAAAGGAAAGCATGCAATTACCCAACGCGCAAAATGGAAGAACCATATGAATCTGTTTAAGTAACAGCTATAAAATGAGCCGAGAATAAGAGACTTACTGTTGCGGACAGAGGGAAAATGAAAGCGGAAGAGAGTAGAAGCAAGCTAGCTGGAAAGTGGAGACTTGGAAACTGCCAGAGGTTTGCTTTTGGGTTTCGAGAAAAGTTGTAAATGTAATGCAGAGTAATTGAAATCTAAATAGTTCTAAAAGGCCTTCTTCTTCTAGAGTTTCCTAGACAAGGAGAGAGACTTATTTTTTGTTTTTTATTTTCTTATTTCTTTTACATTTTGGACGTTGGACATTTATCATATCATATCATTCTTTTTTTTTTTTTTTTTACATTTAACCGTTTTGTATGCAACTGCTTCTATTTTCTCTCTCCTTAACTCCTAAGAGTACGCCGCAATTATTCTAAAAACAGGTCGGTATTTTGCATTCGCTTGAATTGTCAATACTTTGCAAAGCATTTCTTTGATCCAAGTTCGAATTCCCCTTCTTCTATTTAAAAAGAAAAGATATTTTTAATATATATTTTTTTTTAAAAAAAAGAAAAACCCCGATTCCTTTTTTATTAAGAATTAAAGCCACTTGAATGTGAAAAAAAATACACATTTTTTTTAAGGAAATTCATCTTTCAATTAAGAAAACTCATGCCAACCTATTAAAGGAAATCAAGTCCAAATATTCTACGAATTTTAATCATTATTATTATTATTCAAGCTGGTTTTAGTCTAGAACTACCCCAATAAGTTAGAGAAAATATGTTAAGAAAGGAAAACTCTAATTTGCCGAGCCAAGAGCTAGGTTTGAACTTATTCTAATTTCGACGAAGATGAGACTGAGTGGAGATTGAGCTAATAATTAAATGCGAGCTAAACTATTTTAGGGGACATGATTAACATAGAAAATATGAGATCATTAGCAGGTACAAATAGGGTGATTGATGATGATCCTCCGACATTCAAATTAGGTGGCGACTTAGTAGTAAATTTTTTTAAGAGTTTATGCCTTAGATTAAATATGGAGGAGAGATGGAGAAAATTTTCTTATTGTAGAGTTGTTGATTAGTTTAAAATATATCTTATTCTCGTTCAGAATTAGAGATAAATCTTGAGTATAGAAGAAATTGATTTAGAGATTACATTTCAATGATGACACATGACGATATTTAATTAGAGAACTGTCTTTTTTATAGGGGGCATATTAAAGAACTAACTCAGATGTAAGCTTCTAGGTAATTGTGCCATTTAATGTTTGAAGTACTAAGTATCTTTTAATTTGATACTTTTAGTGTAATTAACTTTGTTAAGTGAGTTGTGGAGCATTAAGTGGGACAATGACCTGACACACACTGATATAGAAGTTTGTCATGGATTCTTTAGAAATTTATCCCTTATATCTTATTCTTAGGTCTAATAATTAAATTATGTGACTTCTAGTTAGACTATTGATGAGACCTAATGGTAATGTGGTAGAGACCTAAACTCTATTGATGTGTATACTAGTTGGCGAGCCAAATGTTAATGTAGTAAGTGATGTGGCCATAATGACATATCCCCCTGACAGTGGGATCGAGTGGTGACATGTACTCTTATACGAGTCCCACTTAATAATTTTTTTGAATTAAATTATAGAAGTCTAAGGATTCGAACTCATACTTAATTTGTTGAGTAAACTTATTTTTTCTTAAATTGCTTTTTGAAAAAGTTGGCTAAGGGTTTAATTAAACTTTTGTGAGTAGCTGAGTGTCACTTAATTTTTTTTTTCAACAATTATCATTATTATTATTGTAAAAAGGACGGTAGTGATAATATTAGTAAATAGATTACCATTCAGATATTATTTTTTTTAATTATAATTTTTCAAAAATTATTTTAATATTAATCATTTTATAAAAAAGTTAAAACTGTCTTTTAAAACTCAAACTTTAAAAAAAAATTATTAAATAGCGAAATAGTTCTTATAAGTTATGTTTATGATTTTCATATTAAATGATGATTGTATATATTATATTTTTTTTAATTTTAAATAATGTATCAAATAATTAATATATTTTAAAATAATATAATTAATATTTTTAAAAATTAAATAATTTTATTATTTAATATTTTAAAAATTTTAAAATAATATTTAAAAAATATAACGTTACTCACATTAAAATTTTGTCTAATTAAAAACGTGTTTTAAAAATGTTATGATTGATGTACACAAAAAGATAGATCAGTTTGTCTGATAAGACCATACATTTGGAATATCATTAATAGTCAATGAGATAAAATTATCTAAAATTAAGTTTCTATAAAGTTTTGGAAAATCAAACGTGGGTAATGATGATAACTAATAGGCAAGAACCCTGAGGTGCTCTCAAGAATGCTCGAGAAGAAACGTTTTGAAAAATTAAAAAAATAAAAATAAAAAGGTGTAGTGTGTAGATTCTATGGGCCGACCCAACAAGTTCTGGTGATCCCGTTAACATTGGGCCTGCTTCCAAGTCCCAACTCTGTTCAAGTACATGGTTGGTGACATCCATTCTATTTTTATCTCCACAATCAACATTTACATTTTATTTATCTTCTTTTGTGAATAAAAGAAATACGGTTTGATTTAAATATACTTGTTTTTCAATTAAAAGTGGGTTATAACTCACTTGATTGAGTGAGAGAAACATTATTTCAATTAAGTTTTAAAAAATCAATAATTTAATCTCTACATTTATTTAGATTTATCCATTAAGTTCTTAAGTTTTTTTTTAATTTTTTTTATTAATATCCAATTATATCTTTTAAACTACTACTTTTATTCTAAAAAATGTCTAATTACCCCCCTATAGAGATTAAGTTGAGTATTTAAAAAAATAAGGATTTTATGAATAATTTAAGAAAAATTCGAGAACTAAATTATTAATTTCCTTGCTTTTATACAACATTATTGTGTTTCCTCCATTATGTCAACTTCGGTTTTTTGGTTTTTTTATTTATAAATTTTATCTAACACTCCATGAAATTCATACGTATCATGTTATAAATCGGAGAGTTGCATAAGCATTTTATTCTGTTTTTTGAACCATTGTGCCTTTAATCTCAAAATTGTATTATGAGTCAAAAAGTATTAACAAATGTATTACACTTACTCAAATGGTTCAATGGTAAAAAAAAATTGCTGAATTTGAATCTTCTTCATCCATATAAAAAAAATTAACAAATGTGTTATTAGGCAGTCTAAAGCTTCTTCTTAGTAAAATTGAAAAAAAAAAAAATTTCATCTTTGTGTAAATGTAAGAAAAGTATTGAGAGTTAGAAGCACTCACAATTTGGAAAATTGTCCACGTTCTTAAGCACATAATTTCGGCTGGTCTTTTTCATTCACAATGAGGCCATATGTAATTTTTTTTTATTTTTACCATTTGGGCTTAAGTCATTTTTTATTCTCACCATGTTTGTAATTGGAGGAAATGTTTTTCTTTCGTCCCTTCTTCACCGTTTCGTGACGAGACTTTTGGCGACAATATAAACCTCGGCTATCTTGTTTCGCATGCATCGAATGGGGCTGACTGTTTCAAAAAAAAAAAAGAGACTCGTTAATAACAGTCAGCCCCATTCTAAAGAGGAGAAAAGGGTTTTCTAAAGATTTTTTTTTTTAAAAAGGATTTTTTTTTGGTTTGCTGGAACTCAATCGGTTCAAACCAGCCCAAATTCACTTCCCACATGCTTGAATATATATTTTTTAATTAAAATTGAGTTTTAGTTTCACTTACAATTGATTGTAATGGAATAAATGCTTATTATTAATTTAAAAAATAATTTATTAAATAATATTTTTTATCCATTTATTTATACATAAGCTCCGTTCAATTTTTATCTGACACTCTCGTTCACTCAATCGCATGATATCTCATGATATTTGATTTATACTCAAATTGTATTTCTTATCTCTATTATTTTTATAAACTCACATCTCAAGTTATTTCTATCATACAATCACATAATATTCTTATCATATCTATCTAACTCTGAAGTTAACTTAATTTACTTTATCCATTCTAATTATTACCCTTCCCTTACTAAAATTCATATTCTACATTGCAATAAAAAATTACTTCAAATTGAAACTTAGTTTCACATTTAGAGCTGAATCACAGACTTATATCCCATATGATAATAAATATTGATTTAAAATTAATTATTAGCTTCATACTTAGAATTAAATATCACGGGTTAAATAATACTGTTTACCTACTCATTTATATCAAAGACTAGTCAAAGTTGTATTTAAATATATGCACAATAGATTAAAATAAAAATATTTTTTTCCTAATATTTGTTACTTTGTTTCACCATTTTTTTTTATCAAAGTTTTGTTTCACAAATTTTATAATCGATTTCTATTTCAATCTCTTCAAGTTCACACAATTTTAAAATCAATTATACATTTCATAAAAAGAGTTTAACAAAACTTATCTTTTAATACTGTATAATTCAGCAAAGAAATGCACAATGTATAATTCAATCAAATGTCTGACAATTAAGTTGATTGAGGATGTATGATGGATCTTTCACCAATGCAATATAGGGCGATGACAAAAATGGTTTGATTAATTAATTTAGAGCAGGTTAAAACTTAATTTGCTCTTCTAGCTTTGTAGGTAAGACAATTAAGAATTTTCTATGGCTTTATGGAAGCATTAATTTGTGTTAATGCTGATTATATACTGACATTGGATTACAGTCTTGCCGAATAATTAAAGAAGAAAGAAAGGAGAGGGGAGAGGAAGGGCTGACCTAGGATTTTACATTAAATCGCCCTAAATTAAATTTAAGTTTTAGATCAATTTTGTTTTTGAATAAGAAGAAGTTTTAGATCAATTTTGACAATATATATATAAAATAATTAATATAAAAATATCTAACTAATATAAATATCAGGTGAGCTTTGGTGCTATGAGTTAATTTTATTTATAAAAATATATACCTAGTTACAAAAATGATGAATCTTATCTTCAAAATGTTTTTTAAAAAAAAGATTACAATAAAATAGAAATTACAACATTTGATATATATACAAAATAATGTATAATTAATTATTCAATGTTAAAATAAAATTTGTATGTGATGTAAAGTGCTTATTATTATTTTACACAATTTTCAAATTCATCATAGACTTATTTATAATTCCACTATTATACGTGCTTTTAATTTTATTTGAAAAATTTTAAGTATGCGAGTTACTTACATGGGTTATTAAATAACAAATAATAAAAAAGATAATCAAAATAAGAAAATTTTATTTATGAATTTTGAAAAATTTGTAATAAAATTCTCTTTAATTTTTAAAGTTTTTTTTTTTAAAAAAAGAGAGAGAATAAGTAAAAGGGATAAGTGATGGAAGTAAGTGCTAAAAAAGAAGAAATGAATTAAAAATCGTTTTGAAATTACTTGCTAACTGTTGGCCCATCTCCTAAAAGATCCAATCAGTCCTAGCCGAAAAAACTAAATGTTGTTCTTAAGTGGGATGAGCCCATGATAAAATAGATAAAGAAGTAGCGGACCTTATTCGATTTTAGATCCATTTCTTATAGAGTAATTAGAACCCACTAACATATAGACATCTATAAACAAATCGCAGATACCATAAAAAAAAAAAGAGAACTGATTGAAATATTAAAATTTATTACAATTTATATTGTTTATTTATTATTTTGCATAATTTTTTTTTTTCAAAAGTGAATAAATTCTATTTAAAACTTTTTATTTGGTTGAAGACTCCATAATAAACTTAAAATCTATTTAATTTAAGTTTAATTAAATTTAATAACTTGGATATTTAAATTGAAGAAAGAATTGAAATTCTTTCCTTATAAAAAGGCGCATGATTCATTTATTAAGACATTCGATAATTATTCAAACATCATTGCTTACATAATTTATAGTATATTCAACTTTGCTTATTCGTGTAAACACTCTTTCACACATGTACTTTTTTTATTATTAAATAAATACTAAATTACATGTTAGAGTAATTTTTCTTACAAGAAGATGGTGGAAATTTGTTAATTGAAGGAGTAATGGAGAGGCAAGAAGGTAATTGATCAAAGAGGTTTTGAACCTTAGAACTTTAATGGCATCCTCTGTTAAACTTATATTTGAACGAAAACAAAATCACTAACACTAAGAATCACCAAAAACTAACAAGTAAAATGACAATACAAAAAGATAAGAATGCAAATAACTCAGCTTCCAAAAATTGAAATATAGGGTTTAAGCAACCCAAACTTGGTCTTTCTAAGAAGCGCGATTCTTGCTGGTATAATGAATATGTTGACAGAGATTTTAAAATAACTTAAGGAAACGTAAAAGGAGAATCAAGAATTAAAAGACATAATAACAATAATAGAAGGGTATGAAGAGCTAAACAATGACCTTGAACGAGTTCCAAACCATGAGATAGGTTAAGGAAAACTTAATGTGGCCAATTAATAGAGAATGGAGGAAAAAAGGAAACCTTGGAAGTAATAAAGAAATAGAGCTAAAGATATAAAGGTGACCATCATTAAAGAGATTGGGGAATTATTTGGGAAGGTTGGGAAAGTTTGGGTCACTGAGGATGCGATGTCTCTAGTAAGAGAGCAAATCAAGACTTATTCACATAATCCATTTGATGAGTGGAGAGGCCCTATAAATTTGTGATGCCTAGTTTCCAAATGTTTGAATAGTGGACCCAAAAGAACACATCTTCTACTTCAATACGAAGATGGTAATGCATGCAATGGATGGACCCTTAAATTACATATCATTCCTGTCAATCTTAAAAAAACTCTTTAATTAATCTCCCAATATATATAGAAGCGAAAAGAGAAGAAGACCACATTAAACTTATTTTTTATGAAATATGGGGAGAATGAGAAGATTAGAAGCTTCCTTAGTGGTTTAATATGGAGTTAAGTAAATTGGGAAGCAACAACATATAAATAGTCACTCAAGCCTACAGAAAGACAATACAAATGTTAACACCATACTATAGATACCTAGTGTGTAAGAACTTCTCCTCGTTTTGAAATAATTAATAAAAAAATTAAAACAATGGATTAGGGAAGAAGATGACAAGACAACTATAACAAAAGAAGCTTTCGTAATCATAACATGAAAAAAAAGAAAACTCGTTACAAAGTGATGGATATGGGAAGCAAATGTTCACTCAAGAAGTTGATAGATTTGAAAGTTGATAGCTTTCGTAATCATAACATGAAAAAAAGAAAACTCGTTACAAAGTGATGGATATGGGAAGCAAATTTTCACTCAAGAAGTTGATAGATTTGAAAAACGAACAAGACAAATGATAGAATCATTGAACCCAATAAATATGTCAACAGAGAAGATATGGGTGAAATATAAAGATTTTGAAAAATCTAAAATATTAAAACTTGTGCCAACATCGAAAGAAAGAGGGATATTATGCCTTTTATAATAAATATAGATACAATAAAAGAAATTGTTGATCTTTGAGAGGCTAGATTAATGCCCTCAAGAGAAATGGATATTTTGGTTGAATTCAAATTAGAAATAAAATATAAAAAGATTATGAATCAGAAAAAGAATCTAATTTAGTTATGATAGAAGTTTTAAACGACAAGGAATGAACTCTACTGATACTAAACATAATCCACATCTCTTTATTTAACTTTTGCTACCTGGAAAAGAAGAATGATAAAGGAGAGAAAATAAACAAACAACTCGCTAATGAAGTCTTTACAGACTAAGAAGTTATGAAAACTAAAGAAATTTTAATTCCAACAGTATTAGAAGGAAAAATTGAAGAAAGGTTCGTTGAAGATTCTATGGAAGCACTATCCGTACAAATGGCGATAAATTAATTCTATGTGGTAATGTTTCATGACAGACCACCTGATAGAGAAAGAAAAGTCAAAACCTTTATTTAGATAGCAACCATGGTACAAAGATATGGAATAGGAGAAACTTTTGTAACTTTATTAGTTGCATAGGAACTGGAGAAATCATCTTCTCTCGGGAAGACTTACCATGTTTGATGATGCCTCACTTGAACCTTCTGATGATTAGTATTGGGACTAGTGCTTACGTGCTATTCTAAATTATATGAATATTAATTATTTAATATTTATACAATAAATATTTTGATTAAAATCGTTAATATTAATAATATATAGTAAGATGCTTACAACACTTTAGACACTGTATTATCTGAAGGAGTTCAGATCTGGTTTAAAGGAGTTTGAACTAGTGTTAAGAGTTAGTTATGCTGAAAGTTATAATTGCTAAGAGTTAGAACTATTAAGAGTTAATGAAATTTAAAGAGTTAGAGTATTGTTTAAAATAGGATAAAAATCTGATGGTATACTAGCAATAACATAGTTGCAAAGGATTGTAAATAGTGCTAAGAAATATAATTGTGCAAGTATGTTTTCAAATATAATGTTTCTGATTTATTTTACTAATGCGGGTCTGTCGGTGGAAATCTTATTTAATATAGATCGATGTATGTCCATATGTGGAGGGTCTAGATGGTTAGTCCTAACAGACCATGAGCTTAGTGAAAGCTCATATAGACATACAGGTATTTAGTTAGGACCAAGTACTGAACATGTTTAATTAGGATCTCTAATAGACATCCCATAAAGCCGTCAATGGATGGTCATTTTGAGTTGAGTAGTATTTGTGGTCTTTTGATCTGAGCATTACGGTGAACTTGTGATTGATCCACCATACTTAGATTTCACATATATCAGAGACCTTTCATGGTTTGACCACTGGGTATGGTCTGATACTCATGGAGTCCGGTGTTTGTAGATATGGGATTTGTCAGCTCATATGGGTGAGTTGTCTCCTGATGATCCAAGGTTGTATTTCAAAAAGTCTTATGGCTATAAGCAATTAATCCAAGAAAATATTTTCCCATAGGATAAACAATATCTCAAAAGTATTTGCTGATATTGTTTATGAAAATACAAATCTAAAGATAAGTTCAGGGTTAAGCATATGGAGATTTAACAGTAATGATCTATGTCTCTACTCTTCCAAGATATAAATGATAGAGGAATTCTACGAATATGTATTAATCTCAACTTGTATTGTTCAACACGCTGTTTTGTTAATTTCATAACGTGTTTGTGGCAACATTTATAGACTTACAAAAGAGTTTCGTAAGATAAAACGGCTGTGAAGTTAGGGAGTCTCACTATATAAAGTGTACTCGTTGTATACTGGGGTAGCGCACCAAATTGCATAGTTAAATTTGGAAAGTTCGTGAAAAGTAAAAATTATTTCAGGGCCTCTCGGGGAGATCATGAGATTTAAGTTTTAAGCCCAAGATCTTGGCAAGTAAGATTTGCCACTTTTACTTTTCTATTGAATACTACATATCATACCATTAATTTGTTAGGGCATGACACTTGGCATAATTTTATTGGTCTATTTTATTAAGTATTAATGTTTAATTAGCAAAGGGTTGTCATTGATTTTTTTACTTATAAAACATTTGAAAAGTCTAAATGAATTCGACCAAAATTTGTTAAAGCAAACCAAGAGGTGGCGTAATTTGTAATATTTTTAAATGAAACAAAGCATTTAGAAGCATTTTATTCGGCCAAAAGTTCATCAAAGAACAAAGAACAAAGAGCCAAATGTTATTTATTAAAGTCATGGAATTATAAATACTAATATACATATAAAGTTTCGAGAGAATTTTAAAAAGCAAGTGTTGCTTCAGATAAATAATTTTGGGGAGAATATGAAGTATTATTCTAACTCAAAAGATCCCACCGAGTTCTAGACTAGAAATGCGCAAAGCATACTTTAAGGGTGAGTTCTCTAATATATCAATAATGTAATGAGATGACTAATTTATATTCTGCTGCGTATTTATACATATGATGTGTAAATTAAAATTTTAAAATATATACGCTCACTCAACTTATAGCACACTTTCAATTAATGTAAACATAAATGAGATAATAGTACGGAGAATCTTGGTTGAAGAGGAAATAGTGCAAATATTCTCTTTTAGGAAGCTTTTCAAGGATTAAGATTGAATAAAAAAGATATCATAGGATGCAACACATAACTCATTATTTTCAAAGAAAGGGAATGTACAAGTTGAAGTAATAATTACATTATCATTCGTAACAGCTACGAAATGATTAGAAGTAAACAATTTCGTAGTCAATGCACTTACTGCTTATAACACTATAGCATGACGCTATTGGATCCACCACATATAGCTTGTCCTCTTCTACCTTATATCAAGTGATTAGGTAGGTTTTAGCCACTGGTAAGAAAATAATAAATATTAAGGGAGACTAGATTTAAGTAAGATAATGCTACACTAATTCACTCAAATCACTAAAATAACAAAAAGAAACAAAAACACAACAGCACCCCCCAAGAATAAGGTTAGATGAAAGAAAGACGAACCAATTAAACCACCTAAAAAGGAAAATGAAATAGGAGCACTAATTAGACAATAGCTTTTACATATCTTACGAAAGGAAGCACCGAAAAATAGTAGTTATAGGATCGATGGTCGAAGGAACTTCCTCAAGACATAAAACATAAAATATCTAGCATAAAAAAGATTGAGGAAGTAATTCTGGACCCTTTAATCCTTTACATAAAGGTACTACTAGGTACCAGAATGATCGCAAAAGAAAAGATAAAAATAATTGAGGTATTGAGAAACAACCAAAACATCTTCGCATGGTCCTACAAGGACATCGTAGGGATAGACTCATAAGTAATATACCATAAACTGAATATTAGGAAGACTAGTGTCACGTCCTATATCAAATAGAAATTGGGTAGGTCTTGGGTATATAAGGGTGGGTATGTAGTATTACCTAACAGGATAGTCTTTTAGGTCAATGGCAAGCGCTTAGCCCGTGACAAGTGGTATTAGAGCAAACCCAAAATTCTCATTCGTATGTGGGCTCCCAAAATCGCCCCAATGGAGATTGCCACATGGGATGTGGGTCCCCTATGCCTCTAGGGGATGGGAAATACGGGCTAAGTGGGCCCTAAAATTCCTGTGTCTTGAGCCCCAATAGAGATTGCCACGTGGGTAGTGGGTCCCCTATCCTCGGAGGGATGGGCAATATAGGCCAGGTTGGTCCTTGAGTTTGGGCTACACCGCGACGAGGACGTCACGTGATTGGGTAGGGGAGAATGTCACGTCCCACATTGAATAGAAATTGGGTGGATTTTGGGTATATAAGGGTGGATATGCAGCATTACCTAACAGGCTAGTCTTTTGGGTCAATGGCAAGCGCCCAACCCGTGATACTAGGCACCAGTTTGATAGAAACAAAGATGATTTACTCTTGAGTGAAACAAAATCATCAGTGCGGAAGTAGTTAAATTGCTAAAAATAGGCTTTATTCGAGAAGTACACTACCCAAACTGGCTATCTAGTGTGGTAGTTGTAGGAAAGAAGAATAAGAAGTTAAGAGTATGTGTGAACTATACAAACTTAAATAAGGCAGCGCTAAAAGTTACCTTCATACTTTCCAAAATTAACCAGATGGTTGATGCCATAATAAGATATGAAAGATTGTTGTTTCTGGATGTATATTGTGGATTCAACTAGATTAGAATGATCGCGAAGGATGAGAAAAAGACAAGCATCATAATCGAATTTGGAACCTATTGCTATAAAGTGATGTCATTCGAATTAAATAATACAAGAGCCAGTTTTTAAAGGTTGCTCAACAAACTCTTTGGGAAACTGCTGGGAAAAATGGTAGAGGCTTACATAGCAACATAATGGTTAAAAATAAGGAAGTATATAATCATGTCCCAGACTTGTAGGAAGTATTTTATGTCCTAAGAGAGTTCAGGATGCGCTTAAATCCAACCAAATATACATTTGGAATCTCTTATAAAATCTTCCATGGGCATGTTGTAAGCATAAAGGAAATTGAAGCATATCCATTACAAGTCTAGGCAATCAGAGATACCACAATTTCAAGGATGCCAAAAGAAATACAAATATTCACAAAAAGAGTGGTGGCTATAAATAAATTCATATTTAGGATGTCAGACAAATACAGACTTTTGTTTTTCTTTAGGTAATCAAAGTAAAAAATGAATACCAATAGGGACCAAAATAGATAGAAGTACTATAAAACCTAAAAGAATATTTAAGGCAACCTTTAATATTAACTATACCATTTCTTAATGAAACTTTGTTTTTGTACCTTGTAGTTTCAAGAATAGTCAGTGTAATTCTATTCATAAAATCAAACAGGCAACAAAAACCCATCTTCTATAAAAGTAAAATACTCATAGATGCATAAACTAGAAACTCATAAGCAGAAAAACTCATCATTACTACCATTGTACAGGCCAAAGATAAGCTCTGACACTACTTCAAAACCCATTATATCATGGTATACATTTTCTACCCTTTGAAACACATCTGTCTAGTCTGGATGTCATAGAAAGAGTCACCAAGATGGTCACTTAGACATTGAGTATTAGCCTAGGATAACAATTAAAGGACAAGAGATGACAGATTTCTTACTAGAATGCAAACCAATAGTTGAAGATGACACATTGCTTCCAGAACTTATAGAGCCAGAAGAAGCTTGGAATATGAACTTAATTAGAGCCTCAAACTACAAAGGATCAGGTTTGAGGATCAGAATTAAAAGTCTAAATGGACTCATGTTGGAACATGTAGTAAGGATACTACTCTTTACATTCAATAACAAGGCTAAGTACGATGCGCTAATCGAAGAACTCACGATAACATGACAACTGATAATCAAAAGGTTTAAAATTTACACAGACTCAATATTAGCAACCTCACAATGGAATAGAGTATTACATGGCTAAGAAAGGGCAATTGAAAAGTTACCTTACAAAGGCAAAAAAAGCCACAAAGTACCTCAAAGTAGTAAACATCTCTCAAATTCCTCGAGAGCAAAACATGAAAGCTAATAAACTTGCTAAATAAAGCATCTACAAAAAAATATTCACTCACCTTGAGTGATCTCACTTTCAATAAGAGCCAAGATGATGATCTAAGATGATGAATAAGAGATAGAAACACAGGATTTGATGGAAATAACCACTTTCACCAATAGGATAACCCCTGTGTTATTTTTTTTTTTTACAAAATAGGAAGCTTTTTTTAGATAAACAAAATCTAAGAAGCTCTAAAGCAAAGTAAAAAGGTTCATATTAATGGAAGGATAAATATACATGAAATCATTCTCTAGAATATACATGCAATGTATACCTGTGGATGATGAAAAGAAAATGTTAGAAGAAATCCATAAAGAGATGTGTGGAAATTACTCTAATAGAAGGATTCTTACTTATAAAATCATGAGACAAGAATATTTTTGGCATACCATAAAAAAGATGCACTATAATATATGAATAAATGTGAGAAATGCCAAAAAAAAATGCTACAATCACCCACCTTTTGGCTAGAGAACTAAATGCAGTTTCTAGCCCTTGGCCATTCATATAATGGGGAATGGACATTGTAGGACCTTTGCCTTTAGTAGCTAGAAAGAAATGATTTATACTTATGGCAATAGATTATTTCATAAAATAAGTGGAAATAGAGGTCTACAGTCACATTACAAGAGTAGAAGCCAAAATATTTATATGGCAAAATATCATCATAAGATATGGGATGCAACAAATACTAGTCTCCAATAATGAGAAGCAGTTCATCAACTTAATCATCACTTTCTTCTGCAACAAATTTATGATACAACAGATGTTCTCTTCCCCCCAGCTAGCACTAGGGTAATGGAAGTAGAAGTCATTAATAGAACGAAAGTAATACTCCTTATGGAAGCTTTCTTCCCAACCCTTCAAACCAAGTTAGTAAGATTTGAACTAAAAGATGAAACACTTTCCTTAGTATAGGAACTTACTAATGAAGCTTGAAACATTGGAGTAATCCAAGCTTTGATTTATAAGAAAATGATTAAAAAAAATAGTATGATAACAAAATCTAAAGAAAGAAAATTAATGAAGAAGAGCTAGTTCTAAAGAAACCACTTAACTTCAATAAAGAGCATAATGTCGAAAAAATGGTTGAGATATGGGAAAGACCATAAAAAGTCATAAAAATAAGCCTTTTTACTACAAATATTTGATAAGGGATTTATCTTCACCCTTTGGAATATATCAAAGCTAAAAGAATTCTATGTGTAAGCACATTTTTTAATTTCAAAACATTATTCATATTGCAATAAAAAAATGTATTTAATTTTTCGAGTTACGTGGTTTCAATATTATTCCAAAATTACTAATTGGAAGAGAAATACATCTATTGACCTCCCTTACTTGGAAGCATACATTTATAAAAAAGAAAACTTCCTTAGAAAAGGACGTGCTCTTAGGCTACTTTTTTTTGGAAGCATATATTAAAAAGACTTCGTTGGGAAGGGTTGTGTGCTTTTAGGCCACCCTCAATTGGAAGCACATTAATAAAAATACTCCATTTGGAAGGTCGTCCATAAGACACCCTCACTTGAAGTATAGTATTAAAAACACTTCATTGGGAAGAGTCATGTGCTCATAAGTCATCATTTTTAGAAGCACAATATTAAAAAGACTTTTTTAAAAATGGTCTTGTACTCATAAGCTACCTTTCATTGAAAGTGCAATATCAAAAAGACTTCTTTAGAAATGGTTGGGTGTTCATAAGTCACAATTCTTTGGAAATACAGTTACAAGAAATACTTTCTTGGAAGCACAATATCAAAGACACTTCCTTAAAAAAGTCGCATGTCCATAAACCACATTTTAATAGAAAATAAAGTTTCAAACAACTTCATTGAAAAAGGTTGTGTACCCAACCGTATGCACCTTCAAAAGACTTTATTGAAAAAGGTTGTGGACCAAGGAGTTGGTGGATCCCACATACTCTTACACTCTTAACCTCATTTAAAACACTGAAGGGGATACTTATATTCATAACCTTTTGTTGGAATTTGTGCTTACATGCCATCCCTTTTGTGTATAAATATTTGCTTTATGTTTATATAATTATGATTCCAATATATCACTAATTATTTTATATACAAATATGGTAAGATATTTGTAACGTTTTAGACATTGTATGATCTAAAAGAGTTCGGATCTAATCTAAAAGCGTTTAGATCAGAACTAAGAGTTAGTAACGCTAAAAGATATAAATGCTAAAAGTTAGCACTGATAAGAGTTATCATGTTATAAGAGTTAGCGAAATCTAAAGAGTTAGAGTCTTGTCTAAAATGGGACAAAGATCTAAGAATATATTAGTAATGACATAGTTGCAATGAGTTGCAAATGGTGCTAGAAAATGTTGTTATGCAAATATGTTCTTAAATTTAATGTTCCTGATCTATCTTCACTAATGCGGGTCTGTCAGTGAAGACCTTAATATATATATATATATATAGATCAATGTATGTCTATATTTAGATAGTCTAGATGGTTAGTCTTAACAAACCATGAGTTTAGTGAAAACTCGTATAGAGATACAAGTATTCAATAAGGACTGAATATTGAACAGACTCATAAAAATCTCCAATAGACATCCCATAAAGCAGTCAATGGAGGATCTTTCGAGTTGAGTAGTATTCGTGGTCCTTAGACCTGAGTGCCACGGTGGACTTGTGAGTGATCTATCATACTTTGGTTTCACACATATCAGATACCTTTTATGGTCTGACCGCCGGGTGTCGCTGGGTATGGTCCGATGCTTATGGAGTTCGGTGTGTACAGATATGGGATCCATCAACTCAATTGGGTGAGTAAAATATCTTAAAACTCCAAGATTGTATTTCAGAAAGTCTTATGGCCATAAGCAGATATATCCAAGAATTAATTTTATCCTCGGAAAAATAATATTGTAAAAGTGTTTACGGATATTATTTATTGAAATACAAATCTAGAGATAAGTTTATGGTTGAGCACATGGAGACTTGACGGTGTTGATCTATATCTCTGCTCTTCTAGGATATTTATAATGGAAGGATTATACGAATATGTTATAACCTCAACTTGTATGGTCTAATACGCCGTTTTATAATATCCGTAACATGTGTGTGGGACATTGTTCACGGACGTGTGAAATAGTTTCATATGACAAATCGGGCATGGACCTATAGAGTCTCATAATATGAAGTGTACTCGTTGTGCACTGGGGCAGCGAATTGGATTGAACAATTAATCTAACAATTTTCAGCAAAGTGAAAAATATTTCAAGGTTCCTTTTATTATTCACTTGTCAATAATTGAATGTAAAATACATTATTGGTTTACAAGAGTTATTAACCAATAAGAAATTGACAAGTGGCACAATCTTGCTCTATAAATAATTTACCATGTATTTACCTATTTACCTTCCTTGGTAAATACATATAATGTAAATGTAAATATTCAAAATAGTTTTGAATTTTTAATATTTTATTTATTAATCAAATTATTATTATTAATCAAATTATTATTATTAATCAAATTATTATTATTAATTGGAATAAGTGGCAAACACCATTTAGTAATGGAGTAAGCACTTGTTATTAATAATAAGCAATGTTGGCCATTTAGAATTTGTTAAATGGTGCATTTGTGAAGTGGTGTGACCACTCAACATTGATTAATAGTCATTTGTGCATTAACAATTGATTTATATAGATGAATCAATTTGTTGAGTGAAAAATATGATTGATTAATATTTGTAATGACAAATATGACTAAGTGGTGGTGGAGCACTAAGAGAAGTAATCATTCTTTGCACTAAACCAAGAATTGGAAGAGTTCAATTTGGGTGAATGAGAAGAGCAAGATTCGGCAAGTGTGAGTAGAGAGAATTGAGAGCATTTTCCTAAATGTTTTCAAAGGTTGAAAGAGTTGGCTAAGGTTAACAATTGTTCATGACAAAAGGGTTGTAAGGAACAATACACAAAACACTTAATTCTTCTCATCTCTTACTAGTAATAATTCATAAGGACAAATTATTTTAAGTGTTAAAACAATCCTTTGCTGGAAATTCAAGGCTGTCATTCTAGCTTCACAATCCCACCGAATTTAGTTGTGAATTAGAATTGTGCAAGGTAATACTTCAAGGTGAGCTCAACAAATTACAGATTAGAGTTCTTGAAGAATTGTAAAGCTATCTTCATAACCGGGTAGGTTATTTATTTACAATTCATTTTATATCATGCATGAAAATATATATATGAGATATATATGTGCTTGAATGATCATACATGTGATTATATGCTTGAATTTGTTACATAGTGTATAACATGTATGAATACTTCCGTTGCGTATTTAATTTTTGAAATTATATGTTTCTATACACATCACACACCATATCACTCTTGTAACGGAAATTATATGGAGCAAGATTGTGCTACTTGTCAATTTCTTATTGGTTAATAACTCTTGTAAACCAATAATGTATTTTACATTCAATTATTGACAAGTGAATAATAAAAGGAACCTTGAAATATTTTTCACTTTGCTGAAAATTGTTAGATTAATTGTTCAATCCAATTCATTGCCCCAGTGCACAACGAGTACACTTCATATTATGAGACTCTATAGGTCCATGCCCGATTTGTCATATGAAACTATTTCACACGTCCGTGAACAATGTCCCACACACATGTTACGGATATTATAAAATGGCGTATTAGACCATACAAGTTGAGGTTATAACATATTCATATAATCCTTCCATTATAAATATCCTAGAAGAGCAGAGATATAGATCAACACCGTCAAGTCTCCATGTGCTCAACCATAAACTTATCTCTAGATTTGTATTTCAATAAATAATATCCGTAAACACTTTTACAATATTATTTTTTCGAGGATAAAATTAATTCTCGGATATATCTGCTTATGGCCATAAGACTTTCTGAAATACAATCTTGGAGTTTCAGGATATTTTACTCACCCAATTGAGTTGATGGATCCCATATCTGTACACACCGGACTCCATGAGCATCGGACTATATCCAGCGACACCCGGCGGTCAGACCATAAAAGGTATCTGACATGTGTGAAACCAAAGTATGATAGATCACTCACAAGTCCACCGTGGCACTCAAGTCTAAGGACCACGAATACTACTCAACTCGAAAGATCCTCCATTGACTGCTTTATGGGATGTCTATTGGAGATTTTTATGAGTCTGTTCAATATTCAGTTCTTATTGAATACTTGTATCTCTATACGAGTTTTCACTAAACTCATGGTTTGTTAAGACTAACCATCTAGACTATCTAAATATAGACATACATTGATCTATATATATATATATTAAGGTCTTCACTGACAGACCCGCATTAGTGAAGATAGATCAGGAATATTAAATTTAAGAACATATTTGCATAACAACATTTTCTAGCACCATTTGCAACTCATTGCAACTATGTCATTACTAATATATTATTAGATCTTTGTCCTATTTCAGACAAGGCTCTAACTCTTATAACCTGATAACTCTTATCAGTGCTAACTTTTAACATTTATATCTTTTAGCGTTACTAACTCTTAGTTTTGATCTAAACGCCTTTAGATCAGATTTGAACTCTTTCAGATCATACAATGTCTAAAACGTTACAAGCATCTTACCATATTTGTATATAAAATAATTAGTGATATATTGAAATTATAATTGTATAAACATAAAGCAAATATTTATACACAAAAGGGATGTCACGTAAGCACAAATCCCAATAATAGGTTCCGCAGGGCTAACTCTAGCAAGCGACGTGGTCCACACCTTAACTAGAACAAGACACATTAGAGGGGTAGAGGCTGAAATAGAGGAAGGATCGATAGTTGATGGTCTAGTAGCTTGATTAGTGGTTCTCGATTTAACACTAAAATCGCCTAAAGAGACAAAGGCGACATCTATCTCTAGAAACTTTAGATCTTAAAGGACTAGTTTCAAAGTCCCTCAATCATCTATAGAGTCTTCACCTACACTAGGGAAGCAATCAGAACTTGTAGAAGTGTCAAAAGGAAAGAAGTTTAGAATCTCATCATCAAAATAATCTTGCACAACTTGGACATGAATAAGTGCACAAAAAAAATAAATAATAAATATGAGGAAAACTTAAAAGGAAGAAAAAGAAAGAAACTCGTTTATATCAGGGAAAAACCTCTATAAGTATAGCGTCCAAAAAAAGTCTTCACATACACGTTCTCTATCACTAGGAGTGAACAATACATCATTTGAAAAGAAATTATTAAACAACATATAGTTGTTGAACACTTGGATATTAAAATAAGGAACTTCTTCCATGATTTGAATATTCGAGGGAGTAAGAGTCTACAAGCCATCCTCTATGGTAAGAGTACATAAAAGGTGCCAAATCTTCTTAAACTGAATGTACTACACCAAGAAGTTTGAAGGGTAAAAATACTTGTGAGAAATAATAGTCCTTCAAAAGAATTTCTTTAAAACCTTTTCATTCTCGGAATAGAAAGAAAGGCTAAACTGGTTGTTCAATTATAACTTTCAAAAGAATTAGCCATCTTGTAGAGATAGCCAAGTATTTTCTATTCTTCTTTTATCACATTAACATTTTTTTCTCAAATTCAACCTTTTTATCTTCGAAAAGAAGAATTCTTTGCAAATGCTTTTTTGGGAACAAAGCTCTAGGGTTTTGTTTTTGAAAATTAAAACGATAGATAATAGTTGAGTAAATTTTATAAGATAGAGAAAAAAGCCATACATGTATCCATCTGTTATGATATAAATTTCACATGCATTCAAAGAGACATGATCGTTGGAAACAGTAAAGGCAAATTGAAGCAAGATATTAAAAAAGATGACAAGTGGTACATACTAGTCTAAAAGTGAAAAAGTGTGTCTTATAAGCTTCTTATCAAAATGACACTCTTTCATTTATTAAAGGGCATTTATTGGGCTTATTTCCTTAAAGATCCAACCCACTTGTGTAAAAAAAATTGAAGGTTGCACTTAAGTGGGACAAGCCTATGACAAAACAAGCCCAACAACTTAAAAAGCAATAGACTCGATCCGATTTCAAATCTATTTTTGGCAAGTAACCTCAACCCATAAGTCAATGGATTCCATAAGTGGGCCGCAAATATTATAAAAAAAGTGAGAATGAATTAAATTATGAATTTTATTATAACATTTGTTGTTTATTCACTATTTTGCATAAAGAAAGATTTTTTACAAATGGACATATCCTACTTTAAACCTTCTATTTGGTTGAAGACTCGTTAACAAGTTTAAAATCTCTTTAATTTAGGTTTAATTAAATTTAATAACTTAAATATTTGAATTGAAGAAAAAATTGGGATTCTTTCCCTATAAAAAGGATACATGATTCATTCCTTGTGACATTCAATAATTATTCAAACATCTTTACTTACATAATTTACGACATTTTTAACTTTGTTTGTCTATGCAAACACTCTTTCATAGACATACACATATACACTTTTGTTGGGTGTGTTGTGCGAATTTACTATAGGGTGTGCTTGCATGTGGGTTTGTGTTCATCATACAAACAATATACATATCTCATACATACATGTGCACAGCGGAAGATTATGTACAATGAACACTGAAAATAACATTTGATTAATCTGAAATTCGAGATTGAGAAAATCACCAATGAAGCCTTTGGATTAATTTTCTTTGAAGTCCACCATGAAATGAATCTTTGATCAATTCTAGCAATCAACAAGGGTGTGTTTGATTGTCTAGAATGGCAGCATCTTAATCCAGCATATGTGTTTAACTCTTAAACATTTTACAAAGTTAAACCATTTAACTTAATTAA
This sequence comes from Ailanthus altissimus, assembly GCA_946807835.1. Classification (NCBI taxonomy): domain Eukaryota; kingdom Viridiplantae; phylum Streptophyta; class Magnoliopsida; order Sapindales; family Simaroubaceae; genus Ailanthus; species Ailanthus altissimus. Next base: position 24,557,110 of record OX327693.1, read on the forward strand.
ATTTGTTTTTCCTTTTATTCAACTCTTGAATAAATAAAACAAATATTGTTTTTAGTTATTACATTTAGTAACCATTAATTCAATTTGTTTTGTTGTTCTAACACTTAAAACACAAAACAAACAATTTCAATTTCTCAAATTGAATTGGCTCCCAAAATGCAAAACCTAAAAACTAAATCAATTATGAATTTTGAATTTCATTTCACTTTATATACAAATGCATTAATTCCAAACTAATTTGAATTTCATTTGCATTTCATTTGGCTTAACCTAACCTTAGTTAACATTTAACCTTAGTTAGATTATTTTAACTTAACCTTTAAGTTAATAAATATTTTATTAATTTAACCATAGTTAACTAACTTAACCATGGTTAGGTTAACCTTTACTTAACCTTTAAGTAAGGTTAACTTAACTAACTATATGATTAACCTTTAATCATAGTTAATTAAATCATTTATTTAACAATTAAATAAATAAATATTTATTCTTATTATTTAACAATTAAATAATCATAAAGTGAAATTACTATTATATCCTTACTCGGTTACCAAGTTAACCTAAAGTGGGTCCCACCAATTTAACCACATACTTTAGTTAACGTAACCTTAGTAATTGCTGAATTATACTGTATTGAACAATTCAATACGGTACACTGCCCAAGTGCTCAAAGAGTACATTTCATATTGGGACTCTCTAGGTCTACACCCGATTTGTCAAATGGAACTGTTCCATTAATCCGTAATCGATGCCCCACGCACACGTTACGAATATTACAAATCAGCGTGTCAGACCATACAAGTTGAGGTCATAACGTATACGTATAATCCTTCCATCATTTATATCCTGGATGTGCAGGGATATAGATCAGTACCGTCAAATCCCCATTTGCTCATCCATAAACTTATCTCTAGATTCGTATCTCGATAAACAATATACGCAAACACTTTTGCTATATTGTTTAACCCTATGGGAAACTCTTTTCCCGGGTTTATGCTTGTGGCCACAAGACTTTATGAAATACAATCTCGGAGCATCGGATATACAACTTACCTACGTAAGCTGACGGATCCCTTATCTACGCACACCGGACTCTATGAGCATCGGACCATACCCAGCGACACATAGCGGTCAGACCATGAAAGGTCTCTGACATATGTGGAACCAAAGCATGATGGATCACTCACAAGACCACCGTGGCGCTCAGGTCAAAGGACCACGAATACTACTCAACTCGAGAGGACCTTCCTTTGACGGTGTCATAGGATATCTATTGGGGTCCTCATAAGTCTATTCAGTATCCAGTCCTGACTGGATACCCGCATACCTATACAAGCTCTAAGCTCATGGTCAGCTAAGAACAACCATCTGAACCAGTCAGATATAGACATACACTAATCTATTTAAAGTAAATCACCGATAGACCCGCATTAGTGATTATAGATCAGGAACATTATCTTTGAGACATACTTACATAATGATATTTCTTAACACCTATTGCAACTCTTTACAACTATATCATTACAAGTATACTCTCAGGTCTTTGTCCCATTATAGACAAGGTTCTAACTTTTTAGATCTCGCTGACGTTTATAACCTGCTAACTCTTAACAGTGCTAACTTTTAGCATTTATAACTCTCAGCTTTGCTAACTATTAGTTCTGATCTAAACTCCTTTAGATCAGATCTGAACTCTTTCAGATCAACAATGTCTCTAATGTTACAAGCATTATACCATATTAATATGATATTAACAATCTTTATTCGAAATGTTTATTGTATAAATATTAACAATTAATATTCATACAATATTGGAATGGCACGTGAGCACCAGCTCCAACAACTTTTTCTTGAATAAACATAAATTTAAGTGTCAAAGTATTTTTTCTTATAAGAGAATGAAAGATGAATTCATCAATTGAAGAAATAACGCAAGAATAAGAAGATAATTGACCGCATAGGTTTTGAACTAGGAAATTTTATTGACAAATAATGATATTTTTTTTGCTATCAAATATATGTTTTTGGATTTTATTTATAAAAAAAATTACTTTTAGACTAAATCTTAGTTACTCTCATGCTTTAATATTTATTTTTCATTAAATTGTTAATATGTATATATCACTTTTTTATAATCCATTAAGAAACACACATAACAACAATTTAATAAAAACAAATGAGCAATATTTTCGAGAGCACTTAAGACTCTTTATTTAATAATGCATAACAAAATATAACATTGTCATAATTAAGAATTTTCTTTTATTTAGAGAAAATTAATTAAAATTATCTTTATTATTAACAGGTAACATTTTTAAAATAAATTTAATAAAAAATTTCTTGTAGCTAGTTCGGTCTACCTCTAAGAGGTTAGTGGCCTTTTGGAGTTTGCTTAGTGCTCATGTCGCTGGTTTTTAAGAGATTAAAAAATCCAGAAGAGAAAAGCACTAAGATTGTAGGTTATGATTTCAACCAAGGAGTGGACTACGCTCAGCTTCTCAAATCCATAACCTCTAC